>CM056606.1:37356640-37709140 GCA_029721355.1 Tegillarca granosa | reverse complement strand
TTATGATATTTTACAAGAACAGTTCATTAACATAATGTATTTATGAGAATATTAAATATAGAATAATAATTATAATTTGAATGTCAACAAAATAAATTTTGGTCAAAAATCATATTCTCAGTCTAAAATGCATGTGTATGTTCTTCATGGACTGGACTTATCCTGATGTGCATGTGTTATAGAAGGGTAATTTTTTAGTCTTGAAGTCATTGAGTTAATTTTTTTTTTAATATTTAATGAAAATATAACAATTGAATTGTTTCAAAATGATGTTCATTGTCAATGTGAATGCCAAAACTTTGCTAGGAAACCATTCATAACGCTCGTTATTAACATTGGTTATTCAGTTTGCTTACAAGGTTTTTGCATTTATATTGACAATGAACATCATTTTGAAACAGTTTAATAGCTAAAATATACCCACTTGAAACAAGTTTAATTCTAACTGTTGAAGATTGTGAGATTTGTGATTGACTTGTCTCTATGATAGCACCGAGTCTCAAAATGTGAAACTCTCCCATGTGATATGTTATGCAGCCTTTCCGGGATGTGGACACATGGTCATTCAGTTATCAATACAAATTATCTTGGGTGTAGATACTTGTTCATTAAATTTTCAAGCAGTTTATCCAGGGTATTGACTCTTGGTCATCAAGTTAAGAATTTCAATGACTTGACAACAAAAACAACATTTAGGAAAGTCTATATACATGTAAATATTAATTAAAGGTTTTATTAGCTCACCTAAGCCGAAGGCTCAAGTGAGCTTTTCTGATCAAAATTTGTCTGTCGTCGTCGGCGTCATTGTCGTCGTCGTCGTCGTCCGCAGCGTAAACTTTTACATTTTCGACTTCTTTTCTGAAACTACAAGGTAGATTTCAATGAAACTTGGTCAGATGCATATATGGGCCAGTGCAATTCAGATTTTTACGTGGCGTTGTCCTGGCTCCCAAAACTAGGTCAAGGTGACCTATGGTTCCAAAAAACTTAAAAAATCTTCTTCTCCAAAAGCAATGATGGGAGAAAAAATCTGATGTGATATTTGGCTTCTCTAGGGTCTTAAGCTTACAAATTGTTCATTTCGTGAAATTTGGTAAAAAATTAGGTTACGCGTTTTTGCGTTTAATTTTAAAAATTTCATAAAATGGATACAAATTGTTAAAACTTGACTATATGAATAGATATTGACATGGGGTTTTCAGTTTTGACTTTTTCGTGTAATAACCTTCAAATAGGGGTCAAGGTCAAAGTTCAAGGTCATGACCTAGTTTGTAATTTTTGCAGTTTTAGGCTGTTTTCTTCAAAATTTTAAGAGATATATAATATCAAAACATTGTTAAAATGTTCAGCATGACAAAATGTAAAAAGGTACAAAGTTTCGTAACTGTATGATAATGCATGTAGTAGTTGTTGCCCCTGAAATGTTATTTTTTTGCTAATAAAAACTAAAATTGTGCATTAGCTTGAAAACTATAAACTTTTTGTATAGGCATATATGTTAGAATATTGTAGGTATTGACATGATGAACATTTTGATATATGGCTCAAGGTCATATGTTCAAAGGTCAAGGTCATAGGTGCATAAAAAGACAAATTGTTAATTATCTTTGAAACGATTAACTTTTTGTATTGGCATGTATATTAGAATATTGTTGGAATTGATATGGCAATCATTCTGATATGAGATATAAGGTCTTACATTTAAAGGTCAAGGTCATAAATGCATAAAAAACTGAAATTGTTAATTATCTTGAAAACTGTTAACTTTTTGCATAGGCATATATATTAGAATATTGTAGGTATTGATATGACAATCATTTAAATATGTGACTCAAGGTCATACATTTAAAGGTCAAGGTCATGGGTGCATAAAAAGACTGAAATTTTTAATTATCTTGGAAACTATAAATGTTTTGTATTGGCATGTATATTAGAATATTGTAGGAATTAATATGGCAATTATTCTGATATAAGATTCAAGATCTTATGTTTAAAGTTCAAGGTCATAGATGCATAAAAAGACTGAAATTGTTAATTATCTTGAAAACTATTAACTTTTTTATAGGCATGTGTATTAGAATATTTTATGTATTTTTGCAAATGATTTTGGATATATCCTCAGGTTGGCCATATTCTCAGGTGAGCGTTAAGGCCCATGGGCCTCTTGTTATTATTATTATTATTTATCCAGGTACATTTTAACAGAGATGGGTCATTAATTGTATCTAGTAGTTATGACGGTTTGTGGTATGTATACTATACATTTATGTATCTTAAACTTTTTACATCTATATAATTTGTGTTTCTTATTGGTCCAGTCAGGTAGAAAATTGTTTTCAAATCAGATGTTTGAAAAAAGTTACAAAATAAAAATTAATCATTCATCAAGTTTTTCATGAAAATTCTTGCTCCATAAAGATTAATTACTGTTCAAAGATTTTCATTCATACATACATTCAGAATGTGGTTGGTGTGAGATTTTTATGTTTTACAGACATACTGTATATAATTATCGATTGCTACCGTCGGTCTTTTATTTTTAGGTTAAAGTAAATCATCAAATTTTTTTCTTAAAAATTATGTAAGGATCCATGAAGGCAAAGAGGTAAAAGCATTAGCCTTCAAACCCGAGGCATCACTGTTACGGTTTTAACTCTAGTTAACCAAAAGTGAGAAGGGTTTCCCTTGTCATAGGTTTAACTGATGGGCTTGGTACCAGTATAATGGACCAAGAAGTGTATCATTGTGGGTGAGTGTTATAGCACTCTTAAGGCCACTATAAGTACTAAATACTTACACTAAACTTGTGAACCACATAAACTTGTGTTCAGGGTAAATCCTTGAGATGAAGAAGAAATAGCTCTAGTGAGTAACTGAAAAATAACTAATGTGATGAAAAATAACATTGAACCAACTGAAGTCGTGTAAACTTAAAGAAGAAACAGTGTTCCAGAATGATTTAAATGTATTGAAACACCGGTCATTATTAGTTACATTGAGTAATATTCCCAGCTTTTGAACAATCTGAAATGCTATATAGGGTCTGTTGTATGAGTGTTGGAGGAAAAGCTTGCTCTATGAGGATTAATCAATGTTTAAACATTTTCATTCATACATACATTCAGAATATCAATGGTGTGATTTTTGTTATGTTCTAAAGACATACTGTATATTTATATGTTTTGATATCTTTATATTTCTAGTCGAATATGGGATACAGCATCTGGTCAATGTTTAAAAACGTTGATAGGTAAGTCATGATTTACAAGTTTTAACTGAACACCAGGACAAGCTTAATAAAGCAGGTTTCATGTCAGGGCTATTTTGGTGCAAAGTTAGTGTCCATAACATTTTTATGAATCTTAAGTTTTTTCTAGTTAACACAATAAAACTTTTATGTTACTGCTGAATTAATTTATAATCATTTATTTAACAGAGCAGTCTAATTTAATTGTAGCATATCCATTTATTATTTGTGTTCTTGGTAAATTTTACTGGAGCCCCAGTCAGGTCATACATAATGCTTCAAAATTTGAGATACTGCTTCCGTACCTGGTGCTTGGATTTACAGGGACAGAATACCAACTGGTTCACCCTGTGTCAGCATAATGTTGATTGGGTATTATGCTTGTCTGCTGTGAACTGACTTTGAGCTAACACATAACATTTGCCCCAAGTCTGCATTAGTATCTGACAGACTATGTAATCTACACACTGTTTGTATTACTTGTTAATAAGTTAATATTTACCTATTATTTAAAAACTGAAAACTCTGAACGTTTTATCTAGAAATTTTAGATGGTTAGCAGAATGCTTTTATTGTAGTATGACAAGTATAAAAGTAGTATAGTGGTCTTTTATTGCCTATTTTGTCTTTTGACACTGGATTAATAGATTATAATTTATGATGTATTTTATTTACAGATGATGATAATCCTCCTGTGTCATTTGTAAAATTTTCTCCCAATGGCAAATATATACTCGCTGCAACTCTAGATAAGTAAGTGACTCTATTATGGATTATATTAAGAGATTTTTGTCTTGTAGTATGATAACCATGCATTAGGGTTAGACTAACTCATCAAGTGAGCAGTTAGATTTTTCATTTTTGTATTGTGTCGAGCATGAAATTCAGATTCTGGGTAAAAGAAAAATATGAATGGATCATTTAACAAACTTAAGGCAACAAATTTTTCTCCAACATCAGATTGGGGGCTTGGTAGCTGAGTGGTTTGAAAGGCATGCTCATCATCACAGTGTGTCTTACTGCCTAGGTGTGAGCCCTACAGGGAACATATCCTAATTTGAGAAATTTTGTCGAATCACTTTCCAAATGTCCGCGGTTTGTTTTGGGAAAAATTAAAGATGAAGGAATTTAGAATGGGGCATGAAACTTTATTACTGTTCAACTCGGACATCAATTTTTGACAAAAACTTTTATATGTAGGTAACCAAAAATTTCTTAATGAGATTTAGAGACTATTTAGTTGTTTATCTATTGTAATATTGTTATGTTACTCTATCTTTATATTATATTATTATGTTGATAAAACTACATTAATGCTGATTAAACATTAAATATAAACTGATTCATCAGACTTCTTGTATTCACCATTTTGTGTGTAGTGTGTGAGGAACACATACCAACAGTTTTTCTCACAAACAATTAATATCACACAGTAATGTTAGTTTTGTTTTGATGGGACTACAATTTTATGATGTAATGGAACTTAGCTGTCAGGGCTCTCACAGCTCATTTTGGTAATGGGGCTGGGTCCCTTAGAATTGGGAAAATTAGCGTTGTTTTAACTGATTTTGGGAAAAATCAAATAAAGTTTAAAATTGCTTAAATAACTATGTATATTTATTATATTAAAGATTATTTTGTATAATAACTATCTTTCTGAACAAACTTTTTAATGACCATTCATATGTAAGCAACCACAGTTTTAAAATTGCAAAATTCTATCCTTCATTTTGTTGAATTTTTTTTTTTTTTTTTTTTTGAAAAATCTAGGTTCCAATTGGGAAAAAAACAGCCTTTTTTGCATTGGGAATGGGGACGGATTTCGGCCCCAAATCGAGCCAAGTTAGAGCCCTGGCTGTATATGTCTACAAATGTTTTTCGAATTATGTATTAAATATATATGTTCTACTATACATTTTTTAGCTCAACTGGCTAAAGCCAGATGAGCTTATGGCATGATGCGCGCGTGCGTGCGTGCGTGCGTGCGTGCGTGCGTGCGTGCGTGCGTCTGTTAACAGCAAAAACTCAGAAACTACTGGGCCAATTTTAGCAAAACTTTGCAGGAATGATCCTTAGAAGGAGTAGATGAAAATTTGTACAATTGGTTTCCATGGCAACCAAAAGTAGGTCACAGCGACCTAGAATGTAAAAAACCTAAAATAAGCTTCTTCTCTGAAACCATAGGTTATTTTCAAAATCTGATGTGATATTTAGCTTCTAGACACCCTTAAACATGTAGGTTGTACATTTCGTGAAATTCTGTCAAAAACTAGGTTACGCGTTTTTAGCGTTTTTCTGTCGTACTTCGTAAAAAGTGAAAATAAGGCTCATAATGGAAAATCAACTTTGAAAATCTTCTTCTCTGAAACCATGAAACCTTAAGCTTTCATATTTGGCAGTTAATATCAGCTTGAGCCCCTTTACCAAGTTTGTACAAATGGTGGCCCCCGGTCTATTTTTGGCCCCACCCCAGGGGTCCATATATCTGCATATGCATATATGGATTATAATGGAAAATCAACTTTGAAAATCTTCTTCTCTGAAACCATGAAGCCTTAAGCTTTCATATTTGGCAGTAAATATCAGCTTGAGCCCCTTTACCAAGTTTGTACAAATGGTGGCCCCGGGTCTATTTTTGGCCCCACCCCAGGGGTCCATATATCTGCATATGCATATATGGCTTATAATGGAAAATCAACTTTGAAAATCTTCTTCTCTGAAACCATGAAGCCTTAAGCTTTCATATTTGGCAGTTAATATCAGCTTGAGCCCCTTTACCAAGTTTGTACAAAAGGTAGCCCCCGGTCTATTTTTGGCCCCACCCCAGGGGTCCATATATCTGCATATGCATATATGGCTTATAATGGAAAATCAACTTTGAAAATCTTCTTCTCTGAAACCATGAAGCCTTAAGCTTTCATATTTGGCAGTTAATATCAGCTTGAGCCCCTTTACCAAGTTTGTACAAATGGTGGCCCCCGGTCTATTTTTGGCCCCACCCCAGGGGTCCATATATCAGCATATGCATATATGGCTCATAATGGAAAATCAACTTTGAAAATCTTCTTCTCTGAAACCATGAAGCCTTAAGCTTTCATATTTGGCAGTTAATATCAGCTTGAGCCCCTTTACCAAGTTTATACAAATGGTAGCCCTCGGTCTATTTTTGGCCCCACCCCAGGGGTCCATATATCTGCATATGCATATATGGCTTAAAATGGAAAATCAACTTTGAAAATCTTCTTCTCTGAAACCATGAAGCCTTAAGCTTTCATATTTGGCAGTTAATATCAGCTTGAGCCCCTTTACCAAGTTTATACAAATGGTGGCCCCCGGCCATTTTTGGCCCCACCACAGGGGTCCATATATCTGCATATGCATATATGGCTTATAATGGAAAATCAACTTTGAAAATCTTCTTCTCTGAAACCATGAAGCCTTAAGCTTTCATATTTGGCAGTTAATATCAGCTTGAGCCCCTTTACCAAGTTTGTACAAATGGTGGCCCCCGGTCTATTTTTGGCCCCACCCCAGGGGTCCATATATCTGCATATGCATATATGGCTTATAATGAGATATCAACTTTGAAAATCTTCTTCTCTAAAATTATGAAGCCTTAAGCTTTCATATTTGGCAGTTAATATCAGCTTGAGCCCCTTTACCAAGTTTGTACAAATGGTGGCCCCCGGTCTATTTTTGGCCCCACCCCAGGGGTCCATATATCTGCATATGCATATATGGCTTATAATGAGATATCAACTTTGAAAATCTTCTTCTCTAAAATTATGAAGCCTTAAGCTTTCATATTTGGCAGTTAATATCAGCTTGAGCCCCTTTACCAAGTTTGTACAAATGGTGGCCCCCGGTCCATTTTTGGCCCCACCCCAGGGGTCCATATATCTGCATATTCATATATATATATATTGGAAATCAAATTAAAAAATTTTCTTCTCTGAAACTGTAAGGCATAATGCTTTTATATTTGGCATTTAACATCAGCTTGAGTCCCTTTACCAAGTTTGTACAAATGGTGGCCCCTGGGCCATTTTTGGTCCCACCCTAAGGGCCAATATATCTACATATGCATATATGGGAAATCAAATTTAAAAATCTTCTTCTCTGAAACTGTAAGGCTTTAAGCTTTCATAATCAGCTCAAGTCCCTTTACCAGGTTTGTACAAATAAAGGCCCCTGGGCCATTTTTGGTCCCACCAAGGGGCACATATATCTACATATACTTATATGGGAAGTCAAATTTAAAAATATTCTTCTCTGAAACTGTAAGGCCTACAGCTTTTATATTTAGCATTTAACGTCAGCTCAAGTCCCTGTACTGAGTTTATATAAATGAAGGCACAAGAACCATTTTTGTCAGTTGAGCTCCACAGGCCCTTTTGGGCCTCTTGTTAAGCTTTACATATTTATTATCAGTTATTGTTGGATTTTATTAACATGTATTATGAGATCTTGTATCTATTTGTTTTCACTTTGATGATTATTGTTAATATTTTTGTCTTTTTTCAGTACATTAAAGTTATGGGATTATAGTAAAGGAAAGGTAAGTTTGGATCTGTGTGGATCTCTGGGTACATATGTGTGTGTGTGTGTCAATATCTGTAAAAGAATTACAATGTGTAGGTCAAAAGAATCCTTCTTTTTGATTTACAATATCTGTAAAAATGAATCATAGTATGTAGGTCAAAATATCATTTGTATGATTTATAAATGATATTTATGCCCTAGTCTAAACTTTTTTTCACATATAATGAAGCGACCATCTCTTGTATAGTGTAGGAAACCAGAGTGTCCAGAAAAAACTAGAACAAACATGAAATGATGTCATGTCTTTGGAAATAATGAAATAGCCCAAATGATGGAGATTTGTCAAGTTGTGGTCAAACATTCACTGTAAAACTTATTGAATGATTTTATTCATCTTTTTTTACTTTTCCATATAATTATGTGTTCTTCTGTTTGTTTCAGTGTTTGAAAACCTACGCTGGTCATAAAAATGAAAAATATTGTATATTTGCAAACTTTTCTGTCACTGGAGGGAAGGTAATTATTATTTTTATAACTGGTAGCTGGTACAAAAAAATAGAAAGGCTTATTTGATTATGTATCTCAAGAGTGAATGTCTTTATTTATACCTTCATCAATGTAAAGAGATCATCAACCTGCAGAACTTGTTAAGTTTTTGACTGAAGTTATTTGATGGTTAGATGCAGTTAGGCTATTCTGTTCTTGTCAATTGGACAGAGAAACCATACAACGAAATGAAACCTAAAAGATTTGCCTACTCCAGCGTCCACCATACAGTGGTTTCATTTATAAAAAAATGTACAGAACCACTCTTTGAAGTTGTTCAGAGTAGCTGACATTAGAAATCTGATGCATAGTTATGGTAACGATGACCAAACTGGGGCCTTGGTGGCCAAGCGGTCTGACCCACACACTTACGGATCACAGCGCCTCTCACTGTCTGGGTTCGAATCCCACTTGGGACAGATTCTTGTGTGAGAAAGTTTGTCAGTCGTTTGCTGAAGGTTGATGGTTTTCTCTAGATACACCAGTTTCTTCCACCATCCAAGAACTGACTGCCTCCAAATAAGTGAAAGAATCTTGACTGGGGGCACTCCACTCCATGACCAAGCTGATTATTTATCGTTCATCTGAATCACTTCTTGAAGTTATGCAGGGAAGCTGGTTATTTAATATTATACTGAGTTTTTCCTAGTGTTATCTCCCTTTGTACAGATTAAGTACAAGACTTTCTAGACTCTCTTCATGTAAATCTGGTATGCCTAGAATATAAATAGATTGAATTTCTGTTGTAGTGGATTGTATCTGGATCTGAAGATAATATGGTTTATATTTGGAATTTACAAACAAAAGAAATTGTACAGAAATTACAAGGACATACAGGTAAGTTGTGAATAGAAATGTTTTTTCCCTATAGGTGAAAATAGTGCTAGCTCTTGTCAAGAATGTGAGTTTTGAAATCTTGAGATAACTTTTCACAGGAAGGTTTTGTTTCTTTTTTATATTTTATATTGGGGGGTGGGGGGAGGGGGGAGGGGAGTGCAGTTGTATATGTTTGTATACAGACTTTTCCTAAGTATATAATGTTCTACACATTTTCAAAGAGACCTTGGTGTCCGAGAAATCAGTAGCATACACTTCCTGATCACAGTGTCTCAAAGGGACTAGTTTCAAATCCATGCGAGTACTTCCTGATCACAGTGCCTCAAAGGGACTAGGTTCAAATCCATGCAAGGACTTACTGATCACAGTGCCTCAAAGGGACTAGGTTCAAATCCATGCAAGTACTTACTGATCACAGTGCCTCAAAGGGACTAGGCTCAAATCCACGCGAGTACCTACTGATCACAGTGCCTCAAAGGGACTAGGTTCAAATCCATGCGAGTACTTACTGATCACAGTGCCTCAAAGGGACTAGGTTCAAATCCATGCGAGTACTTACTGATCACAGTGCCTCAAAGTGACTAGGTTAAAATCCACGCCAGTACTTACTGATCCATTGCCTCAAAGGGACTAGGTTCAAATCCACACGAGTACTTACTGCTTAGAGTGCCTCAAAGGGACTAGGTTCAAATCCATGCGAGTACTTACTGATCACAGTGCCTCAAAGGGACTAGGTTCAAATCCATGCGAGTACTTACTGATCACAGTGCCTCAAAGGGACAAGGTTCAAATCCATGCGAGTACTTACTGATCACAGTGCCTCAAAGGGACAAGGTTCAAATCCATGCGAGTACTTACTGATCACAGTGCCTCAAAGGGACTAGGTTCAAATCCATGTGAGTACTAACTGATCACAGTGCCTCAAAGGGACTAGGTTCAAATCCACACGAGTACTTACTGATCACAGTGCCTCAAAGGGACTAGGTTCAAATCCATGTGAGTACTTACTGATCACAGTGTCTCAAAGGGACTAGGTTCAAATCCACATGAGTACTTACTGATCACAGTGCCTCAAAGGGACTAGGTTCAAATCCACACGAGTACTTACTGATCACAGTGCCTCAAAGGGACTAGGTTCAAATCCACACGAGTACTTACTGATCACAGTGCCTCAAAGGGACTAGGTTCAAATCCACACGAGTACTTACTGATCACAGTGCCTCAAAGGGACTAGGTTCAAATCCATGTGAGTACTTACTGATCACAGTGCCTCAAAGTGACTAGGTTCAAATCCACACGAGTACTTACTGATCACAGTGTCTCAAAGGGACTAGGTTCAAATCCACATGAGTACTTACTGATCACAGTGCCTCAAAGGGACTAGGTTCAAATCCACACGAGTACTTACTGATCACAGTGCCTCAAAGGGACTAGGTTCAAATCCACACGAGTACTTACTGATCACAGTGCCTCAAAGGGACAAGGTTCAAATCCACACGAGTACTTACTGATCACAGTGCCTCAAAGGGACAAGGTTCAAATCCATGTGAGTACTTACTGATCATAGTGCCACAAAGTGACTAGGCTTGAAAAAACTATCAGTTCGCTTACCTAACCAAGGTCAGCAGTTTTCTCCATGTACTCTGGTTTTCTTCAACATCCTAGTACTGACTGCCTCAATATAAATGAAAAAATCCTAACTTGAGCATAGAACACCATTAATATAATCCACTCCATAATTTTAAGCTTTATTTTGTGACAATACATGGTTTCATTTATTGAATGTCTATTTTTTTGTATTTTCAGATGTTGTGTTGTGCTGTGCTTGTCATCCAACAGAAAACATTATTGCATCAGCTGCTTTAGAAAATGATAAAACAATAAAATTATGGAAATCTGATGTATAGCCATGGTAATGACGGCCAAGCTGATAAACTATTGTTCTTCATTTTATCATCATCATCATCATAGTCATTTATCATATACATTTTACCATGTTTAATTTACTCATGAAACAGACATTGTAACCATGGCAGCAGCAAATAGGAAAGGAGAAGGAATATTCACAAATGTTAAATAAAATATTGACCTACATTATCCTGAAATGTTCTTGTTACTTGATATATGTTATCAGATGATTGTCTATTTTCAAATCGAAAAAAAATGTTACGTGATACATCTGTTGAACACCAGTACATTTTAAAAGTGTGTTGTACACCGTAGGGTGATAAGTATACACAGTGTACGATCATAATGAAATCTTGATGTTGTTATGTTTTTTATGCTAAAAAGACCATATTTTAGCAAAGGTTATCAAAATCATGGAAAATTGAAAAAATCTAGATCTGATCTGTAATGAATACAATTTGCATTCAGTTTTCCAAAATTTGACTTTCAAAGTAAATTATATAGAATGTGTTGATTATTTATCAATTTAAAAAAAAACTTTAAAGACAAAAATCTGTAAAGAATGTGTTCTTGATCTGGTGTCATAAGCTTGTGTTGATTATGTCCCTGCCTTTTGTACACACTGCCTGTCGTTATTACCGATTAAATGATTTAGTGAGATCCTCGGATTCTTCCTGTCACGGGAGGCAACTTTTGAGGCAGAGATTGTAAAACTGATGACATCAGAGTAAGGTCGGCATTTCTGCTGTATGACATATAAATGTAGAAGACTTTAAAATAACATACTTCTCTCCCCACAGCTCTTATTATACACCTTTCAAATTATTTAAATTTTTGAGAAATTCAAAATCCAGTGAAGGTATTAAGACTATTTATTGTGTGCGTTTTTTTTTTTTTTTTTTTTTTTTTTACAATTGTCAGTTGCTAGTTTAATCATATCCTGATTATCTGAATTAAAACACAAGCTGTAGTATCGTGAGTTATAATTGATCCAATATAGTTGACCTACCAACATTTTATGTTTGTTTAGTATGATCTTCCTTCAAAGAATTGGAAGTTGTAGAAAATTTTTGGATTTTTCTTCTTAGATAATTAGCAATAATCTATGAAATTAAATAAGAACATTTTTACCTAACCAGTAGAAGCGACAGGTCAGCAGCACACTTACTGACAGGTGTTTATTGATTGTCTATCGCCTGGTAAATATATTAGTTATCCAAAATAAAATGCAATATTACATATTTATGATGATCAACTATTTTCAAAAGGAAAAAAAACTGTTAATGTTGTATATTCCCGAACTAATGTAATTTTAACAAGAAAACATAAAATTATGTTATTTTATATACTTCACAAATCTGATGATGTTTATTTAATGTTTTACACTGGTAATCTTCAAAAGGGTGATTGATGCTCACACTATGGGGTCAAAATTTTGCTTTTTAAACCATTTTTTTTTCTGATCTGAGATCGTTTTTGTTTAATTTTTTCCATGTGTTACTTCTTACCCTGTAGAAGCACTTATTTTCACTCCTGTAATTAAAACAGTTTTATGAAATGGATTTTTAATCTTCTTTTAAATGTTCATCACAACTAAGTAAACTAGAGATTTCTTTATTTATATGAAGGTGAATTTTCGGTTCCCGTTTTATATGCAATATCTGAAGTAAAATAGTGTCAAATATCTACTTTACAAAAAGGAATTATTTTTTCCATTAAATTTTTTTTTATCCTATGAAATCTTTACAGATGTTGTTCAATTCTGATCTCTGAAGTTATAATCCTTACATTATAGCGGGCCAGGCTTGATAGTATGCCGGGTAGCTCAGTCTGTAGAGCGTCCCGCTAGTATTGGGAAGGACCCGGGTTTAGCGGGCCAGGCTTGATAGTATGCCGGGTAGCTCAGTCGGTAGAGCGTCCCGCTAGTATTGGGAAGGACCCGGGTTTAGCGGACCAGGCTTGATGGTATGCCGGGTAGCTCAGTCGGTAGAGCGTCCCGCTAGTATTGGGAAGGACCCGGGTTTAGTAGGCCAGGCTTGATAGTATGCCGGGTAGCTCAGTCGGCAGAGCGTCCCGCTAGTATTGGGAAGGACCCGGGTTTAGCGGGCAAGGCTTGATGGTATGCCGGGTAGCTCAGTCTGTAGAGCGTCCCGCTAATATTGGGAAGGACCCGGGTTTAGCGGGCAAGGCTTGATAGTATGCCGGGTAGCTCAGTCTGTAGAGCGTCTCGCTAATATTGGGAAGGACCCGGGTTGGAGTCCTGGTTTGGTCGCTGCATTTTTCCCTTTCCTGTTGCACATTGTTCTCTTCTGTTAGGGCTCAAAGAAAATGATGAAATTCAATGCCTACCATTGGTAATTATTTTGTATTGTCTTTCTGTTTTACTATGATGTCAATTTCAAATCCAAAAGTTTGACCTTTATATAGATTACCCTTCCCTTGTCTTATCGATTTGGCAACGCCTACAATGCAAACATGGTTTACCAGGGTCATCAGAGGCCAAATGGCGGCCCTGAAGATGTTTATATCTGTTATTTATCCCGTCATTCATTGTTGTCATTGTATAATGTGTTTGAAACTCAGATTTGTATTGATCAAAGTTTCAAGTATTTTTTAGAAAAATAAAAGACATTTAAAATAATTTTTTTGTGTGTTTGTCATGAATAAACATTGATTGATTACATAAATGGGGTTTTTTACGTCCCTGTCAAGAATATTTCACTTATATATCAAGACGTCACCAGCTATAGGTGAAGTGGCAAAAATTTTCATCTTTGCAGTGCACGTAGGGCAATGTGCAGGTATGATACTTTATCATGCCACGCCTGAATTGACAGAATCGGTTTTTAATGTCTCGTCCGAAAGACCCCGTGGCTTTCTTTTCTAAACACGGGGTGCTTGGAGAAAGCACAGTCCTTACTACAAACTTTCAAGTCTTGGCCATAAATGAACATGATGTAGTCTTTAGGTTTATGTGAAGAATAAGGAAATAATAATTTTAATCAAGGTAATTGTGTCACCTGGGAAGAATTGCAGATGACGTGTAGATTTCTCTTTTGCTGTGGCATCCCCAATGATTTTAAGGATTATGTATGTAATATTAATCAGATTTTGACTAAACTTGTTAATGTGTTATTTAAATTAATTATTCACTTTGTTGTTTGTAAAGAGAGTAAATAACAACAAACTGCAATACAAACAGATGTTTTCCATGTAATACATGCTATTATAATCTATTTGAAAGAAAATTTGTTAAGTTTTAAAATGGGTCAAAATGTTATGTGTAAATTTATCGTGTGAGAGAATATGTATAAGTAACTAGCATACTGCAATCTACTGGGCTAATGGTTTCCTGTTTCCATGTTATAACTCCTGTAACATGTAATGTTGTTCCGATTTTGACAAAACTTGGTTAGTCTGTTCATTAACTTATTACCACACAATAAGTTTGACATATGACAATGCTGTTGCATCATGTTTAAATTATCCTACTTCAACCCGATTAGTAAATGGTTTCCAGGTGGTGACGTCTGTAATATTGATTGTATTTAAATATTAACTTAACCAAATTTGCTACAGGACTGAATTGATATTTATTAATTTATGACAATGCTTCAATCTGACCATCTTGATTAATCTTTATATTGATCACTAAAGTGGCAGGTGTCTTGTCCATCTCCGATGATTTCTTGTCTCGTCCATCTCCGATGATCTCTTGTGTATATAACATACAGGATGATAAAGGTCAGTATTTAACATGCAGAATAATATAGGGTCAGTATTTAACATACAGAATGATACAGCACCTCTCACCGCCTTTGTTCGAATCCCACTCGGGACAGATTCTAGTGTGAGAAAGTCTGTCAGTTCGCTTGCCGAAGGTCGATGGTTAAGTCTGTCAGTTCGCTTGCCGAAGGTCGATGGTTTTCTCCAGGCACTCCGGTTTCCTCCACCATCCCAGAACCGACCGCCTCAAAATAAGTGAAAGAATCTTGACGCGGAAGTAAAACACCATTGCTCTACTCTCTAACTCTATTTATCCCCAACAAAACTCGATATGTATAATTAATAACATAATTAGTGTTCAGTTAAAATACTGCTTTAGCCTAGTTATTGTAGGTTGCTAGTTTTGAGGTCGGTGCTCGGCCAACAACAACGGCGAACAACGCTTGTCTCACCAAGAATTGTATAGGTATATTTCTACAACTCAATCTTAGCTAGTGAAACCCGGTATAACATCCCTCGTTTATGTATTTTCAACAACCGATTCCTGGCTCCGGGATCACGAACTATACTCAAGCAAGTTTTCGAACTTAAATCTAAGTTTTTCTTAATTTAAGTATTGTTCGTGATCCTGGGGCCTGGTATTTGCAATAAGAATCAAGGACTATCGTACAACACTAGTTCTTTATTAAAATGATCTAACATAACAAAATGGCAAATACAATGAGTTAAAACTATACTGTTGTCATGACAAAACCTCACCAGATCAACCATTATGATTGCTAATTTTTATCAAGCTTTCTTTTTCTTTTTATATTCTATTGTCACATAAAACCCAGAACAATCTATGGTCATGGTTAACTTTTTGAATTGTGTTTGCTTAAATTATAATCGGATATGTTCTATAATGGGGTTAACCAGCATATCACGTGACTGATAACCAATAGCTTGATTTGGAACAATGTGAAAAACGTTTACGTCGTTGTAAAACATCTATCGTAATCATATATGTAAATAATAGTTTATGATGTATCACGTGATAAGGAGTTGGAACCACAATGGCTCATCCAGCATAAGAATTGTGTCCGATTGACCTTCTAAATAGTTAAATCTTTGATTGGTTTAGATGGGATTGGCACGTGATCATGACTCCATAATGTGTGTGCAGAAGATAAAAAATAGCATATTTTGACTTTTTTTTTTTTTTTTTTGTAAAATGACGTTTTTAGAGTATATGTGAAGTAAAAGTTTCCCTGTTCAGTAGAAACGATATTTCTACACAAATGCTAAAGGGCATCATCACATGGTGCGCTGGGTACAACTGGAACTGACTCCCTGTAAACACGTGTCTGGTTGGCTATCGAAATGCCAGTATGTGATTCCCATGATTGACCGAAAAATCCATAGTTTTACTTGACTTTCTGGAAGCAGAAAGTGTGTTCTACTTTCAGTGTCGGAAAATCATTGATTAATTAAACTATCTAAAATTGCAATTGAATCCCGACAATGTGCGTCTTTGATTGATCATGATTGGCTATCAATTAAGTCATTTTTGATTGGCTAAAAAGTCCGTAAAACGGATATTTGTCCATTTTCGAGTTGATGATTTGTGTATGAGAAATTAGCAAATTAATGGAAATGATGATATATTAACTGTAAATCGTTCATTATTTCTCCTTCTTGCTGAGAATCATCGTCTGAACATGGAGTTCATAGCAAACATTGTCCTGAAATCAAAGATAAACATAATGAAATTATTCACTTGTGTATTCAAATAATTAGTTTATTATGTAATCAAATAATTAATTTATTATGTAATAAAATTTGAAACTGTCTTTTGAAATGCAGATTAAGTATCATGTAAAGGTTTTAATGGAATTTAATAAAATCAAATCATCGGCAAATAAAACGATGTTCTTGGCATTAACTAAGGCGACCAAAACGAGACAAAAAGTTTACGAATGGAATAGCTAAACAAGACAAGCAAAGACAAATATTGAAAAAAGGCTTATTATAAAACTTCCAACTTTAGATAGACAATGAATATAATGACAAAATAATGTCAGCTGATTTGGTTACAGCAAGAAAATTAATTATAATGCTGTTGGGGGGGGGGGTTGTGGTACTATTGGTGGGTTAAGTTTTACTGGATGGTTCATACTATTATAATTATAGTTTACAACCAGTAGTCCTTGAAGTATTGCACGTTTAAACCCTATTTGACCAATAAATGAACCAAACCCTAACACGTATAGAAACAATATTCTGAAGTAAATAAGGTAAAAAAAAACCATAACGTAAAATACTACTTACATGAAGTCATTTGCTGAAATAGACAAAAAAAAAAAAAAAAATAAATATTAATGTTACAGTAGTATAAAATAATAACATAATACACTTTGTGCTGATTAATTTCACTATGACCCAGTGATCATAAACGCCAACTCACGGTTTACAACCTCTTTCACTACCTAGGTTTAAATCCAAACTGAACAGATCATAGTTTGAAAGAATCAGTTTGTTTACTCCAAAATCCCAGACAGCGTAGACTATTAAAACAAATATTACTCTAGTTAACTCATCATGTATAGGTAAATGTATGTACACAAAGCTACGATTAAGGAAGATTTATGGAAACAGTGAGGGTTGATTTACAATAAATACGTCCATTAGCCATCTATTTGTACCAAAAACACAATTCCAGACGAGGCCTTCCTCTTACCACGTTTCCAAACTGTTTCTAATTTTCTTGTTGAAGTTTCTTTTCTTTGGCTGACTACATATGTTCAAGCGTTTACATGAATGTGTGATTGATCAGTTAACAAGTGTGAATGACCTTAGTTAATTGACTTGTATCAAGTTTCACAATCATTCTTTCAAATCAGTGTACACCAAACTCAAATATTCCCATTTTCTCTCATCAATATTGTACATTTTTTTAAGTTTTATGAGACAATGCTTTGTTTTGTTTAACAAACCTACACTAAACAACTTAAGTATAACATTAGATTTTCAATTTTAACTGTATAATGTCTTAATCCAAATTGTCTCAATCCACTCTAGGAGAGCGATATGTATAACGGCGTATTAAAGTAAAACGGAAACGGGATGCTTTCAGATTAAATTGGGATGTACCATACCTTGACTTCTTTTGCCTCCTCTACCTGAAGACCCTCCGAAGCCGAACAGGTCATTGTTGTTGTTTGGTGCAGGTGTTGTGACCTGTTTATATTGATTTTTAAGTAATTCTCCGAGCAGCATCAGAAGTTGTTTTGTATTTCCGGACTCTTTAGCTGGACACACTATACTTTTCGTAACTGTAAAATATAATACTCAACATGCAAACTTCATCATCTGTCTGTATATATTTCAGCCTCGTTAAGATAGAAAGACTGATTTCAAGTAAAATGGACCATATTTAATTGATTAATTATAGAAAACTGTAGTTTAATTTCCATCGGCAGCACGCGCTAAAGTGACTATCACCTCCTAGGAACGAATCCTAATCGGACAGATCCTAGTATGACAAATTTTGTCAGTTCGCTTGCCAAAGGTATTTTTATTTCCTTGTACTCCAATTTCTTCCCCAACCGGAAGTAACCACCTAGATATAAGTGAAAGAATATTACTTTGAATGTATAGCCGTGGAAATTCCGGTGCCAAAGAACAAAAGGCTACAGGTTGGTATTAACGAGATGTTATACTAAAAAAGCTCAAGAAATGTTATCTTAAACGACGCCATGTTTCAGAATTTAGGCATGTTCGTTTACTTCATGATAATGCTCCATCACATACATCTGAGCTTGTGAAGCAATGGTGTATCACATCAATACATTATATACCGTATACTACGGTTGTATCATTATCACACTGATTTTTATCACTGATTCTGTACCGTATAATACTAGTACATGTTGTATTATTTACCTGCGCATCTATTACATTTTGCTGGTTGTGCAAATGGACATCGAGCCAATGTAATACAACGCTCATTTGCTTCTAGACATTTTGGATACTACAAAAAAAAAAAAAAAAAAAAAAAAAAAAAAAAAAAAAAAAAAAAAAAAAAAAAAAACGAATTAAAAATGAACAAGAAAGGAAACAATAACAATAGTAAAAATAATCCATGTTACCCAAATGGAAACAAAAACAAGTTAAATAAGAATGTTCAATAATGGCCTCATTCATAATTAATAATGTAAAATAACAAGCTCATTTTGGCGATTTTATCTATTCAATCTGCAATCTTTAATACACTTACATAAACTACAAAGTAAGCGACTAGTCGCCTCCTATTATAAAAATAATAATTTTTGTTTTGAAGCTTTTATGAACACCTCTCTCTTTATAAAAATCAATTCCGTTCCGACTTTTGAGGTGACCTTAAGATCTTGAAAAATCCAGATGCTATTGGTAGCTGGAATATCAACTTATTTAAGGAATAATTGTGTTTTTAACAAGTTTATCGAGTCAAAACATAAAAAACGACGTGCACACTTTTTTACAGGCGTTATGAAACCGTGTGCACACCGTTTTTTATGTTATGACTCAATAAATTTGTTAAAAATATTAGTTACTCCTTATAATTTAACTTTAAACACTTAAACTAAAACATGAAACAATGTTTTGTTTCATTTTTCTTGATTTTTCATAATTTAAATAAAATTTTTTCCGTGTTGGAACTATCATCAACATTTTAGCCAATGAAATGGAAAGAGTCATACGCCACGCCATCCAAGTTTAGTGTTGCTATGGTTGCGTAGTTTATTGGAGTTTAACGTGTAAAACGATCCCGTGAGTTTACGTTAATTTTGAACTGCAGTACAATATAACCGAGATAATGCATTTGCTGTTTATATACGTTAAAATGTATGTATGCATACGTACTTGTTTTAAAGTAATGTGAAAATGTATGCCGCCAATTTTTAAAATTATTGTAATATACCCCATTTGCCACCTCCGATGGTTTGGAGAGAATAAAGAATTAGTATTAGAATTAGAATTAGAATTTATAAATTAAATTATAAATCCTTTATAAATTTTAACTTTAATTAAACAAAGGCTTATTTTCTAAAAGTGACTTGGCGTTGGGCCCCAATAAATTGTATTCATAATAATTAAAATGTGAGAGTTATTCTTCATCCTAGGGGTTTTACACTTTCAATAAGATTGATGCTATAGCTAAGTTATTTCAGTCATTTAAGGACACAAAGTCATAACCAGTGTGACTGATATCAGAATTGTATTACGAATTACGCACAGTGATTTTAGCATCTTAACTTGGTGTTAATTTAACGTTGCATACTTACACAATACGGAGTTTTTGGTTTGTCAATCCCTACTCCTTGACCAGCTTGACAAGAAATGCCAACTATAACAGTTGCAACAACCTGTAAACAAAATAGTACAAGTTTCATCTAATTGTAAACATGAACATAATAGTTTAATCACTTGATTAATAACATCAAATAACTTTTAAGTTGGTGGTGCGAATCAAAACAGTACTGATTCAATTTTTATAGACTTGATGTTTTAAAAACACAAAAGTTTTAATATATTTCTGAAATTCCGTTAGCTTTTTATTTTTTTACTTGTAGTTAATATAAAAAATGAAACATTTTCTCGATAAAATGACAAAAATGTTTGTTTTTAATTACAGACATTTGATTTAAAATACAGTTTGATGATAAAGTAATAACGATATTCGAGTTAAGTAATTCCCGCGTTGTAGGCCAGAATAATATCCCTCACTGTTAAAATTATCAAACTGTAGTATTTGAATACAATAATAGCAAGAATAGTTATAACCGTAATAATAGTACCAAAAACAATATTTTATCTTATTTTCGAGTAGTATATTTCATTAAATAACAAATGTTTAGCAACAACTCATTTTTAGTTCCCATTAATATAAAAGGAAATAAATAAAAGGATATCGCACAAAACTTAAAGACGAGTCACTTTAATGTTACGCGACTGCTTGCTTATTAGACTTGTCCAAATAACTATATTTTATTCACACACAATGAACTACATTTGCACATATTTGCATATATTATGTAAAAAACGTTTTTTTTAAATTAAAAAATTATTCACAAAATATTACCAAAACATAACATCATGTATTTTTAACATTTTATGTAGAATTTGATAATATGATAAGCAGATGGTACTTTTTTCACTAACATAATTTAAATTAGTCTCAAAAGAATGTTCTCACACTTGAATATGTAGAAAACAATCCCATTGTGTGTCAGTTATGTCTGTGATGGATGGTATTGGCTTTCAAGAGAAATTTATTTAAATTCAACAAACACTATTTATTATTTATTTTTTGGTAAAAACCAAATGGAATCTTTCTTACAATAGAATCTGCCTCGAGAAGGAATTGAACTGAAATCACAAACGTTACGTATAATACTAGAGGGCTAGCTCTCTTCAATAAGTGGCAGGATCAAATTACAAGTTTAATTATTCATCAAAAAGCAAACTGTTTATTCAAGTTCTATAACATTATCAAAATTTAATTCGTTTGTCTTATGACCCCTGCAACTGTGAATGGCTTAATTTACCTTAGACACTCTCTCTCCCCTACTTCTATTGCTGACATAACTTAAACGCGTCATTTAAGAAAATGTATTTTTGTTGAAACGCTAAGAACTCAAGCATGCAAATGTAAATGTCCTATGTTTAAACGTAGTGTTTTTATTATTGCGCAGTTATAGTCATGTGTCGTGAACCCAAACATCATGTTGTAATTCATTTTGTGAAAAACAGAAAGTCCAAGAAAGTGCCAGCGTTTCAAATTTAGTTTTAAATGTTAAATGTATTTGTGCACCTACAAATTTTAAAGGAATGATAAATGACTACATACTGTCACATGTAAGAAATTTATTACAGAATGACTCCCGCTAGTGACAGAGAAAAAAATAAAGTAATTTGTAGTCAGAAAACGTTCTAATAATAGCAAAGAACACAAAACAAAAAGATGGCAAGATAAACAAATATACAGATGATCTATTACAAAGAGATATTTATTATAGGCATAATGATCAAGTTTTACATATAAACGAAAGGGTTCTGAATAACAAGTTTAACAGAACATATCACAATGATTGGAATAATGGTGTTTTACGCCCCAGTCAAGATTCTTTCACTTATTTCGAGGCGATCAGTTCTGGGATGAGAAGGAAACCGGAGTGCCAGGAGAAACCACCTACCTTCAGCAAGCGAACTGACAAACTTTCTCACATTAGGATCTGTCAATAGTTAGATTCGAACCCAGGCGGTGAGAAGAGCTGTGATCCGTAAGCGCGCGCTTTAGATCACTCGGCCACTGAGGCCCTTCTTTGATTGGAGATGTTTAGTTAAAATAGCACAAAGCGTCTATCACGACAAGCCGTTGTATGCTCTCTTGTGGTTTGATAAAAAAATTAGATATAATGAAAGGTATAATTGTTCAAACTTTCAAGTGTAGAGTATAACGTAAACGTCGAGCTGGATGCAATCATATAGTTACTATATATAGACGACTTTGTAGTTTTTTCAACTCATTCAAACATAAATTATTCTTATCATACGAAGAAAAAAAAAGCTTACACCTAAATTATCTACAATGGAAGCTATATTATATCGATTAAATACATATGATTTTGTAATAAAATAGAAAGGTCATTTATTTTATTTTCCTCAGCTTCTAATTTTGTTAATAAAAATCTGTGATTCACATAATGGCTGCATCTGTGAAACACAAAACTGAATACGTAAAATAATGTACAATTGGTGCTAAAGCGTATCATTAGCTCAGTATGAAATGAAATCAAACGTAAACCGCCAATGAAACGTAAACCGCCGTAAATGAAAACAGACCGCCAGGTAATTATACTTTTAAGTAAAGTACCAAATGTAGAGGACTCTTCTAGTACTATAACGACATCAATGGTATTTATATTAGAGCCTTTTCAATGTCGAAAATGTTATAATCATTATTTCCAATAAGCATTTCTCTTTCCCTAGTCTTGTTTTGCTTTGTTTTCATTAATTTGCCTTAGTTGATTTGGCTGTTAATAGGTACGTATTTTTCTGCTGTCAACCCCCTTTTTCTATTTAAGTTATGGTAAAAGAAAATCTATCAAGAACACGACACACCTAAGGAATGGGATAAAAACACGATGGGGTAAAAAGTTACCAAGATTATGGAATATTGTATATAAAACTACCAAGTTACCAAAAAAAGACGTCCAGTAGCGTTGTTGGAGATCTCGTTTATTTTACAACAAAATGTCCCGAATACACAAATAAAAATAAACACGAGCTTTATTTGACAAAAACAATAAATCTGTATAGTATACTAATATATTCTATTATAACATTGTTTGTACAAATGGGTTATTTTTTTATTGGAAGTAAATACAAATAACAGTACTTAGAAGACCTGTTTTATGTAAATTGGTACGATTTGAATTTTTAAAATGAGACCAATTTAAGAATCTAAGCAATAACAGAACAATAGCTCCTTGATGAGATAATGAGATGTATATAATTATATGACACATGACATAGGTAGCTAAAACATTTATGTCCTTAATTAGACAGTGGGAAATAGTTATGTATTGGTTTGACAGATAGATATAACGTAAATGATTCTTTTGAAAACTTATCCATATAAAACATACGAATGACAAAAAACTAAACCGACAACTTCTCAATTAATTTATGTCACTTTAAACTGTCAAAAATGAAATTTAATTCACTGAACATTTTTATCTGGGGGAAAAATCAGGAAGGTTTAGAACTAAAAAAAAAATAAATTGACCAATGAAAATGAAATTTTACGAAGAAAGATTTTTATTGCTGTGATGAGTTATAGAGTTCGTGTATAGATTAGCATCAACGTGTTGTAATTAATTATATGTTATAAAGTAGTTATAGGATATATATATATATATATATATATATATATATATATATATATATATATATATATATATATATATATATATATATATACAACGATTGACACGTGTTATATTCTAAGAGGAAGAGATATATACTTTTCCTTTTTCAGATGAAATATGCTGAATTATACACTCGACATATATAGCAACCAAAACTCTCAACAATGAAATAAATTAGAAAAAAAAAAACAACAACAACAACCAAAAAAAAAAAAAAAAAAAAAAAAAAAAAAAAAAAAAAAAAAAAAAAAAAAAAACCCAAAAACAAAAACAAAAACCAAAAAACACATTGATTGATCCCGACAATACACTCCATTCAGACTTATTGTGGACATGTGTCTAATTTTTGTAAAATTTGAGAAAATGCACATAGTTGCTAAAAGTTGGACCACTCGTAGGGCTTTACATAACTTTGTATCCATTGCATATTAAATCGACTAATGTGACATTCATCCATAAAATGAAATTATATTGGGATATTTTGACATTAACATTCTCTAAAATGTTGCAGACGATTTGGAGTACTGACCACGCTATAAACAACATTTAACAACAATTAACAATATCTAGCTAGACATTGTCTAACATCAGTTAGACAAAAAGAAAATTATACTTGTTCAACAATTACACTATTATATACTACGTATTTGAAATGCAATAAAAGCAATTCGAATTAAAAAATTATAGATTCATCAAGACGTCAAGAAATCTTAATGGAAAGAGAAAGAAGTAAACATCATTTATAACTGATGGTAAACATCAGAATAGCGGTAGGGCAACTCAATAGACATGGTTCTTTGGATAGGTAAATTTCATAAAATATTCTACATCCTACAGTAACGGATGTGTTATTAATTTTTTTTTATACAAAATCGTCCATTTAATTCAAGAATTGAAGTAAAAAGACAAAGGGTTCGTTTTAAAAAAGAAGGAATAATAATTCAGGTAATAATAATTATAATAACATGGAATAATAAGGACTGCACTTAATTTTTTTTAAAAAGATATACCTGATTAAGAATTTAATCAGTAGTTGGTTTATACCAAAGGGCTTTGTGAAAAAGTATCATTATATAAGAGTTTAGGGTCGACTTCCTATGAAAAAAAAACCCCAACTCAATAACGTTTTAGGACTATATATAGAAAATAAAATATTTTTGAACCACATTTACATTTTTATGTTATGCTTCCGGACGTTTGAAAGTTTGTATCTTTATTGTTTTGGAGTTTATTATCTCTTGTATTTTTGGTATGACCGTGTCCTTGTGATGATAAATATATGTTGAGAGAGAGAGAGAGAGAGAGAGAGAGAGAGAGAGAGAGAGAGAGAGAGAGCATTATATTTCACACAGAAAATCATTCACAGTGTACTGGAGAGAGAGAGAGAGAGAGAGAGAGAGAGAGAGAGAGAGAGAGAGAGAGAGAGTGAGTGTGTGTGTGTGTGTGTGTGTTATATTTTAAAAATAGTAAACTATTCAGTGTTTGAGAGAGAGAGAGAGAGAGAGAGAGAGAGAGAGAGAGAGAGAGCTTGTTATATTTGAGACTGTAAATTATTCACAGTGAGTTGATTTATCATGTTATGACAGAAAAGGTAAATGACAAAACAACACAAAACTTGAATCACTTAAAATGTCAAAAATTATAAAAATATACATCCAAAAACATTATTCTATATGGGACTCTGTCAAGATTTTATAACGTACATAAATGATATATTACACAGGTTGATAAGGAACTCACCGACACTGCACATAATAGACATATTTTAAAAATAGAATTTTGAGTTTAAAACAAATTTCTTAAGAAAAATCGGATTTTTGCAAATTGCCATAAAAGCAGTTGCCCGGTGACCCCCAAAAAAGTAGACTTGTAAACAAGAAAATATTAAATATAGAATTAAATTCTTTGTCAAAGTAATTTTTATATTATATTAAGTGATATGACGTCATAATGACAACGTAGAGATCATTTTTAAAATTTCAAAACAAGCTACACTACCCCCTCCCCCACAAAAAAATTGATTACGTATATTACGATCTAGAGGACTTATTGTAAGTTTTTTTCGTTGACTCATATATAATGACATAAAATTGGTTTCTACATCAATATTTCAGAATCCGAATAACAAAACATTAATTCCAAACGGTTTATGGGTTTAGGAAAGTATTTATCTAGTCATGAATGTCACAAGGAACAACTAGACGTATTATACCATTATAGACAAGAAAAAAAATGTGGAGACGTTTGGTTAAAGTATTTAAGTAATTGTCGTCATTGTCATTCCAACTTAAAACCAAAGGAGTCAAGAAAGATTATACAGAATTCTGTTAATCATTCGGCTTAAAGACTTAAAATAAAATGATTGATTACACGAAGCACTTTAAAACTAGATTCATCTTATACCAAACCAAATATATTGGCGAAGTTTTGTGCGATATTCTTTATTGTCATTGACAGTTTGTTTTGTCCTCTATTCATTTGTCTGACTGTCTGTCTTTCTCCTTGTATACGAATGATAACTTTGGAACTGATAAGTTTTTTTCTTCAAATTTTACACAACTGTTTAGTCTTATAAAACACGATTTATCCAAACCTTATTATAGTTAAAATGTAGATACAAAACAGATCAATGGTTTAGAACTGTAAAATACAGACAAAATAAAATAAATAATATAAAAAAGATAACAAAAATGAAAATTAAAAGCCATATATAAAGTAAATAATAAAATAAGACATAGAATAAAATATTTATTAAAAATCCAATGTTTTATGAAATATGTCCCAGTAGGTTTACATCATAAAAACATTCTTTTAAGCAAATAATCCAAATAAATCCGTCACTTCTCTATTGGAGTCGACTCAAGTAGGTACCTCAGAAGAATACCATTTCCGGTTGTGTTGAAGTTTTTACCAGTATCACTCGTCGTGTATTTTTGTAAAAATATAACACAAATACCAATTAAATTTAAATTTTTGAAAACGTATTATTGCTCGTATGTATTATGTGACAAGACAACCCGTGAAAAACGTGAGCAGAAAGATCAGCAAAAGAATAAAAAGTTATACTCATTTATGTTTTCTTTTTTCTTTTTTTCTCAAGTAAGTAAAGACAACAATTCTATTAAATTGTGTTATTTTTCTATGAGATGATGTTTATCTATCCAAATGTAGTAAAGAGTAAAAATGAAACTTAAAACTGAACAGTAAAAGGTTTAAGCGTAAAAAATTTAGAATGAGAATCGAAAGATGTTAGTGCATTAGTTGTAGCTGATCAAGTTCCAAAAATTCGTGAATATAATTATATAATATGTAACACAATACCAGTTAAATTTTGATGTGCCATATGTGCACATTTCGGAAATCCTTTCCTAAACAGTGACACTAGAGGCCGAAAAGATTGATAGATAAGCCAAATAGTTGACAATAATGAATTTAAATTTCCAAAATTATATAATTCTAATTCCAGCTAAAGAATGCTTTGCATGAGAGAACAAACCTTAGTTTTAAATAAATTTCAAATTTTAGACGGCTAAAAATTTTGCTAAATGGTACATTTTCTGACATCACAAAGTACTGCCTGATGAGTTATGGATACCCTTGGGGAGTTTTACTCTACCAGCAGCGGTACCTGCTCAGGGGTAGTAAATATATAACACAAATACCATTTAAAATTTGATTTGCCAGATGTGCACATTTCGAAAATTTCTGATATAAATTATATATTTAAATCAGATTTTAACATCAGGTCCATCAGACAATACATCGCTTAAATGAAACTTATTTGTTTGCATTTGGACTTCGGAGAAGTACGCCGCACACTATTTTAATTACGCATCATCAATTGATTTTAACAATGTATATCATTCAAGTAGGTTAGTTGTTCTAAAAGAGGATTTTAAAAAGACTTGACTTAAATTAACACCAAGTTAGCATATTCCGAAAACTACGTGAACACTAAAATTCTGACATATGTAAAACAGTTTTACATCTACATTATCCATTTGTTTTTTTAAAGTAATAACGTCCATTTTCGATTTCGGACGTGCATGCCAAGCATTATTTATAATTTGCACAAAATAAGAAGCTCGTCTTGACTAAACTTGGTTCCATTATGTCAAGCGATTTTGGTGAGAAAAGAAAATCAAGTTTCATCAACGCAGGTTATAATAACAACCAATTTTCAAAATCTTTGAAAACATATAATTATTCAAATTAAAATTTTCCAAGAGAAAAAAGTTAAAACTAGCTGTACAGCTACTCTTTATACAAAAATTTGAATTATCCCATAAAATGGCATTGGTATTTATGTGTCTATTTAAAACATATAATGATATCGACCATCAAGCCGAACACATGTTTTAATTTTCATTAGTTCAGTTCCACCGAATAGTTTAAAAATTACGGACGAAGGGACAAGCGGAAATACGCTTGTAGGCACGTTTTGTCATGTTATAAGCTAAGCTGTCTGTTGAGCTAAAATTAAAATGAAAAGTGTTTTTTAAGTCCTACTTTATGTTATGATGACATGCAATATACAAAAGTTATATATATACAATTTTTTATCAATTTTATCTTCGTTTTACGATGCTATTCAAGAATATATATTGATCATTGGGATTTGCAACTTGGTTGCATTTATTTCTTAAAATACTGATTACAAAAAACCAGGTTTTAGTAGGATGGAAAGTGTTGAAGCACTGACCATTTTGTCGTTTGTCCGACAAAACTGGTTGTTACCAATGTTGTCTATTTGTAAATTATTTCGTTAATATTTTATTGAGCGAGTTTGGTTATTCTGGCTAATGTAAGGTGCGTGATTAGATCAATTCGTCAAATGGTTGCGTTTTCCGGTTTGCATTGTACAATATCAAGTGCCAAAAGTTTTATAGAAAACAATCCTGTTTCATCAAAGGCGTAAATGTTGTTAGTCATCGCAAAACATATTTGGACACTTTTATAAGTATTACTTAGCACAAACCGCATATATTGTCAACAAATTTAAGAGTGCATTAACTGAGTGTTGTAGCTACAATTTAATATAACCTTTCCTGGTTTTTTATATAAAAGGACTTTTGCACTGGAGACATTTTAGCGAGACCCCAAAATCAACATTAAAAATAATATTGATTGATTATCGTTTTAGTACATTATATTTACCTTTACAGTAAAAAGGTTTATTAAAGAATAAAAATACAAATGAAAAACAGAAAAATGATCAAATAAATTAAAAAAAGTAACCGAGTAACAAAACAATGATTGTTCAAATATATACAAAGTGTTATAGCACCCGACGCTCGACACAGATAAAATACTAAAAAAAAGAAAAATATCAAACATGGCAAGATTTTTAAAAATGATTAAAATAATTTAAAAATTACTGAAAAAAATTTAAAAATTTGAATATAACTAAAATGCTAAATTTTTAATTTTTTTTGCAAAATCGAAGCTTATAAGGAATATTCCATGCCATACACAAACAAAAATGACAAAAAAATCAAGGATTTATTTCCATTTAGCTCAGTTTTCAAATATATTTTTGTGAAGACTATGCGTTAGATGTTTTTAACTGTAGTGTTTAAATTAATATAAGATTCCTGAAATATTTTTTTTCATAAGTTGTTGCAGAAATTTTGCATTAATTTAAATGAGCAAAATAATAAAATAAAATCCCAAACTTACTGCCAAAGTTAACAATCTTTCTGTATTCATATTGTAAGACTATGTCCCTGAAGCTTTCACATATAACTCACTCTTCCCCCTCTATTATGCAACTTAAGACGGCGACAAGAACCTTTTTATTTATTCATCATTTATATTCATATATACATAACTGGGCTGTAAAAACGTTCCGGCAAATCAAGGTGCCATCTTGACAGGGCCAGTCACGTTGCATCTCATTTTGTACGACCATTTGAATAATTAAAATAAATCTTTTCTAATCTTTTCATATGTAACAGTTTCTAATTTTTATTTTAAAACTATTTTTTATAAACATTTAACATAAGCTTGATAATATCTTTGTCATGATACGTTGTGCCATTTTAATATAAAAACTTTGTAGAGATTGTTCTATTTTTATACATTCATAATTTATACCTTTTAAACAAATTCTAAATTCTCAAAACATTTTTGCATACAATTTAGAAATTTTCATTCGGGTACATATTGTTTCAGCATACCATAATCAAGAACATACTCGAAAAAAATTCAGTTGAGATCACCAGGATGGTGTTACTAATGGTGTTTTCAGAAAAAGTAACATTTTATTGTTTTATAATTTACCATGATAGCCAACCATAAAACTTGTTTTTTACAAGTTCTTTTTCGTTGATTTATTAAGACATTATCATATATATATATATATATATATATATATATATATATATATATATATATATATATATATATATATATATATATTCTACGTCTTAAAAACATTTGAACGCTGTCTAGTTTTATAGCGCGTTGTCTTAAACTTCAGTAAAACATAGTACACCTGTTCTCGGATATTGTAGCACCTGTAAGATCACCTATACACCAAATCATGATTGTAAGGACATTAGTAGTTTAACTTATTGTGTATTAAGTCTTATAATTTAACGTTGTTTAAACGTTGTTTAATGACAATAAGTAGTCGTAATTAATTTGATTACAACGTTATAAGATACTATTGTATATTATTGCTCCGAAGTTACGAGTACATGTGATAGCAGACATTATTTGAGTTTATCATATATTTGTACTAAAATACATAATTTTTTTGCATATCCGATATTAATGCAAACTACAAATCAATATCGCACCACCAATATCGCACCCCTTTATCACACCCCCTTTATCGCACCCTCAATATCACACCCCTTTTCGGATCCCCTCGGCTATCAGTATCCGGAGTTCTCTGTGTTCTTCCGGTTGGATGCAGACGATCATAATCAAACACCATGTCGTCCATGTCCAGTTGGGGGGGGGGGGACCAAATTATGGACGAACTTGCGTCCGATATATTGCAAGTAGTTTATTTGATAGAAAGAGAGAAATGCAGAGAGAGCAACAGAAGATTTTGAAAAGTCTATGAAAAACCCAAACACCGTAAGGAAAACAACATCTCATATATAAATAAATTTTATTACACTTATATGTGCTGACAATTTTTTTATAATTGATACCATACATAAAAAACTTCAAATATATGATAAAAAGAACAAAGCATGGTTAATTCCATATCACATGCCATATCAGCCCTCGACCAATATCAGACCTCGGGCTAAAGCCCTCGGTCTGATATTGGAGTCTCGGGCTGATATGGCATGTGATATGGAATTAACCATGCTTTATTCTCTATTTATTGAACCAAAAGTTTAAATAGATAGAACAAGCGCGAAATTGTTGTCAATTGTTATGCACAAATGCAAAACATCATTATACCATATCAAACTATATACTATATATAATCAGGTAGACTCGTCTTGTCACGAAGGTATATATGCTATTTCCGGGTAGAAAAAAAACCAATTTTGGGTAGGAGATAAATAAATAAATAAATAAAAAAATAAAAAAAAAAATAAAAAAAACCACCTGGTACTACTTCAAATACATATCCTTTACAAGTTCCACACGTACGATAAAGATACCATCTGCTATCTCGATATGTTTTGATATCACAGCATCTGTTCAATTACAAATATAACAAGCAAGGATAAAGCACAATTACATACGGTGCTTGTAACAAAGCTTGTAAGGTAAAGAATGTTATGAACTTGTGTCATATGTGCACATTTAGGAAATTCATTTCTCATCAGTGACACTAGGGACCAAACAATTTGTTAGATAAAAAGTTTATAATCTAGACATTTGAAAATTAATGAATCCAAAGTTCGTTCCACAATTATATGAATCTAACCCTAACACTAATCCTATTTAATAGAGAAGCCTGTATTAAAAATACAAAGAAGCATCGCTCATTAAACATAAGGGTAGTTATATCTTGGTTTACATTTCTTTGTAAAAGAATGACAAGTGAATGAGTTGTTTTAGAAATCTCCAGAAATGATTCAATCAAAAGTTTCTCGGGGTAAACAAAAATCAATGCATGATCGTTGGAAATGAAAAAGCACTGGTATCTGTTATCAAAGCAGAAATATAAATGTATGCAATGACAAGTCAGGGTAGTAATTAAAGCTAAGTTATTTGTTAGTACAACCTACAAATTCAACCAAACCTGGAAATAACACTAGAAACTGCATTATTTTCAAGAAAGTGTTTTAAACTATTTTTATGCTTGTTTATGCTTTAAAAATGTTTTCTAAGTAAAAATTGTTTGCATATTTGAAAATAATATATATAAAGAGGACATAAGTAAATTCTAGAAAATGTCAGAATACCTGTCCTGTTTTCAAATAAATTTATATCTTTGAGCGTAATTATGTGTAATATAATTATAATTTGCACATGCATGAACTACAGCATAATCCTCAAACATACATTAAGCTAATGAAAATAAATGTTAACTTTAATGCTAACAGATAATTTCCTGTTTGTCCAGACAATTACGTTATTTTAAATGTTTTGTTTTATAGAACAATACAAGAATATCTTGGGTAAAATATTATATTCTCCTTAAATTGTGACGCCTTAAAGAATTTGAAAAAAAAACTTTTCGATCGAAAAGGACTTTACGTCCCGGTCAAAAATATTTCACGTACTTAGACACGTCACTAGTTAGGTAAAATGCAGAATTATTTATTTTGAACATTGCACTGCGACCAGGACAATGTGCAGGGAGGGTGACACGAGACACAGATTTCTAAGGTTTCCTCCGATTTCCTCCCAAGGACCACGATACTTTGATTTTTCAATGCTTTAAAGTGCTTGGCAAAAGAACAGTCACTACCTATTTTAAGTCTTCAGACCCAGTCGGTGTTCGAACGCCGACCCTCCACATACTGAGCGAACACTCTACCACCTGGACTACTGTAGTGGTACTTTAATCTCGTGAGAAACATTGATTCACATCCAAATGTTGTGTACTTGATTTCTTTGGTTGCTGCAAAGCAAATCTTTTTAAATAATTTTTTCTCCTTAGTTTTAAATTGTCACAAAACCATCTTTCTGGCTATCTATTTATCAAAATTGAAAAGTTAACTGGGTTTCGTATATCGAAAAAAGTACAGCATGTTTGCTTACTTCAAGAATGACAAATGTGATAAATAATTATATTGTTAAAATTTTTGTAGAAATGTTTAAAACAGTTATGATCATAATTTAATTTCATTTTTAAATATCATAAAAACCAAAAGCGAAATTAATCACTTCTGCACATGAAACTCGTGATATAATTGTTTAAATTTGAATTAAAGATTTTTAACAAAGCAGATATAAGTACCAATACAACGCATTCAGCAATAACAATAACATCAAACGAAGGCGTTTTTATCTTTTAAGACAACCAAAGATCAAAGTAAAAGTAGTCGATGTCTCCTCTACTATGGATTCTATCTCTTCCTCTGTAAATATCAACTCTTCACAAATAGAAATATAAAATAATAATAATAATAATGAAAAAAGCTTCAAAGTCACCTACCACCGGTTCTATTAAAACTACACTTTTAACGTCCACTAAATAACATACCGGTACCTACAGCTTAAATATCAACCATTTTAATACTCAATTTCAAAAAAGTTACTTTTGCATTTATGGTTATATCAGTTTGAAGCTATCTGAAGTTACCTCTTTCGTGTTTCACTAAGCTTATTCATAATCATAAGTATATCATTTATTTTACTATAGAACAATGTTTTATCAAATTTTAAATAATGTAGTATTTTACTTAAGTAAGAATTGAACTGGCTTTTACCACCTCTGAATTATGTAATAATAAAAAGATTTACTACTAACAATGATGACACTAAGGTTACAGAAAATTCTAGTCTTATTTTTAAACATTTTTGGTAGTTGAAGTCAATATAATAACTTGTAGTTTAAGAGAAAATTATGCTCATAAATTTTCTTTACATTTGCAATTTTTCCAGAACTCTCATGGCAATTAAATATCCTTATTTAAGAGAAAACTATAGGTTTACACATTAATCGTCTAAAGTGTATTCTAATTAATTAAGAAAAAGTATAATTTTATTGTTCAACTTGAAATAATTGGACATTAAAACGTATTAATGATTACTTATTTATATTCAAATCGTAAAGAGAGGTTAACTTAAATATTTAATGGTCAAACATCAGAACGTTGATGTACCTCACACAATCCTTATTTCCTCTAAAACGGAATCTTATTAAAATACACTCAGTAGAAAAATTATTTCCTTTTTCACTTTGAAACCACAAAAGAAAAGATAAAACATAATTTATTTTATTTATTTTGACGAGAAGGACAACGACATATTTGTTGAAACAATTTGTAAGATTATGTAAGAAAAACTAATAGCTTGGAAGAAGTTTGAAGGAAACATTCCCTTTGCACTTAACGTTTTATTGGTTATAAAACTACATAACTTCATGAAAAATACTTAATTTGGACATTCTGCACAAGCAATACTTTATGTTCAATTCTTTAATTTTCTAATGAGAGAGAGAGAGAGAGAGAGAGAGAGAGAGGAGAGAGAGAGAGAGAGAGAGAGAGAGAGTATAAAACTTTACTTCTTTACCTTGCGTAGCAAAACAGTTTGTTTTTGGTATTTCATGACAGTATAACGTTCGTATTCTTTTTGTACATTCGAAGGGAAAGGTCTTGCAAATCAAAATGCTTGATACAAAAGGAGAATATAATTATTTGCAGAAAATGATATAATTGTAATTAATAAAATAATCATTTTCATCAATTTTCTCATCATTGTAATAAGTGCAAGTAAATTTCCAAATATTCATCAGTAAAATTAAATTTATTAAAAGATAAATATTGATGTCACGTTTCCTAAATTTTAAGATATATGATTACTAGCTTAAGATTAATCAAAATATTTTTATTATATCTTTACTATTCAAAAAAGGAAATAGACACGCTTGCGATAATTATAGACCAGTAAGCCTTACTAATTCAGATGACAAAATTTTAGCTTTTGTTTTAGCGAAACGACTTCAAAAAGTAATTGAAAAGTTGGTTCACCCTGACCAATCAGCTTATGTAAAAGGTAGATATATAGATATTAATACCAGAGTGATCTAAGATATTTGATTTTTGTGAAGAAATAATCAAGAAGGAATATTGTTTTTTGTAGACTTTAAGAAAGCATTTGACTCCATAAATTATTATTTTTTATTCCGTACTCTCGAAAAATTCAACTTCGAGTAACTTTATAAAACCTCTTTGCAATATTTATAATATAGATTTTTCTTGTGTAATTGATTTGCCAAGTTTTTAGCTAATTGCACACTTTCCTTTATTTTACAAACAATAATGTTAGTTTGTAATAGATGTAGAAAGATAACTGAAGATTTAACATAAGAAATAATTGAATATCCAGTGTTTCACATCTTTTTACGATAAACGTGACATGCGCTTTATAACAAAAACTGCTGATACACAAAATTGCAAAGAAATAGGTCACTGATTAGGAATGAATTTGAATCCCCAAAATGTGCACATATGGCACACCAAATTAAACAGGTATTATTGTTAAATATCACTCAATAATCCGGACACCTGGTGAACCAGTGAATGCTTTGTCCTCTAAATGCTGAGCGCTAAACGGTGAAATTGCGTCACCCTTAATATGGCGTTAATTGTGCGTATTTTCGATTTTTTTTTCAAACTTTCCTATAGAGAAGAACGAATTTCTCGTTACAAAAAGAAATTTTTCTAGGATGATTGTTTAATTTGATAAATTCGTTGAAAATCTCGATACAACGGGTACATTGTTCCTTGCATTAATATAATTCAACTCATTAAATAAATACAGCAATACATTATTACACTTGTAAGATCCTCTATATAATATATATATGCTACTTTGTACATCTTCCAGATGTTCATGATTAATTTAAAATCTTGCATGAATTATATTTAGCACATATAATAATGCATATACAATTTAAACCTTTTTGCTCATTTATATAATTCCTATATAATTATAAGATTAAATTTATATAGCCTCTTTTTTGTAATTCCATTTTAATTGCCATTGTTAATGAGATATACTAAGTATACTGAACATTTATTTCAATGATTAAATTAGTGTGTTAACTTTATTGAAATTAAACATTATTGCCCTGCACGTTCAGAATGATTGAAGCATAAAGGAAAATATCACACGATCGTAAATACGCATGCGCATAGATTTTAAAATTCTTATAAAAATAAAAATATTCGTCTAAGCATCCATATTTTTTGGCAAATCAAATTGTTAGTCACTTCACTATAGTTAGTAAACAATTTTAAAATCCCAAGACAAAATTTGACATTGACCCACCCTTCTTACAAGGTTTCAAAAAATGTTATGATATTTATTTGAAATCAATACGACCTTGATTTTCTCTTAAAAAACTTTCATCTTGGTCTCACAATAACAAATCATTATATTAAGGAAATTCAATTTTACGATAAAAAAGGATGACTTTAGTTTTAAAGTCTTAATTTTCTTAGCTTGATGCCCCTTGAATTCTTTGTTATGGTTTCTACATATCCTAACTTTTACAAGTTAATCCGTCTTGTTCTATTATTGTTAATTATTATAACTTTGAAATTATTAATATTCAACTGTTTGGTTTATGTTTTATGTTTATGTGCGAAGCACTTCATGTTAAATTTGCGCCATTCTCTTTCTCTTCATGACCTCATGGTAGAAAAAATGTAAAATTACATTTCTTATATTTACAATCTTTCAAAAATATACGAAAAACAAGAGTGTTTTTCTGGATGGCACTTAAATTTACTTGTTTACCAACTCTCCGTGGCTGGATGCACATCATTTGATAGAACAGCAATTGGATCTGACAGAACCGTAACTCCGCCCACTCTGATGTAACTTGACGTGATTGACGTGAGCTCCGTCCGTACCCGTCTTCAGGTGACGGAAAAATAAACATAATCCCTCAGCTTATCGTAAATATTTTATTACACTTAAAAGATAATCAATGGTAAGAGTCACATTTTCATATTAAAATTAAACGAACAACTATTAAATGTTGAATTTGTAAGCATTGATGGCTGAATGGAAGACAACGAAAAACCAACTGCGGATTTATAATTTGTGAGCTTTGGCCAGACTGCGTCACAGTTTTGTTTGGTTCAGTGGAAGCGGGTAGCGTGCGCGACTCTCTCCATGAAGTTATGGAGATAGTCAGGAAGACTTGTTTCATATAAGGAAAAGTATTGCTATTGTAAATATATCGACATAATATATATGTATAAACATGCAACATATTAACACACATTTTAAGAGAAAAAATAAAGTAAAAATAAAATTATAAGTTAATTGGTTAATAAAATTAATTTAAAAGTTACTCATTAAACTTAAATGGGGTTAATGTGGTTAAAATCATCATAAGTTTGAATTTTGGAATGTGCGCATATATGATAAAATAAAACGCACAGTCATGGCATCTAATAATAGAACTTAAACAGTGCCACTGAACCCATTGAAAATCTAAAGTAAAAAAATCAGCGGTCTCAACAAGTGTATGTTTTCACTTTTGTTTGTTTTTCTTTTGGTTGTTGTATCATTTTCGTGTCCGTTTGAATGATTTATGATATATACATTTTATATATAACACAAATACCAGTTGAATTTTGATGTGCCAGATGTGCACATTTCGGAAAGTCATTCCTCATCAGTGACACTAAGACCGAAAAGTTTGATAATAAAAAACATATGCCAAACAGTTGGAAATTAATGAATCTTAAGTTCCAAAATTATATAAATCCAAATCCAGCTAAGGAATGTTTTGCATGAGGGAACAAACCTTAGTTTTAAACAAATTTTACAATTTAAGGCAGCTGAAAATTTTGCTAAATGGTACATTTTCTGACAGTACTATGTACTGCCTACTGAGTTATGGATACCCTCGGGGAGTTTCACTCCACCAGCAGCGGCACCCGCTCAGGAGTAGTAAATATATAACACAAATACCAGTTGAATTTTGATGTGCCAGATGTGCACATTTCGGAAAGTCATTCCTCATCAGTGACACTAAGACCGAAAAGTTTGATAATAAAAAACATATGCCAAACAGTTGGAAATTAATGAATCTTAAGTTCCAAAATTATATAAATCCAAATCCAGCTAAGGAATGTTTTGCATGAGGGAACAAACCTTAGTTTTAAACAAATTTTACAATTTAAGGCAGCTGAAAATTTTGCTAAATGGTACATTTTCTGACAGTACTATGTACTGCCTACTGAGTTATGGATACCCTCGGGGAGTTTCACTCCACCAGCAGCGGCACCCGCTCAGGAGTAGTAAATATATAACACAAATACCAGTTGAATTTTGATGTGCCAGATGTGCAAATTTCTAGTTGCAAATTTCTTTTTCTATACTTTTGCATTTTAAAATTTTTTTGTTATGATTTCTTTCATCAACATCTTTTTGCATTGCAATATTGTATAATAGAATCACTAAAAAAATACATAAACTGTTTTATGTACCCGCTCTGGGGTAGTACATATATATCAGAAATACCTGTTAAATTTTGATGTGCCATATGTGCACATTTCGGAAAATTATTCTTCATCAGTGACACTAGGGGTCGAAAAATTTGATAGATAAAAACATAAGCCCAAAAGTTGAAAATTGATGAATCTAAAGTTCCAAAATTATATGAATCCAAATCCAGCTAAGGAATGCTTTGCATGAAGGAACAAAAGTTAGTTTTGAAAAAATTAAGACGGTTGAAAATTATGCAAAATGATATATTGTCTGGCATCACAAACTACTTACTTCTGAGGTATGGATACTCTCGGGGAGATTACTCAACCAGCAACAGTACCCGCTCAGGGATAGTTAATATATTACACAAATACCTGAAAAATTTTGATGTGCCATATGTGCACATTTCGGAAAAGCATTCTTCATCAGAGACACTAGGTACCGAAAAGTTTGATAGATAAAAACGTAAGCCACCAGTTGAAATCTGTATTTGTTAAAGATCAGTGTGTAAAATCACTTTTAATAGTACATCTCTTTTATATGATCAAAATAACATTGCATTCTATTAATAAAAGCATTACATTTATTAAAACATTGCTTTTTGGTAATGGACATTTTGTTATAAAACACAATGTCCAATTAAAATCCAAAACACAAGGCCAAATCTTAAAAAAAGGACTTAATATGTTAATCACGTGCTCCGGAAGGGTAAGCACATCTTGTCTATCTAGCAAAATCCTTTATTTTGCAAAATCAAATTTGAGAATGTTTAAATGAAAGATTCTATTATCATTCTATACTCATTATTTCAAAAACAACTACCACAGAAACTCATTACATGGTTTTTGTCTGTTTTAATTTTTTAATGCATAAAATCATTTCAAATCTCGATTTATAATATAAGAAGACTATTTTTAAATACTATAACTATCGTTTGAACACGCATCAAACTAAAACATTCAAAATACTAGTACATGTTTTTAAATGCAGAAGTTAGGAATATATAAACAATATATTTTACAATGGCACACTAACAATTAAATATCTGTTGAAAGCTGTATTATAATAGGCATTTTCCTGATTATGGTTATTTGTTTAATTGTGTTTTCTATCAATTTTAAGGTGTTATGAATCTTCATAAAATTTAACTCAAAATTGTTTAATTTGGTCTCACTTTAAAATCTAAAACTCCTGATTACTTTAAAAATACCGAAATAATTTTTTAATTTGAAAATCTTTCAATCAGATCATCTCTATTATATATATGTAATCGTACATTTCAACAAATATTTTTATTTTTCAATATATAAAATATTTCTGTCAACTAAAATTGTATAAAAATTTAACAATAGTTGTTATCAAAATAAAAGTTCATACATTAAGAAAACAGAATAAAAAATAATTGTTAAAATGATTTTCAAATCTAAAAAGAAAATGTCGAAAAAAATAATTAAAAATGCGATTTTATATTAAATAAATTATTTTGAAAAATTTTATTTATTTAATTTTTTATTTATTAATTATATTTATTTCTTAACATTTCAATTTGCTTCTGTCGTTATTATATTTTTTGAACATGTCTATCGTCAGAAGGAGGCCATGAACATGTAAGTGTCGGGTAGACAAAGAAGGATAATTAGCCATACGTTGTATGATTTACCTCCCTTAGAGCCTAGTCAACTAGGAAATGCTTTTGCAGTTCATTTGTACCAGTAAATGTCTTTACATTCAAAATGCATTAAAAGATTTCTGTAAAACCTAGGTATCAAGAAATTTTTTACAAACAGTCTAAATATATTTTTTTTGAATTTTGAATTATTTAGTTACATAATAACAGGAATAATTTTAAATATTCTGTTTAACACGCACTTTGGTCAGTTTTGTATATATCTTATACTAGAATATTTAAAAAAAAAACGTTTCCATAGAAAATATATAAGTGCTTTTCATCAAAGTACTTTTTTTCTGAAATTTGAAATTATCTAGTTTCTGATAACTCACCCTTTGTATCGGGCATCTGTAATTAAGAGACAATTTCTGAAACATTCCATTTTATTCTTTTAATAAATGTCAGATGGTATTTTATTTTTACTAGATTAATTTTATTTGATTTAATCTTGAAGTCGTACAATTATATCCTTAACGTTTGCATTTAAAGAAAAGTGTATGAATTTTTTTCAAATGTGTTACAAAAACCAACTAAGGTCATTCCTTAATTTTATCTTGTATAAGTCCTATTTTTGGCTAATTTTCTTTGAGTAAATTAAAAGTGCAACCAAACTATTTTATTATCTTCTGATGAAAAATAATTAGTTTAATACACTTTAAACCAATTATAATTGCCATAAAGTAAAGTTCCCATTTATTTATTTCCATTAAGTGTCAAAAATGTAATACATATTACGTGTATCTGTTTTTACATATAAATTTCAAGGGTTATTTTTTATTTAAATAATAGTATAATGTAATAATTATCAGAATAATTTCAAATGACAGTTGATAAAAGTTACAAAAAACAGAATGAGTTTTACGAACAAAATGCTAAATAGGAAATTATCAGATAGCAATAAAAAAAATCAACAATAAGTTAAAGGTACATTTGATATCAATCCAATTTTATATTTGTTTATTTTTCTTCATCTTTGTATTAATTAAATATGTAACAAAAATACCTGTTTAATTTTGATGTGCCATATGTGCACTTTTCGAAAATTCGCAACTCATCAGTGATACTAGGGGCCGAAAAATTTGATAAATAAAAAGATAAAACATTTGAAAATAAATGAATTCAAAGCGCCAAAATTATTTGAAGCCAAATTCAGTTTTAAATAAATTTCAAATATAAGACAGCTTATTAAATTAATTTAATTAATAAATTTTATTTAATTATGTGTTATTATTTTTCTGTTTATTTATTGTTAATTTTGGTGTGCTTCTGTTTTATTTATTTGTTTAGATTTAAAATTGCTGAAATTTGACTTCATTAATGTTAATTATAAAAATATCTATCGTCAGAAGGAGGCGATGGACATGTTAGTGCCAGGTAGACAAAGAAAGATAATTAGCCATAAGTTGTATGATTTACCTCTCTTAGGTCCAATGTCTGCAGTCCAGCCGTACTTCGATATTGTTTTTACAGTTCATTAGAACTAGGGAATGATTCAGCATTCTAAAACTAAACGATTTAAAAAATTCTTGTGAAATCTAGGTAATAATGACATTTTTGTAAAGCCAATGTTGAAGTAGTACCCATTTATCCCTAACATATTTGAATTCATAGAATAATTTTCTTGAAATGTTTAACAAAAAGAGCAACTAGAGCCTTTTATTTTACCTATATTATTTGAGTATTTCTGAAGTGCAACCAAATTGTTTTATAACCTTAACATAAAATTTTCATACATTTTAGCTGATTAAAATTGTCATCAAGGTGAGTTTATTCTTTTTGAATTCTCTGGTTTTTGTTTTTATAGTATCTGAGTATGTTTGTGTTAAATTAAACATGTTGTAATTTGTTTTTGAATTTCTATTGACTTGCATTTGTAAATAATGCAAAAAAGGACAAATGTTTGTCGTATTAATATAAAATTAATTTCCTAAATCTCAGATATTTCAAACATTCTTCCGAAACGAATTATGCATTTTGAGTTATATAATACGTTGTGATCTGCATTTAATTAAAAGATTTAACGTTCGTTTTGTACATGGATCACTCAACAGCTCTCAACAATTTGATTTTAAGTAGCTTGATACCGGAACTGCAAGATCAGACAAAGTGACCAACATGTGCACGTGAAATGCACAGTGCAGTAGTTTTTCAGACATTGCAAAGCAGCTTTTCTGGTATCTTGTCTGTGTCGGTCATCTCATATAAGTGTTTTGTTGAAGCGTGCGCTAACTATCAAAAGCTGTCCAGTCGAAAATACGATTGTTCGACTCACAACTACAAATAGTTTCAGTCCGAAAAAGCGCAAACGACTACTACATAATATAGGTACTTATAAACGATGAACAAAGCAATAAAAAGACAATTTTTTTATATAAAGGTTAGAAATTTTGAATCTCCGTTCTCACGATACAACAATTATTGTTAAATGTATACAGCAGTAAAATTAAGTCAAAGTGAAAACAGATACCATTTATTATTATTTTCTTTTTGCGTCTGAGTTAAATTTTCTCAAAATAATTGTGAAAACGATTGTCAGCTGTCTTAGGCATAAAACACAAACAAACCAGTCCATGTCCAAATCACAATTCAAAATTAACAAAATAAAAATGTGGTAAACTGGCAAATTCGGTTGGCCATTTATAAACGTGAACACCCATCAAAGAAGTGAGGCCGGGTGCTCCGGAAAGGCAAGCACCTCCTTAAGCTAATTTAAATTTGGATAAAGTGACTTCATACTTCTCAATAATATTGTGATTAAAGACATGAAACTTAAGGGTTTGATTAGGTTAGGTTTGCCATATCTTTGAGTCAACAATTTGATTGTAAGCAGTTTGCTTCATTGAAAAAGGGAACAAGCTCTACCATACCGTTTAATTGTGAAAAATATATACCATACGTAGGAGAATCAGGAATATTACTGCAAAGAAGCGAAAATTTGACAATAGAAAAATTGAAGTCAACACGTTTGTCGTATAGCCTCAGACGTAATTTTTGTGGATGTCATAAATTAGGTTTAATTCTGTTTAATGATAGGAAAATAACATTAATAAATCTTTATAGACCAAATAAAGATACCCCCGATTTGTTTGAGATAGTTTTAACAATATTGCTGAATTTGAAAACACCGACTTTAATCTTTGTGTAAATTCCTATCTTGATTCTTCAATTATGTAAACATTAACAATCCAAATGCAAGACAACGTATGTTAAATTTTATGCAGAAAATTAATTGTGTGGATGCGTTTCGAGAAAATAACCCATATTTATTTTAAGATGATTTGTTAGATAATAACAAAAACTTGTTTTGGCATTAAATATGGCCACTAATGACAGATCATGGCGGACAGGCCGACAATAACAAAATAAAAACGTAATGAGCAGTTGACATGCATGTTGTGAGCCCAAACCAACTGGCGTATCTACCACACCCGGGTACCGGACACGACCAGCCACCAAACCACTCCCTTGGTTCCCTACCCCATAGCAGAGTGTGTCACAAAAATGTGCATGTCAACGTAAATAAATTAAAACCTTCCACGGTTTTAAACTGTTTAAACCTACCACGGTTTAAACCCACCTAACGATTTGCCCCTGAACCTCCCAGGATACGTCCATGGCGAGATTACGCCCTCTAGGATCCAACCTTAGCAGGGCTTTGACAAAGTAATTGACTGAATATTATAATACTATTTTGATTAATTAAATTCTAAAAGAAATGCCTGTCCGCCATGTACTGCCCAGTGACGGTTTTTTATTCTAATTAGAAATACATAACACAATGTATCGCATAGATAAATTTTAACAATCATAGTTTACTATATTTTTCTCACATAAATAATCAATGTCAGAATAATTGGATCACGGAAACATCGTTTTATCAAGTTTGACAATAGAAGCATTGAAAGCTTACCACATTAAATTAAACACGGTATAAACTAATAGTCCATATCATATCCGGAATGTGACTGAAATTGAAATTGATTTAAAGATAACACTGTGGAAAATTAACCTGACACACGTGTATGTTCAAACTGAGATAATGATATTTAAACACTGATATAGCTTTAAAGTCCATTGTGGTGTCAAGCTGAGTTTGGATGGCTTTCTTGTATGAAGAAAACTTTAAAGTAATAAATAATCAGCTGAAAATAAATAAACAGTAGACAGCAGTAAAATGTTTTAAAAGGCAATGGTGGGGATGGTGGGCGGTTGATTTATATACAAACAAACTATTTACAGACAAATTCGTTTACACTGTGTTAAACTTTGAAAACACTATCTCAGAATAAAGACAGTGCGCATGTCCATTACATTATATACATACAGCTACAAGCAGTTAATTCCCTTTATTAATACTATGCTAGTAGAATCACTCAAATAAATCGGTTTAATATATATTTTGAATCTATTATACCGTATTAAAACGATATACTTGGAGGAAAAATCCTCTGAAACAAGCTAGAATAAATCTCAGCTAACATTTATTAAACTCGGATATCGGAAGGATCATTCTATAGTACAATTGCAAATAAGATTAAATGACTATATAAAGGTAAGGGGGCTGTGGAAAGTTAATAACTCTTTGTTGTATGATCTACGATATATAGAAACAATTTAAAGTCTAATCACAACAGTAAAAAAGCAATATTCACCCCCAGTTTATAATACAGATAATATCGAAAATGTACCAAATAATTGCATAAGTTTTGTGATTAAAGACCAATTATTTTTTAATATTTATTAATGGAAATAAGGGGCAAAACCATTTCATATGCAAGTTTAAAAAAAAAAAAAAAAAAAAAAAAAAAAAAAAAAAAAAAAAAAAAAAAAAAAAATTATTATAGGAAATAGAAGATTTTTATAGTAACCTTTATTCGGAAAATTCAAATATCATAGATGTAGATTTAAAGAATTATATTGGATCATGTAATTTTTAAATACTTGAGGATTTTGAATCAAAGATTTTGGAAAGAATTATAACTAATAGAGAAGCTTTCGAAACGTTGAAAAGTATGAAAAATGACAAAAGATTTCCTGTGGAATTTTTAAAATGTTTTTAAAATATACTGAAGATAAAAATAATACCGGCCAACTTCTTTTAGTCGATTTCGAGAGAGCCTTTAATTCAATATCTTGGTCATTTTTGCAAAAAAGTATTAAATTTATTCAATTTTGGTACTTCTATAGAAAAATGAATTTAAACATTCTATAGAGATATAAAGTCTGCTGTAACACAGGGAAGGCATTAAACATTTTTTTAACATTAAAAGAGGTTGCAGACAGGGAGACCCTTTATCATCTTATCTCTTTCTACAATGTGTCCAAATTCTAGCAATAAAAATACGAAACAATAAAGATATAATGGGAAATAAAACAAATAATAAAGAAGTTAAAATCTCGTTATTTGCCGATACTAGTCTTATATTAGATGGCTCGGAACGATCACTTAGACAAGCATTAAATTAATTAAATATTTTTGCAAAAAATTCAGGCCTTAAAATCAATTTAGAAAAAAACTCAGATAATTTGGATTGGGAGCATGATATATAGTGATGTTAGATTATGTAGAGAATTTAACCTACGTTGGGAAAATACTCGATTCACTTATACTTAGTATGACATTTGATGTTGACTTACAAAAAATGCCTAATATCAACTATATAAAAACTAAATGCTATCAAATCACAGGTATATTTTTGGAAAACAAGATCTTACACCCAAAAGAAAAATACTGTTATAAAAACTTCGCCCATTTCACAATTTAATCACCTTTTTATCAATACAAGCCAAAAAATTATTTGTGAACCTAATACAATTTTTACAATTTTATTTGGAATAGTGTAAATATATAGTACAAATACCAGTCAAATTTTGATGTGCCAGATGTGCACATTTCGGAAATTCATTCCTCATCAGTGACACTAAGACCGAAAAGTTTGATAGATAAAAACATAAGCCAAACAGTTCAAAATAATAAATCTTAAGTTTCAAAATGATATAAATCCAAATCCAGCTAAGGAATGCTGAGCATGAGGGAACAAACCCTTGTTTTAAATTAATTTCAAATTTTAGACGACTGAAAATTTTGCTAAATGATACATTTTATGACAGCACAAAGTACTGCCTACTGAATTATGGATACCACAAATAGAATAAAACAATATGTTATTGTAAAAGAATATGAAAAGAGGGTTAAAATGATCGATTTGATACCATATATAAACGCTTTGAAAACAACTTGGATTAGAAAATTATTGCGGAAATAAAGTTACTGGTATAATATTTTAGAAATTTATTTAGATATAGAAAAAATATTTAGTGTGGGAAATGACAAAAATGACAAAGTATTTTTGATAATTTAACGGAAAGTGATTTGAAACAAATAAAGAGAAATATTTACTCCAGGACCCCAAATTCGAAATTACAGTGGTTCCAATACAGATTCGTTCAAAACATAATTGCTACAAACTCTCTTCTGTTCAAAATAGGTATCAAAACAGATCTTTTATGTAGTTTTTGTAAACAAGCAAGAGAAACAATTATTCATCTTTTTGGGGGATTGAAACTTAGTACAGTCATTTTTACAAGAATTGGAAAATTTGCTCTTAGCAAATAATATTCTTAGACATAACAATATTGAGCATGGTTTTGGGAAATTCTAGATTTTTTAATAAAGTTAAAAATCTTATGCTAATGCATATCAAATATACAATACAAGTACCCGTTAAATTTTGATGTGCCAGATGTGCACATTTCGGAAATTCATTCCTCATCAGTGACACTAAGACCGAAAAGTTTGATACATAAAAAATATAAGCCAAACAGTCGAAAATAATGAATCTAAAGTTTCAAAATTATATAAATCCAAATCCAGCTAAGGAATGCTTTGCATGAGGGAACAAACCTTAGTTTTAAATAAAGTTCAAATTTTCTGACAGCACAAAGTACTGCCTACTGAGTTATAGATACCCTCGGGGAGTTTTACTCCACCAGCAGCGGTACCCGCTCAGGGGTGGTAAATATATAATACAAGTACCAGTTAAAAGAATTAAAAGAATTTGGCGCCTTGGTAAACTTTTATCTCTGGAGAAGTTCAAACATATTTTTAAAGAAATATACTATATTGAAAAAGATATTGCAGTAGGTAGAAATAAATTAGAAAACTTTAGAAAAGAATGTCAACAATTCAACCCAATTATGACATAGAACTTCGTACTCATATTTGAAATTATATTGTAAACTCTCACTCTCTCTCTCTCTCAAAACCTTTCAATATATAAAATTATCAAGTTGTTTTAAGTGTATTATTGTTATAATGTTAACTATATATATATATATATATATATATATATATATATATATATATATATATATATTTATTATATGACTTTGATTCTTTCTTTTCGTCTATTGGTCGTCATACTGTCACGTGTCATTAAATATTTCGTGTATTGCTTGTCTAAATGCACGTGCGGTCAATAATATGAGGTCCGGACTGGTTCAGACCGCTCAATGACGTCACAACAAAATTATCCAATTATTTTCTTTATTTACTCCGTTGAGTTGCTCAGTCATGATGGAGGAGACGTCATTTCGTGTATTGTTTGTATTGCATGGAATATACTTAATCTACTTAATTTCACTTGAATTAGGCAAATAGTTATTTGTCATATAATAAAACAATTGAAGGCCTCGGTGAATATTGGTTGCATCAAGCCCATAGAACCATGTATTGACCTCATTCAAAGACAATAATTGTATAATATTGAATAGGAAATAAACAAAATAAATATAAAAATATAATTTAGGTTTAAACGCGGAAATTAGAAACATAAACAATTAGTAATTATACAATACCATGACAAATATAATATGAAAGAAGAAGAGCGGAATATCTAAACAAGAACTGTTATCAATAACTGTTCGATGTTTTGTTATATCAACAAGAACCATGTCTACCTACTAATAGTTAACTGTTTTATTCATTTGATTTTTTTGTCGTGTAGGCAAGGCTGGCGTTAGTTTATCGTGGCATAAAAGTTTGAGCAATGTTAAAGAAACCTTAGCAATTAATCCATGAGACATCAAAGACATTAAAATTGGGAAGATTAAGTAGATTGTGTGATTTTATGGCCTCTTTGCAGGGTTAGATATTATAATGAATTTACAGATAGAATTTAGAGTTCTTGGTTAAAAAACTGCAACAAGTTTTGTCTATTAAACTCTAATGTGTTTCCGCTGCATGTTATTTGTATGTCCGGATGACTACGATTCCTCAAGTCTAAGTGACCATATACTTTTTACAAGTACAATTCTTAACTATAACTTTAAATGTGTGGAAGACGAATCAATGGACGTATAAAATCAAAGATCTATGTATTTAAAAATTTTGTTACAGAACCCATCACCCATGAAGGATCCATGTGGTAATGAATTTACAATCACGAGATTTAAATTGACACGATATTTTACCTTGCAAGGAGATGCTCAACAGTCGCATTTATTCTGTATACTGAAGATTTAGAGAAAGAAATATGTATTTTTTTCATTAAGACATCATTACACATATACTGATACTTCTAATACAACCCTTCAATTCAAGAAAATGAGTACCTACCAAAATTGTTGGAACGATGAACTTATCACACTCACAAAAATATGCATATAACGCAAAGAATGTTTTTTCTAAAAAGATAGACCGAGACGAGAAATGTACCAGTCATATGTATTTTATAAGGATACTAAACGAATATGAGTATTTAGCACAATCATATGATGCGAGAGTTTGGAAAAATCGACTAAGCAACTGAGATAGATCAAGATTTATTTTGCGAATTAATAAAGTTTAGATGGAAAAGAATTGAGACAGATTATGAAATAACTTGTAAAGATAAAATTGTCAGTAATCCATCAAATATTGTTGAATGTTGTGGTGATTCTTTCTTTATTTAAAACAAGATCAAACGATGAACAAGACGATTGTTTTAAAAATTCCAAAGTCGGTTAATAAAGGCTATTTACAAAATAAATTCAGCATGGAATTTAGTATTGTTTCTAGTTAGGTAAATAAAAACTTCTACAATTGACTAAGTGACGTTTGAACATTTATAGTATTCATAATTCAGTTTTAGAAAAATGCCTTTTAAAGTTATTAAACTCTTTTGTCAAATATGAATTTCATTGAGATCCATTTACCTTATGAGAGTTTTACATATTGCTTTGTTCTATGTATTGCAGCAGTTAAGTGTACTTACGCGGATCACGGTTAATGTTCAAATTGTATAAAATATGACTGCATTATTTATATATCGAAACTAAATACCGAATAACATGTGAAACCAAAAGCCTGCTTTGTATTTCCTTGTACATTTAACGACATGTTAAATGAGTAATAGTTACACAGTGATGGGTTATAGATATATTGGCAAAGTTACTGTTGTCCAGCGAAGGACGGTCACAGTGTACTATTATCTTGGCGTAAAAGTTGATAAAAGATAATGGAGTGTATGTCTTAGGTAATAAATGGAGTACTTTCATTCAGTCATTATTTGAACAAAACAGTTTCTTGTGTTCAGAGTTAAAGATTTTGCCCTGAAATCATACATTTTTCCAAAAAATCCAGCGAGGATCAAGTTTACCAAAACATTGTTAACAAAATCGGGTCCTTAATAACAAACAGGATGACGCATACTTCGAATAATCAGACTAATTAGATGTGATATCTTATGAGAACTGAATTATCTTTCATAAGTATCGTAATTATCATTCATTACAATTGTGATGACCCAATGTGATTTTTTTCAACAGCTTTTTTTTAAAACAAATATCTACACCCCTCTATTAAAATGTATTGTTTATCGGTAATCAGTTAATTATTCAGTTTGTGAAATGATTAAAGTCCTTCAGTTCTTTAGAACCGAACCATTCAACGCCATTTTTTCAATGAAGCTAGTGTTGGAGACAAATCCACAAAACTTGTCAAAACTAAATTTTTTGAGACCATCCCGTGGCAAGTCGAAATTACCAAAACCAGAACACTGAAACACTTGACAAAATTTTTTATTAAGAAGCCAAGATCGTAGCAGATCAAAAATATCCTTACCACAACACTGGACAAAATTTTAATATGAAGCCATGTCAGTGGCAAGATTGAAGTACTTGAACCATACAGCTGGTCATAATCTTATTATTTCTAAAGTCATTGCCCATGCTATGAAGGGGAAGGGTAGTTAAACCAAAACTGGTTTCTTGCGGTTATTTTTCTCAGCAACTCTAAAATATTAAAATCGATTTTGGATATTTCGACTCACTAAAAAGCTACGTATTAAATAACAAACCACGTATAACTATGATAATGAAATTTTATTTTGTAAATATATTTACATACACACATTAGAGGTAGATATCCGCGGTATGATAGCGATGACACTAGACAGCGAATTTTGTTACTTAATTTATAATGATTAAACTTTCCCCACCATGAAAATACATTGTAAGAACAATGTTGTTATCCTTGTGTGTGTGTTTTTTAAAATTTGTTATGAAGCAGAATAATGATTGTGGTTTGAAAAATGTGTTTTTGAAAAAACTGAAAGTACAATAAAAAAAGTTATGAGACCAATCGTTCCTGTTTTGAACGGAAAAAATGTTGCTTATTTATTCCTCTTCTTGTTCCGAATGTGAAATTATGTTCCTGTTCCGGATGTATAGGGAGTAACTGGCTATTTATTCCAATTTCGAAGTAAATGAAAGTCTCAAAAGTGATAGAAATTAGATTTTTAAGCGCTCCTGATTCATATAAAAATGACACCATTATAAGTTTGTTCCAAATGTTAAAATTTTAACAACTTTTCTCTTAGCTTCTGTACATGTATACACAAAAAGTACTTTACGAGATGCACAAGTCACATAATAAACACACAAATGTCCTGTACTGTAGGCATTACTTAAAAAATCCCAAACCGTCCATTATTAACATATTTCTGAAAATATATCAAAATATCAAAACCGTATTAATCATAGATCATTGATGAAGCTTTAAAAATAAGCAAACTTACTCAACACCAGTGCTTGTTATTTGGATTCATACTTGTAAGAGAAACAGAAATATTGTAGCGAATTCTTCCGTGTTTGTGGTTTCCCATTACGCTGTTAAATTAAAGACACAAGTATTTTTCAACCAATCATTTTTGTCGGTGCCTATTATACGATATCACAACCTAGCACTTTAGTCAGTACCTTTTCATTTATCGCTTTAATAGCCTTGAGTCTGATTGAATTAATAATGTGTAATTAAATTTTTGTATTGGATATTTATTTTAACGCTGTAAAAATTAGTTAAACATATTTATTTGATTTTTGTGACGGCAAGATGTGTACAGGTTTATCGAAATTATAATCACTTAAGCCCACAATACTGCTCAAGCAGCAAAACTACAGCACGAAGCACCAATCCTGTTTTAAAAGCAAAACATATTTTAGTTTAAATGAAGGTTATCCAGTGACCTGTGTGTTTTAAAAGTTATCAGCATTTTAAGTAAGAAATTAATTAATGAAAAACTTTGTACTGATGATATACTTACGTGAATGGTCTGTTTGAGCTGAAGAGACCACTTCCCCTATTATCATTTCCTATTTAAAGTAAGAAAAAAAAAAGAAAATAGTAGTTTTCGTTCTTTACCTTTTATCAACCCGACAATTCTCAAAATCTCAATTACCTTTCATTTATGGAAAATGTGAGATTTTCTATACAACTAGCATTTCACTGACAGTTGTTTCAAAATTCTGTAGATGCATTCATAATATTTCAAACATTTAACATGTTTTTTTTATCTAATGTGCTTTTCATTTCTAAAGAAATAAGCAAATTCAAACAAACTCATATACAAACTAAATGCCGATTTCCTTCAATGAAAAATATGTTAAAAATGAGTCTTCCAACTACAACACAGGTGTATATTTTACCTATTTAGAACCCCTATGTATTTCTTTATTATGTTTTGTTATCACAGATCAATTCCAATTTATTAACGTTTTTTTTCTAGAACGAAAAAGTACCCCTCCAACATTGAAACACATTTGTCTATTAACGGTACCCCTTCAACATTTAAACCGTTTGTCTATTAACGCTACCCCTCCAACATTTAAACACATTTGTTTATTAACGGTACCCCTCCAACATTTAACACACTTGTCTATTAACGGCACCCTCTAACATTTAAACACACTTGTCTATTAACGGTACCCTCCAACATTTAAACACACTTGAATGTTAACGGTACCCCTTCAACATTGAAATACATTTGTCTATTAACGGTACCCCTCCAACATTTTATTAACACTTTTCTATCAACGGTACCCCCTCCAACATTTAAACACACTTGTCTATTAACGGTACCCTCCAACATTTAAACACATTTGTCTATTAACGGTACGCCTCCAACATTTTAAACACATTTGTCTATTAACGTTACGCCTCCAACATTTTAAACACATTTGTCTATTAACGGTACGCCTCCAACATTTTACCTTTCCGTCAAAAGAATGCCTAAGTAGACTTTGATTCACAAGCTCTTCTATACGTTTTGTGCGTTCGAACGCTTTTATCACAAATGCGTCACTACTAATGCTCCTAAATTGTTTGTCACATGTTTTTTCTAAATATTTTTTATTCAAATCTTTTCTCATAAAAATGAAAGTAAGATTGATTTAAAAACATTGACCTAATCAAATTCTATTTTTAAATTTATTTAAAAATTTTTCTCTGAATTCTTCTGTACAAAGAACCGATTTTGGAAAAAAAAGCTGGAATGTAATTACTTTAACGATCAAATTGTGCCTCACCCAAGATTACATCAGGGTATTTTAAGGTTTATAGAGTTCAAATGAACTAATGTGCAAATCACATTTCTACATGGTCTTGAATTTAAACGAAATATTATAAAGAAATTGAAATAAAAAATGCAATAGATAAAGTTTAGAGAGTTTTGATTTTTTCAATGAAGAAAAGAGCCCTAAGTTAAAAGTTGGGTGTTCGTTGTTCGGATTTTTCAAGGGGTGATCATCATGAATATTCAAATCATGACAACATATGAAATAAAACAAACATATCAGTCCTTGTCTAAACCACAATCCGAAGAACAAAGTAAAAACTTTGACAGCTGGCAAAATTAGTTATACACGTGAACTTCCATCAAGGAAGTAAGGCCGGGTGGTCCGGAAGGGTAAGCACCTCCTGTCTAGCTAGCTACACCCGTCACGTGCAAGTCAATTTTGAGAATGAAAGGAACAAAGAACTATGGTAGGTCAAATATATCCAGTATTAGTTCGGATAACTACGTACTTATCAACAATATTGTGATGACGGCCATAAAACTTTTTAAGGGCCTTGATTAGCCTAGGCTTGCAATATTATTGCGTCAACAATTTAATTGTAAGCAGTTTGTTTTGTTTCCCATGGTGGGAACAAGCTCTACCGTACCATATTAACTGTGAAACATATATACCATACGCCGGAGAAGCAGGGATATTGCTGCAAAGAAACGGAAAGTTGACAATAGAAAAATTGAAGTCATCACTTTTGTCGTATAGCTTCAGATGTTACCTTTCGTGAGTGTCATAATTGAGGTACAAGTCCAAATATGAAGCAGAACATGAAGAATCTGTCGTGTCTTTTATTTCAAGCTCAGTTCGATTGATGGCATTCACATATTCTCCAAATTTAGGATTATTTAGAGATAGAACGTCATCTATATATCTGTAAGTGTAGTTGAATGATTTAGCGACAGATTTTTCTCCAGATTTGACAAGGTTCTGTATAAAATCTGATTCATATGAATAAAGAAAAAAATCAGCAAGCAAAGATGCACAGTTAGTGCCCATTGGTATACCGATTGTTTGTTGAAAAATTATATTGCCAAACAACAAATATGTTGTCTATCAAAAACTCTAATATTTTGTTGATGGTATCTTTAGTATATTTTTGTTTACAGTCTGTATGGTGTTTTACAAAATAACCAGAATCCCTGTTGAGCACTAGATATTTATATCTTAGTTTACCATATCTTATGTATGGTGAACTAGTAACAAGCATAAGGGATATTTTGGACATAGTTAATTTGTTATCTTGGTGAAAACATTAAAAAATGTTATACGTACAGAATTAAAGCAACTTTTTTCAATAAGTCTCGCTATTTTCCCCAATTAGGTCAATAAATTTTACATGGAATTTTGATGTTTTTAAATGATTTAGTTTAAATATGGAGTTTTGGTCTCCAAATGTGAATATGACAAACAATTATGGAACGAAAGTAACATTTCTATAAAAGCTTATCTTGAAGCTGACACACATGTAATTTTAAATAAAAATCCATGTTAAATATACAGGTATGTCACCAAGGTAATGACACATGTCCTAAACAATCCAAGTTAGTTTGGTCTATGTACTTCGTTTGTTTCCCCTCTTAGAATGACGGCCACCTTGATATTATATGTAAATAATCTTGACCTTGACTCGAAAAACCCCGTTTTAATTCTAAAACCACTTATAAATGAAGAGTTACTCGTACAGCTTTTTGTGTGTATGTGTGTGTTCGTGTCTGCGTGTGTGTGTTTAGACTTCGTTTTGTAAGTACCTGGTGTAGTCTGTGCTGAAGGTGATCCTCCTCGCTGTTGAGATGCAACAAGCGTTTTCATAAATCCTTCTACTTGTCCTCTTGTTAAACATGGCAAGGTGTTGGGATCTAAAAGTTCATAACTCCAAGATATTAATATATTTACTTAGGCATTTTAATTTTTAAAAATGATAAAATGTACTTTGTAAAATGTGTATAGGTGCAGGTATATTGCGTATGTTCTTTCGTGCCCAAAACAACGCATGCTAAAATCCAGATTTTCTATTAAAATTATAGCTGATTTATTCCATTTTCATCTTTCTGCTTTTTTGTGACCGATTAACAAGGCAAAAGTGTCAAAACTTTAAGGACAAATAAGATAACAACACCGCTTATTTTCTTTAAAGTTTGCATTCTCGTCTTTTCGCATGACGCACGAGTTCTTTTTTTTTTTTTTTGCTTAAAAATGATTGTTCGCTCTTAAGATTTAGACTTTTTGTCTTGTTATCCCGAAATCCGAAAACGATTGTGGCAGCAGACCTCAGTTGAGATAAGGCCGGATGTTGAACGGTCAGAAGTAGTGCATGGTTGTTTAATTAGGGCCTGCTCAATTAAATTTGTTAATAGATATCACTCTTCAATTTTGACAAATATATGAGAAAAAATATGAATGTTATAAATGAATATATAACACAAATACCTGTTAAATTTTGATGTGCCATATGTTAACATTTCGGAAAATCATTCCTCATCAGTGACACATGGGGCCGAAAAGTTTGTTAGAAAACAAATATAAGCCAAACAGTTGCAAATTACTAAATCCAAAGTTCCGAACTTATATGAATCCAAATCCAGCAAAGGAATGCTTTGCATGATCGAACAACCCTTAGTTTTAAATAAATTTCAAAAAAGGCAGCTGAAAATTTTGCTAAATGATATATTTAGTAAGTAAGTAAATAAATGAATAAAGAAAAGAATAAACAAATAGATAAATAAATAAATTTAATGAAAACGGTATACCTTACCTACACAGAAGTAGCAACCTATGGCATACTGTTGGTCATTACAATTTTTTTCTTTTACACATATTCCACCTCCTGTGCACGTTGTTTGCTGAAATAATAACACTACTCTAATTATCGATAGATATTATATTCAAAAATGTTATGTGTTCAAAAGAAAATTTACCGTTCCTTGTATTTCATAATGTTTTAAATTAGCCAACATGCTTCATATTCCAGTAAACCAGTAAAAATTACTTTGTTATAAGGTAATAACATATTTCCTGATTTTTGCTAAGCTTATATTTATAATTTTTAACGAAACAATTAGAAGTTAAAAGCAAATGTTTATTCAATGTTTCTTTGCAGTAACATTCCTGCTTTTCCTGTGTGTGGTATATATTTTTAAAGTTAATACGGTATGCTACAGCTTGTTCCCACTACGTACACTATCTACACAGAACAAGCTGCTTATAAAATGCCCTTAAAATTGTTGACTCAAGGATATTGCAAGCCTAGGCTAATCAAGGCCCTTCAAAAGTAATATGGCAATCACAATATTGTTGATAAATATGAAGTCACTGTATCCAAATCTATACTGGATATATTTGACTCTCCATAGTTCCAAGTTCATTTTACTTTGCACGTGACGTGTTTGTAGCTAGCTTGACATGAGTTTTGATAATTTAAGGTATGTTTCAGAGTTTTAATCACTGTTTATGACACTGGTACTAACTGAGAGATTTTAATAGTTTAAAGTGTGTTTCAGAGAGTTTTCAGTGTTTAGGGATCTAGTTCGATCTCTGAGGATATATAGTTTTAAGAGTGTCTCAGAGAGTTTTCAGTGTTTAGGGATCTAGTTCGATCTTTGAGGATATATAGTTTTAAGAGTGTCTCAGAGAGTTTTCAGTGTTTAGGGATCTAGTTCGATCTTTGAGGATATATAGTTTTAAGAGTGTCTCAGAGAGTTTTCAGTGTTTAGGGATCTAGTTCGATCTTTGAGGATATATAGTTTTAAGAGTGTCTCAGAGAGTTTTCAGTGTTTAGGGATCTAGTTCGATCTTTGAGGATATATAGTTTTAAGAGTGTTTCAGAGAGTTTTCAGTGTTTAAGGAATCGAGTTCGATCTTTGAGGATATATAGTTTTAAGAGTGTCTCAGAGAGTTTTCAGTGTTTAGGGATCTAGTTCGATCTCTGAGGATATATAGTTTTAAGAGTGTCTCAGAGAGTTTTCAGTGTTTAGGGATCTAGTTCGATCTTTGAGGATATATAGTTTTAAGAGTGTCTCAGAGAGTTTTCAGTGTTTAGGGATCTAGTTCGATCTTTGAGGATATATAGTTTTAAGAGTGTCTCAGAGAGTTTTCAGTGTTTAGGGATCTAGTTCGATCTTTGAGGATATATAGTTTTAAGAGTGTCTCAGAGAGTTTTCAGTGTTTAGGGATCTAGTTCGATCTTTGAGGATATATAGTTTTAAGAGTGTTTCAGAGAGTTTTCAGTGTTTAAGGAATCGAGTTCGATCTTTGAGGATATATAGTTTTAAGAGTGTCTCAGAGAGTTTTCAGTGTTTAGGGATCTAGTTCGATCTCTGAGGATATATAGTTTTAAGTGTGTTTCAGAGAGTTTTCAGTGTTTAGGGATCTAGTTCGATCTTTGAGGATATATAGTTTTAAGAGTGCCTCAGAGAGTTTTCAGTGTTTAGGGATCTAGTTCGATCTTTGAGGATATATAGTTTTAAGAGTGTCTCAGAGAGTTTTCAGTGTTTAAGGATCTAATTCGATCTCTGACGATATATGGTTTTAAGAGTGTCTCAGAGAGTTTTCAGTGTTTAGGGATCTAGTTCGATCTTTGAGGATATATAGTTTTAAGAGTGTCTCAGAGAGTTTTCAGTGTTTAGCGATCTAGTTCGATCTTTGAGGATATATAGTTTTTACAGTGTTTCAGAGAGTTTTTAGTGTTTAGGGATCTACTTCGATCTTTGAGGATATATAGTTTTAAGAGTGTCTCAGAGAGTTTTCAGTGTTTAGGGATCTAGTTCGATCTTTGAGGATATATAGTTTTAAGAGTGTCTCAGAGAGTTTTCAGTGTTTAGGGATCTAGTTCGATCTTTGAGGATATATAGTTTTAAGAGTGTCTCAGAGAGTTTTTAGTGTTTAGGGATCTAGTTCGATCTTTGAGGATATATAGTTTTAAGAGTGTCTCAGAGAGTTTTTAGTGTTTAGGGATCTAGTTCGATCTTTGAGGATATATAGTTTTAAGAGTGTTTCAGAGAGTTTTCAGTGTTTAGGGATCTAGTTCGATCTTTGAGGATATATAGTTTTAAGAGTGTTTCAGAGAGTTTTTAGTGTTTAGGAATCTAGTTCGATCTTTGAGGATATATAGTTTTAAGAGTGTCTCAGAGAGTTTTCAGTGTTTAGGGATCTAGTTCGATCTTTGAGGATATATAGTTTTAAGAGTGTTTTGGGTGATTATCAGTGTTCGGACTCTGAGGATGGATGGATTATAGTGAGTGTGAGTTTGGAAAATTATCGTTGTTTATAACAGCGATGGTGTTTATCCCAACTGCATTAGATGTTTAATGGTAATATAATCTACTTACACAAGCTGCATTTGTTCTACCCCTAACAGCAATTGTCTGTAGAAGAGCCCTGGGAGTACCTATAACCGGCTGTGCTTGTGGTTGTATCTGACAGTATACAACAACCAATAAAGCAGCGCCAACCTGAAGATACATACAGATAAATATGAAAGAAAAAAAAGTATACAAACGTGTTAAAAACGGATGGTTGTATCTGCTGACAACAACCAATAAAGCAACGCCAAACTGAAGATACATACAAATAAATGTAAAAAACGTATACAAACGCGTTAAAAACGGATCTTGGTTGAAATAGCAGTGTAAAAACTTAGAAAAAAAATAGGAGGAAAATACCTGCTACGAAAAAAGAAAAAAGTAAAAGATTTACGTCACATGAAATGTCATTTCCATGTGACTGACGTCATTAACCAAGTAGACCTGAATGCTATTTCATTAGACATTGTGTTTAATAAAATTTATTGCATTAGTTAACATATGTAAATAGGTACTAATTGTTCAGTAAGTTAATGAATAAATTAGTTAAATATAAAAATTTAACATTTGATTAAATCTTGAAACCCGAGCTTGAAATAAACTCCAAACAATTGAAACATATTACAGTTTATCATAACTTGAAATGTCTGATAGAAAAATACTCGGGTGTTATAACAAATTTGTAGATGTCTAAGGAGAAAAGAAAAATGGCATATTAAATCTCTATTTTTTTACGTGTTTTTTTTAATTTGCCAGAGGCGAATCTTTATTTATGTAAGAAAATGATTCAGTGTTGTATGATATATATGATTATATATTGTCGCCAAAAACTGTAAAATTGTCTAGTTAAACGGCAATAAATGTGTAATACTACGATGATGGTCCTTCAACCCGTCTTCAGTCAGAAATCTTTTACAAATTTACATTTAACGTCACACTGTCATTTATTTGCATCAAATTTACATATTAGTATGGGGATTCAGCAAGATAATGTCAAACCTGTGTATAAAGTGTTCAATCATGGTGGTCGAAATTTCTTACGGGCCGAAGAACGGATCACATTGAATCCTTTATTCTATGTTCGATTTTACAGGGGCCGAAGAACGGATCACATTGAATCCTTTATTCTATGTTCGATTTTACAGGGGCCGAAGAACGGATCACATTGAATCCTTTATTCAAGGTTCGATTTTACTGGGGCCGACAAACAGATCACATTGAATCCTTTATTCTAGGTTCGATTTTACTGGGGCCGACGAGCGGATCACATTGAATCCTTTATTCTATGTTCGATTTTACAGGGGCCGAAGAACGGATCACATTGAATCCTTTATTCTATGTTCGATTTTACAGGGGCCGAAGAACGGATCACATTGAATCCTTTATTCAAGGTTCGATTTTACTGGGGCCGACAAACAGATCACATTGAATCCTTTATTCTAGGTTTGATTTTACTGGGGCCGACGAGCGGATCACATTGAATCCTTGATTCTATGTTCGATTTTACTGGGGCCGACAAACAGATCACATTGAATCCTTTATTCTATGTTCGATTTTAATTGGGTCGACGAACGGATCACATTGAATCCTCTATTCTAGGTTCGATTTTATCGGAGCCGACGAACGGATCGCATTGAATCCATGATTCTTGGTTCGATTCTACTTGGGCTAACGAACGGATCACATCGAATCCTTTATTCTAGGTTCGATTCTACTGGGGACCAGTGAATACATGTCCTTTAAAAGTGTAAAATAGATTCAGGTTTGTCTGAGAAGCAAAAATATAAAATATGTAAATGTAAAATTTAACATTTAAAATGACAAATTCATTTCATTTCTGTTTTGATATCAACTGTCAAAGACACTGATTTTGTGACAGTAACTATGTTAAATTTTCATTTAAAATCAACAAATAATATTTGATTGTTTCTCTCCATTTAGCAATAACTTAACATATTGTATTCTTTGTTGTTGAGATACGGGTACCGCAAAGTGAAATCCGGGTACCGAAAATTGACATACGGGTACCGCAGTGACATCCGGGTACTGCAAAGTGACGACTTGGCACCGCAAAGTGTCATGTATATTTCAATATTTCATGGAATATGTGTCTAAAGAAGTATACGAAACAACAAATGATACAAAAACAAGACAAGATATACAGACTAAGATTATATGTCACATGACAATGAATCAACAATGTGGTATGTGGGAGTTACATATAAAACATTTCTCTCTGTAAATAGTTAACAAGTGTTTGTACATTTATTTCACTCTTTATATGACAGTTATAGATTTCATTCTGTATAAAATTTTGTTAATGAGATCATCATCCGAATAAATAAAATGCAAAATTTTAATTAATGATGACAAAATGAATAATAGAAACTTTTAATTTATGCATGTTGCATATTTTACATTCTTCAAGGGTGGTCAAAAGATCAACATAAGCGGTAAAGTAAATAGTTAAACAACTAGAATTATGAAATTAATTTAAGAGAAAACATATATATCAAATTAAATATTAAACAATAAACAAGTTTAAAAATAGAATAATAAAATTTACAACTGAAAAACCACAGAATTGGCTGCAGCAAGCGAAACTAAGTGTCTGAAACAATATTACTTAATAAAACAGCTAAAAGGAAAATAACAATTAATAGGACCTATGATTATAAAATCCTCAACTTGGAGGGTATTTGAACAAATACATGGTGGTGAGGTTAAAATGCTACTAAAGGTTCTTTAAACATCCTACTTATATTACATTCATTGATCCTTAAATATGCACATTTAAAAAAAAAAATTAAAAAATCTAATTCTAAATTTTGATGTCCCGTGACATTGCTGGCTGAATACATATAGCAGTGATTAGATATCTTGTAAAGTAAGCGGAAAGTCAACAAAATATAACGCAGCAAAAAGTGTTGGACAGATTTTTAAAATAAACAAGGTTACATTTAAGAAACAACTTATTCTTCTGTGACAGGAAACTATATTTTAAGTAAACGTCAATGACAAGGAAGCAAAAAAAAAAAAAATAAAAATAAATAAATAAATAAAAAAAATAATAATAATAAATAAATAATAATAATACAGATGCTCGCGCAATACTTGAAGTTTTATAGAGATAAATTTTGAGAAAAGTAAAGGCTTTGTCTCGCTGTAAACATTCAAAACAAAATGGATGTTCACATACACATCATATATCAGAAAATTTTGTAGTTAAAACATGAACTTGACAACAGACAGAGATACAAAACAACATACATATAAACAAACAAGACAAGACAAACAGAGACACAAAACTACAGACATGCAAACAAACAAGACAAGACAGACAGAGACACAAAACAAGAGACATATAAACAAACAAGACAAGACATATAAACAAACAAGAAAAGACAGACAGAGACACAAAACAAGAGACATATAAACAAACAAACAAGACAGACAGAGACACAAAACAAGAGACATAAACAAACAAGACAAAACAAGACAGAGACACAAATCAACAGACATATAAACAAATAAGACAAGACAGACAGACACAAAACAACAGACATATAAACAAACAAGACAAGACAGACAGACACAAATCAACAGACATATAAACAAACAAGACAAGACAGACAGACACAAAACAACAGACATATAAACAAACAAGACAAGACATATAAACAAACAAGACAAGACAGACAGACACAAAACAACAGACATATAAACAAACAAGACAAGACAAACATATAACTGAATATTAACAAATAGTCTACAAATATTCCTTCGCTTGTATAGCTTTGCAGACAGTTCTTAAATGATGGATGGAATAACACTACTTGGAAAGAATAATCTTATTTGTCAAGCGCACTAAATTCTGCACAAACAGGGTTCAAACATAGGTAGTGAAAGGTACTATATGACGTAAGCTATCACTTTAGACCATTGGAGCCGCTCATCTAGATAAAATTACGGAGAATAGTAGGTAGTGCACACAATCATTTTTATAAGTTATTATGGTAAGTTAATTAATCACCTTTCATGTTCGTTAAAATATTCTCCTTTAATTGTTTTCTTCTCGTCTTTAAACATTTTAATTTCATTTTTTGCATACGTAATTCATATTTCCTTTTTTACTTTGTTAAACATATTACTTTTGAATGAGTCTTGTCATAATGAGTAATTTTTATCCATGAGTAATCTATGAGTAATTCTAAGCAGACGACAACAGAGCCAAAGGAAATCTTAAAACACCGTTTTGGTGTAAAACGCTAAAATGAAAAATATAAAGACAAAAGCATTGACGAACAGGACAATCAAGGCAGCTGGACAAACTATAGCGACAGAAATAAAACCAAATATAGTTTAATCAGAGACTGCATATTATAAAACATTGATCTATATATCAGCTATAGACGCAGCTGTATATCATGTAATCTTATTCAATAATTGTACAATTAATAAAAGATATATTAAAAGATTTATCGTAACATTAAGTTTTAAAACTATTTTTCCAAAATTAATATTCAATTTTAAATACTACATTATACTTAATCCTATAGCATTTAAGTACCTGATTTTATTGTCACTTTGATAGGACAATTAAATTGAAAAATTGGTTCACAGTGACCAGTGAATTAATTAATTAATCTAGTCTTTGTACAAACTAGCTTATTTGTAATACATTCCTGGATGCTGCTATTATATTCTGGTATCATTTGTATATAATAAATTATTAAAATATTTAACACAAATACCAGTTAAGTTTTGATGTGCCATATGTGCACATTTCGGAAAATCATCCCTCATCAGTGACACTAGGGGCCGAAAAGTTTGATAGATAAAAAAACATAGGCCAAACATTTGAAAATTAATTAATCTAAAGTTCCAAAATTATATGAATCCAAATTCAGCTAAGGAATGTTTTGCATGAGGGACACAAACCTTAGTTTTTAAATAAATTAAGACGGGTGAAAATTTTGTTACATGGTACATTGTCTGACAGCACAAAGTACTGACTAAGAGTCATGGATACCCTCGGGGAGTTTTACTCCATCAACAGAGGTACCCGCTCAGGGGTAGTAAATATTTAACAAAAATACCTGTTAAATTTTGATGTGCCATATCTGCAAATTTCGGAAAATCATTCTTCATCAGTGACACTAGGAACCGTAAAGTGTGATATTTGTATGATTTTTTTTATGTACTGTTATGTTATATATATCACAGTTAAACCCATAAAGATGTAGCTTTATAGATAAATAAATAATAATAAATAAACAAGCGGTACTTAAATACACTAATTTCATTTCTTAAAAATTACTAACACTTAAAATTCTAAAAATAGCTGCAATTTATCAAAATGTAATGCAGATTTTGTTTTGTTAACAGCAATGATTAATTTGACTAGAAGTGTCATATATATTTAAACCGAACATTTATTTCTCTCATCTATTTCTACGTTTCAGTTGTAATTTTATATGTTAATATTATAGTACTCTGATTTCCTAGTTCATATATAAAACATAGAATGAGTTTAACTATTTGCGTTAAGTTTGCTGTTGTTACGGGGCCTGGCTGACCGGTACGTCTACAACATTGACTTAGGATAACAATGCCCCCGCCTGTTTGATTCGAATTCCACTTTGGCAAAATGTAAATTAGCTTGACGTAAGTCGTTGATTTTTTCCAAACATTTAGCTTTTTCGTCTTACCATTAAAATAATTGCCTCTATTTGTGAAATACTCATCAATTTAAGTTACTATTACTAGTTCATAGTGACTACTCTTTGAACACTACACGGGTATGTAATAAGACACAGACACCGAACTTCAGCCTGTCAAAGTCTCAAGTTATAATGATATAAATCAACAACTATCGACTTCGAAAGCCGCTGACTGCACCACGTGGTTATGTTAGTTAACTAGCTACGAAAGATATACATATTTTTTACGGGCCAATATTATGGTTAAATGTTGGTCACCGAGTTTTTTGCGCAAAACCCGAAATAAGCGACAAATTAGCTAGTAAACTGAAATTTCGAGACCTTAACAAATTAATTTCTTTGAAAACTTTCTTGCAAATGTTATAATGGAAATAAAAAAAAATAAATGAATAAATAAATAAATAAATGTGAAAGAAAAATAATTATGGATGCTCCAGAAATGCAAATGATTTTATGGCAATCGGAATCATAAATAAATAAAACTACACTATTTATGTGTTGATTTCAAATAAAAGTATGTCAGCATTATAAATTTGATTTTTAACAACACAGTAAGTAGTAGCATGACAAAGATGCCAGAACAATAAAACCAAAACACCTAGGAAAAACACCCCAAAAACTGAACTTTAGAAAAAAGGGTGACCCGCTCTCAACAAGTTGCAATGGTTATGTCAAAACACACACACACACACACACACACACACACACACACACACACACACACATATATATGTGTGTTATATATATATAACATTGAGAGGTGTCAGAATTTATTTCTTACGTCATGTACATTAATTAATGAAGGAAGAAAACTAAAGTCATTCTGATATTTGACATATATTAATACATTTAATTATATATTTTGACAGTTTGTGGTTACTGGTTTAAATACTATACATAAATCCCTCCTCTATGACATGTTGAATAAAAACTCAGATAATGTCTTGTTTTATACACGTTAAGGTATAAACAGCTTAGTAAGACAGGAAAACGTTTCACTCTTCCTTGACAACTGGTCTCATCATCTCATAATTTCACACGATAATTTTATATCATATGTATAAAGCAGGCAGTGTGTGAAAATCGTTTAATGGTCATAAAGCACCAATACTCGATATAGCTACATACATATAGAGTAAATAGAATAGTAAATGTGTGTGGTCAGAATATTTTAAGGTAATTTGTTTAAAATTCAAAGAATCACAGTGGCAAGTCATAACAGTCTATAACAGATAGATTACAACAGTCTTCAACGGAAATTAAGAAAATGCAAGTTTATTCAGAGGTCCCAATATGTGTTTTTGTCTTGTCTTAGAAAAGTCACTTTAAAGGTCATTATATGTGTGGTTGTCTTGTCTTGTAAAGTTCACTTTCAAGATCATTATATATGTGGTTGTCTTGTCTTGTAAGTTCACTTTTAAGATCATTATATATGTTGTTGTCTTGTCTTGTAAAGTTAACTTTTAAGATCATTATATATGTGGTTGTCTTGTCTTGTAAAGTTCACTTAAAAGGTCATTATATATGTGTTTTTTTTTGTCTTGTAAAGTCATCTTAAAGATAATTATATATGTGGTTGTCTTGTCTTGTAAAGTTCACTTAAAAGGTCATTATATATGTGGTTTTTTTGTCTTGTAAAGTTCATCTTAAAGATCATTATATATGTGGTTGTCTTGTCTTGTAAAGTTCATTTTAAATTTCATTATATATGTGTTTTTTTTTGTCTTGTAAAGTTCACTTAAACTGGTTTTATCCGAAGACTCTGGTACTCTTGTTTTCTCGTTTATCCCTAAACTGACCTGTCTGGTATAAGTGAAATAATTCTGACCGGGGCGAAAAATTCTATTTCTCAACTGCATTTCACTCTACACTTGTACTGTGTCGTATTATTGGTTGCGTTATTTGCTGTCAAGTATACGATTTTCTCGCCTCTATTTTTTAAAAATCTTTTCAGCATTTTAATTGCCGAAAAGACTTGTTTTACACATTTCCTATTTAGTAATACCTGTATTTTAATTTTTTTGATTTAATTAAGTGTTTAACGGGCAAGTCGAAGCTGTCAGGTTATATTGAAATCTGTCAAATTAAGCAAAAACAGTCAACTCCCAGTCATTGTGTCATTATAAAATATTGTTTATTATGGTTAGTATTACTCAAACGCAAAGGGCGTTGTATTGTATGATAATTTTTGTTAAAAGTTCTTATTTGTAAAAAAGACACCCCCCTCCCAAAAAAAAAAAAAAAAAAAAAAAAAAAAATAAAAAAAAAATTGGGAAGCATACCACGCACAGTCCATTATCCTGACACTGGGTGAGGCAGTAGATATTCTATCTCCCTGATGCCGAGCCTAGGCGCGGAAATGCTATTTTAAATTTTAAGGTCTTGTGTATGCCCCGACCGAGGTTTGAATCCACGACCTCCTGCTCTAGAGGCGGTAAAGGCATCGCTACAATATAATTCCGTATAGAATATTGCTCACTACTGTCATTAATAAGTGTAAGTCTGCTAAACAAGCCGCATTAGAATACTAAATTATTCTCTGTTCTAAACTTCTGTCGTACTGAAAAAAACAGACGAAATGGGAAAAAACGAAAATTGTGGAAAAACATACACAAAAAAGATAAATGAATTGAGACAAAATGGTCAAAAATGTATCGTTCAAAGCATCGTTCAACGAAGAAAACTCTGTACTACTCTGAATCAGAACAAAAAAGTACGCTTTAAAAGACGAAAACTTTCTTCTTATCCCAGCAATAAAAATAAGCATTGTTAAAAAACGAAAAAATTATTCAATTTAAACTTTTTTTATGCATTAAAAAAAACTTGAACGTAACTCAAATAAACTTTGTTTAAAACTCAAACGGAACATATAAATACCGTTCAAAGCTGTTTACTTTATACGAAACTCAAACTAAAACGTATACGATTTTTAAAGGAAACAAAATCTCAAACGGACCATATAGATACTGATCAAAGACGAAAACCTCAAACGGACCATATAGATACTGATCAAAGACAGAACCTCAAACGGACTATATAAATACTGTTCAAAGACGAAAACCTCAAACGGACCATAAAGATACTGATCAAAGACGAAAACCTCAAACGGACCATATAGATTCTGATCAAAGACGGAACCTCAAACGGACCATATAGATACTGATCAAAGACAGAACCTCAAACGGACTATATAAATACTGTTCAAAGACGAAAACCTCAAACGGACCATAAAGATACTGATCAAAGACGAAAACCTCAAACGGACCATATGGATACTGATCAAAGACGAAAACCTCAAACGGACCATATAGATACTGATCAAAGACGAAAACCTCAAACGGACCATATAGATACTGATCAAAGACGAAAACCTCAAACGGACCATATAGATACTGATCAAAGACGAAAACCTCAAACGGACCATATAGATACTGATCAAAGACGAAAACCTCAAACGGACCATATAGATACTGATCAAAGACAGAACCTCAAACGGACTATATAAATACTGTTCAAAGACGAAAACCTCAAACGGACCATAAAGATACTGATCAAAGACGAAAACCTCAAACGGACCATATGGATACTGATCAAAGACGAAAACCTCAAACGGACCATATAGATACTGATCAAAGACGAAACCTCAAACGGACCATATAGATACTGATCAAAGACGAAAACCTCAAACGGACCATATAGATACTGATCAAAGACGAAAACCTCAAACGAAAGACGAAAACCTCAAACGGACCATATAGATACTGATCAAAGACGAAAACCTCAAACGGACCATATAGATACTGATCAAAGACGAAAACCTCAAACGGACCATATAGATACTGTTCAAAGACGAAAACCTCAAACGGACCGTATAGATACTGATTAAAGACGAAAACCTCAAACGGACCATATAGATACTGATCAAAGACGAAAACCTCAAACGGACCATATAGAGTAATACTAATCAAAGACGAAAACCTCAAACGGACCATAAAGATACTGATCAAAGACGAAAACCTCAAACGGACCATATGGATACTGGTCAAAGACGAAAAATTAGTACAAAACTTAAAATGGAAAAATAAGCACCTGTTAAAAACACAAACGGAACAAATAAGTACCGTTCAAAGACGAATCCAAATGCTACAAATAACCACCATTCAAAACGGAATCTTTGTACAAAACTAAATCATTACAAATAAGGATCAGAAGTGATATCATTCAAAGACGAAAATTGTAAAACTCCAAAAATAAGAAAAATGTTTCTATAACAGTTTTAATTTCCAATAAACATGACATATAATACCAAGCACCTGACAGGAAACAAACCGTTATCTATATGAACATTACACATATCCAATGTTGCTAAAAATACCGTTAAAAAATAAAGCCTTATTTCTGAATATTTAGAAACGACATCAACTCACATTATAACTGTTCTATAACTAGTTTTTAATATGTATTTGTCCCATCTTGCTGGTGCTGTTTGGCTATCTATCATTTGCTTTTTGTTGTATTATAATAACGGTTAGTTGGCTGTTGCCAAGCACGTGCTTTTAAGTTACATTTCTTCATTAAATACCAATAAAAAAGAAAGAAAGATCTACATAACTGATGTATGTATTGTGAACAAATAAGTTTAACTGAGTCTTTGATCTGTAAAGCAGAAATGTTTTAGTCTGTTCATTTGCGTTACTCGTGAACAATCGTCCTTCACACAGAATTTTGTATAAAACTCAAAAGGACAATGCTGCAGCTTTGTTCAACATTCTAACAGAACATATAAATACCGTTTGTTTAAAGACGAAATCTTTTAATAAAACTTTATCGAAACAAATAGATATCCTTCTTAGTCAAAAGCTTTATTTATTGTCCGGTCATTCAGCAAACCTTATGGTGGTTTTAATGTTGGTAGGTTCCTATGTATCATTTATTGTATCAATAAACGGTTAGAATAAAGACTACACTTATAGCCAGCAAAGTAAATTGCTTTATCGGTCAGTAACCGTATACGTTACGGATAGTCTAAAGTCTTCAAATCCATATAAGCACATTTTTACATTCAAATTGACATTTGGCTAGTGAAAAAATATTTTATATTTAATAACGCGATATTTTAGATTTATTTTTGCCCTTCAGTATGGAGAGAATTTTTTAAAATTTATATTTGTGGGAAAATATTTTTTAAAGATAGAATCATAAATGTGAGAAACAATAAAATAAAGAACAAAGTTTATCTATTTCCAAAATAGAATTTGAAAATAAAAACACTTACCACAAATCGAATCATTTCGGTTTTGTGAAAAACGCCCTTCAGATCCAAAATAAGCCTCTCTAGTGTGTTAACGACGTAAAAAATTATTCAATTTAAACTGTCCAATAAAACTAGTCCCGCCTCTCTCACGTCATGTGCTGCTTTCTGATGTATAAGTTTGGTAAACAATGTCGCCAATTTACTCAACCAAAGAGGTAAAAATACAATTCATCAACACACGTGTATTATATAAAAATTAGGCTAGAATTCTAAAAAACTGGGTTTTAAAGGGAGAAAGAATTTGTTGTCATATGTTTTTATGATTGTTTACATTGTTAAGACTTTAATTGAGTTATGACACATAATGGTAATTTTGTTTAGAACTGAACAAGATTTAAAGGACATTTAAAGACCGCGGATCGATGACTAGTCTATCTCCGTTTTTATTTTGAAACAATGTTAGTTTGAATCATACTGCAACCATGATGAATCAATGCAACAAATACAATTAAACCAGACTAATCGATTACGTGACTTTTACTGATGGAAAAATCAAGAGACCTTAAATTAAATGGATTTAGATTGCACACCGATTCTTCTTACATGGTTGTCTTACAAGCGTTGTATAATACGCTGGTTGTAAAGCTTTGAATCGTGAGAGGATAAAAAATACCAATGTGTTACAGAAAAAATCAGAAGTCCTGAAGTTATTTCATCGGTTACTACTAAGAAAATATGATTACTTAATAAATTACGTAATTTTAGTAAACTTTTTTGAGAGGGTCAGTCGTCCGTGTTGAATAAATAAATTTATATGTCAACTGATGTATTCAAATGTAAATGTATTATAAAAACACCAGTTTTTTACGTTGTTATGTGCAAGTAGAAGACATAAAGAAATAAAGAAATTTGAAATTTGGATATGTTTTGTGAAGATATTTGCGTAGCAGAATGCAATCCATGATAAGCTGACAAAGATGTAATTGATTAACAAATAATACAGTGGACGTGGTGTTCGGTACTTTATGACATGTAACCTCGACTATTCCAATCTGTGTCTATTTACAACCGACTGACAAATGAACAAAAAACTATCTGTATTAATTTACAATTTAATGTTTTAGGTCAAAGCCTAAAGACCTCGAAATAAAGTAACAAAGAGACAAACCTGTGTAACAGTGTTTTACTTCAATTTTTAATGGTCAACTTAAACAAATAACAAAATTGTGAATCACTACGACTGTTTGTGACTGACAAGGACAGAATTAACATGACTATAATGTCTGAATTCTTTATAAAATTGTCACTCACAATAGCTTACAATAGCTTATATTCCCTATAATCTAAGTGTAAGAAAAATGTTAGAAAATGCAAAAATAGATTTTTTCGGCCACATAAGTGAAAAATAAGCCTTTGTTATAAAGCTAAAACACAAAAATGGTTTGACAATGGTAACTTATATATGTGGTCTTTGACAATAGTAAGTTATATATGGGGTCTTTGACTTTTGTAAAAACTAACTTTAAAAATGAAGTTTAAAACGTCATGCTTCCTTACATAAGTAAGACAGAATAACGTCAAAAATACAACTGTTGACGTAAAAGAAAATAAAAAACCATGTGTCATACCCACCACTAGTAATTCCAAGTATGCATTTTAAAAGGTTTATTATATTTTTAGGATTTCAAATAATAAAATAAAAAAATAAAAATTAAAATAAAATATTCAGAAATACTTGATTTGATTTCAAAAAGTTTAATAAGCTTTCCAAAATGAAATTTAAACAAATAAATCTTATTAAAGAAGAGCTCGGTGACCCAATGGTCTTAATGCGCATGCGTAATGATCACAGAACCTTTCCATCCCTTAATGGAACTCGCCAGCGTACCACGTGACCAATACCGCTTACCGTTTGTGCGGAATGAAATGGATAACGTTTACGTCAAATATTACCGAAAAAACGTCGTTATTACGGGAAAACGTCACTTTATGCGATTCCATTGCCAATAGATATAATTATCCCGCACAAAGACTCCAGCTTCCTTTACCATTCCAGGACTGACCACTCCAAAAAATTGAAAAAACTTTGATTGGGGAATAAAATAACATTCCTTAAACTCAGTTATATTTAATATGCAAACTAAAACTTAACAACAATCGTATAAACAACAATAAACAACAACAACAAAACAACAATCGTATAACCAACAATAAACCACAACAACTTAACAACAATCGTAAAACCAACAATAAATCACAACAACTAAACAACAATTGTATAACTAACAATAAACAACAACAACTTAACAACAATCATATAACCAACAATAAACCACAACAACTAAACAACAATCGTATAACCAACAATAAACCACAACAACTAAACAACATAGTATAACCAACAATAAACAACAACTACTAAACAACAATCGTATAACCAACAATAAACCGCAACTAAACAACAATAGTAAAACCAACAGTAAACCACAACAACTAAACAACAATCGTATAACCAACAATAAACAACCACAACTAAACAACAATCGTATAACCAACAATAAACCACAACTAAACAACAATCGTATAACCAACAATAAACTACAACTAAACAACAATCGTATTACCAACAATAAACCACAACTAAACAACAATCGTATAACCAACAATAAACCACAACAACTTACCAACAATCGTATAACCGACAACAAACCACAACAAAAACTGGAGATTCAAACTTAACAATATTCAGACAATATACAATGATAAATCACTGATATCGTGTAAATGACGGAAATCCTGTATTGCTATTAAGTATTATATGTCCCAGGTTGTGTCTGGATCTGAGGTACGGATATTGAAATCTAGTTTCATACGTTCCTGTTTATATCGGGATCTGAAGTACGGGTATTGCTGTTAAGCATCATAAGTCGCTAGTTGTATCGGGATCTGAAGTACGGGTTTTGCTGTTTAGCACCATACGTCCCTGGTTGTATCGGGATCTGAATACTGGTATTGCTATTTTGTATCATTCGTCCCTAGTTGTATCGGAATCTGAAGTACGGGTATTGCTATTTTGTATCATACGTCCCTAGTTGTATCGGGATCTGAAGTACGGGTATTGTTGTTTTGCATCATACGTCCCTGGTAATATCGGGATCTGAAGTACTGGTATTGCAATTTAGTGTCATACATCCCTAGTTGTATCGGGATCTGAAGTACGGGTATTGCTTTTAAGTGTCATACGTCCCTGGTTATATCAGGATCTGAAGTACTGGTATTGCTGTTTAGGGCCATACGTCCCTAGTTGTATCGGGATCTGAAGTACGGGTATTGCTATTTAGTGTCATACGTCCCTAGTTGTATCGGAATCTGAAGTACTGGTATTGCTATTTAGTGTCATACATCCCTAGTTGTATCGGAATCTGAAGTACTGGTATTGCTATTTAGTGTCAAACGTCCCTAGTTAGATCGAGATCTGAAGTACTGGTATTGCTATTTTGTGTCATACGTCCCTGGTTATGTCGGAATCTGAAGTACGGGTATTGCTATTTAGTGTCATACGTCCCTAGTTGTATCGAAATCTGAAGTACTGGTATTGCTATTTAGTGTCATACATCCCTAGTTGTATCGGGATCTGAAGTACTGATATTGCTATTTAGTGTCATACGTCCCTAGTTGTGTCGAGATCTGAAGTACGGGTATTGCTATTTTGTGTCATACGTCCCTGGTTATATCGGGATCTGAAGTACGGGTATTGCTATTTAGTGTAATACGTCCCTGGTTGTATCGGGATCTGAAGTACTGGTGTTGCTATTTAGTGTCATACATCCCTAGTTGTATCGAGATCTGAGGTAAAGGTAGTGCTATTTAGTGTTATACGTCCCTAGTTGTATTGGAATCTGAAGTACTGGTATTGCTATTTAGTGTTATACGCATTGCTTTTTAGTGTCATACGTCCCTAGTTGTATCGAGATCTGAAGTACTGGTATTGCTATTAAGTGTCATACGTCCCTAGATGTATCGAGATCTGAAGTACGGGTATTGTTGTTTTGCATCATACGTCCCTGGTTATATCGAGATCTGAAGTACGGGTATTGCTATTTAGTGTCATACGTCCCTAGTGGTATCGGGATCTGAAGTACTGGTATTGCTATTTAGTGTCAGACGTCCCTAGTGGTATCGGGATCTGAAGTACTGGTATTGCTATTTAGTGTCATACGTCCCTAGTGGTATCGGGATCTGAAGTACTGGTATTGCTATTTAGTGTCAGACGTCCCTAGTGGTATCGGGATCTGAAGTACTGGTATTGCTATTTAGTGTCATACATCCCTAGTTGTATCGGGATCTGAAGTACTGGTATTGCTATTTAGTGTCATACGTCCCTAGTTGTGTCGAGATCTGAAGTACTGGTATTGCTATTTTGTGTCATACGTCCCTGTTTATATCGGGATCTGAAGTACTGGTATTGCTTTTTAGTGTCATACATCCCTAGTTGTATCGAGATCTGGAGTAAAGGTAGTGCTATTTAGTGTTATACGTCCCTAGTTGTATTTGAATCTGAAGTACTGGTATTGCTATTTAGTGTCATACGCATTGCTTTTTAGTGTCATACGTCCCTAGTTGTATGTGGATCTGAAGTACGGGTATTGTTGTTTTGCATCATACGTCCCTGGTTATATCGAGATCTGAAGTACTGGTATTGCTATTTAGTGTCATACGCATTGCTTTTTAGTGTCATACGTCCCTAGTTGTATGTGGATCTGAAGTACGGGTATTGTTGTTTTGCATCATACGTCCCTGGTTATATCGAGATCTGAAGTACTGGTATTGCTATTTAGTGTCAGACGTCCCTATTGGTATCGGGAACTGAAGTACTGGTATTGCTATTTAGTGTCAGACTTCCCTAGTGGTATCGGGATCTGAAGTACTGGTATTGCTATTTAGTGTCAGACGTCCCTAGTGGTATCGGGATCTGAAGTACTGGTATTGCTATTTAGTGTTATACGTCCCTAGTTGTATCGGGATCTGAAGTACTGGTATTGCTTTTTAGTGCCATACGTCCCTAGTTGTATCGAGATCTGAAGTACGGGTATTGCTATTTAGTGTCATACGTCCCTAGTTGTATCGGAATCTGATGAACAGGTATTGCTATTTAGTGACATACGTCCCTGGTTATATCGGGATCTCTATTTTTGTTAACTTTTTAGTTTCGAAAGAAAAAAATTAGAACGATATCATTTGAAGCATTTTTTATACAATCATGAATGACATATAAATATGACATGTGTCACTAAAATAATTTTGACAATCATCTAATTGTCATTTGGTCGTGAATATACTTATATACTGATAAATATGAAATTCTCTACTTCCGACTACAATATTGTTGTTTTTGTGGGCTATTCTTCCTTTAATTTTATAAAATAATTTTCAGTTAAATAATAAAATTTAAAAAAAATAATAATAATAATGCACGAAACAAACATGTTTTTAAAGGGAGAGAGTTGAGTTGAGTAATGGTTTTTAACGTCCCAGTCAAGCATATTTCAATTATATCGAGACGTCGCCAGCTATAGGCGAAAGTGCAGAAATTTTGCCTGTGCTTTGCGCTGATGGCATTATACACCAGGGTTCTTTATCGTGCCACGCCTGTCATGACACGGGACCTCGTTTATTTTAAGTTCCCATCCGAAAGGACCGTAACTTTCATTTCGTAATGCCGAGTGCTTGGCAAAAGAACAGCCACTACCCACTTTCAAATCTTGGGTGAGACCCGGTAGGGGTTCGAACCCGTGACCCACATTTTTAAATGGAGAGGTAATGAAACAAGTTTGTCTGTCCATTTGAACAGTTATACAACTATACTACATTAATGGAAGGGTTTATTGTTGTTTTTATCAGATGTGTTCATCGAGTCATTAAATATCCGGTCTTCAAACGTAATTAAAAAAAAAAAAACTAGACAATAAATAAATATTTTTTTTCAAGAGAGAGCTGTATGCTTCAATTTCATCAATTGAAACAATGTATAAAGCATTAACCTGTAAGCCAGACAAATATCACTCGAAGATGAAGTGATCAGCTAAAATTTTGATTTTTTATAATTGCTACTAAAATTGATAAGCTAAAATCGTGGTTTTATTGGTCATAAAGATTTCTAAAAGTGATACGCTTAAATTTAGATCTGTTATGATATACAGGTAAATATAATGGTAATATAAGCTGAATTATTAAGAGAGATATTTAGAATTAATTAACAGATAATTAAAAGTCCTTTTTATTGTAAAGCCGACAAAACAGAATGATGGATAGCATGGTAGAACATTAAGAGTAATTGTTAGATCTGTTCGAGAGTGAATAATGAGTGTTATAATTAGGACATGTCCATATATGGTAAACAATACAGATCTTTGTAATACTAACATACTTATATATACATCACTAGCTGTGAATGAAAATTTATTTAACCAATGTCAAAAGTCATTATATTATAATAGATATCATTCTTGGACAAAACATGCTTTAATGTTAAAAAAGAAAAATGGATCTTCGTGTAATATAAGCTGGGCAAAATTTCTTGAACCACATCTTCTGGATACAACGTTTATCGTATTGATTACAATGTTCAGTGATCGTACAAAGCCGTACTTATCAGTGATATAAATGTTTGTTGATGATGTGATTTATGTTTTATTTCGTTTTATTTTTGTTTTAAGATAACATGTCATTTTGATTTTTTCATTTTAATTCGAGATTTATTCAAAACAGGGTTCTGAATTTAACTCTGGAATAAAACTGTAAGAACAGCAATACGCTCAAAACCAAATAAAAAATCTCTCTCTCTCTCTCTCTCTCTCTCTCTCTCTCTCTCTCTCTCTCTCTCTCTCTCTCTCTCTCTATATATATATATATATATACATCACTGGCCTGTTCTAGCTTCTGCAAAGTAACATTACTTGTCTGTTCTAGCTTCTGCAAAGTAACATCACTTGTCTGTACTAGCTTCTACAGAGTAACATCACTTGTCTGTTCTAGCTTCTGTAATGTTACATCACTTGTCTGTTCTAGCTTCTGTAAAGTTACATCACTTGTCTGTTCTAGCTTCTGCAAGGTAACATCACTTGTCTGTTCTAGCTTCTACAAAGTAACATCACTTGTCTGTTCTAGCTTCTGTAAAGTAACATCACTTGTCTGTTCTAGCTTCTACAAAGTAACATCACTTGTCTGTTTAGCTTCCGTAAAGTTACATCACTTGTCTGTTTTAGCTTCTGTAAAGTTACATCACTTGTCTGTTCTAGCTTCTGCAAAGTAACATCACTTGTCTGTTCTACCTTCTGTAAAGTTACATCACTTGTCTGTTCTAGCTTCAACAAAGTTACATCACTTGTCTGTTCTAAATTCTGTAAAGTTACATCAATTGTCTGTTCTACCATCTGCAAGGTAACATCACTTGTCTGTTCTAGCTTCTACAAAGTTACATCACTCGTCTGTTCTAGCTTCTGTAAAAATACATCACTTGTCTGTTCTAGCTTCTACAACGTTACATCACTTGTCTAATTTAGCTTCTGTAAAGTTACATCACTTGTCTGTTTTAGCTTCTGTAAAGTTACATCACTTGCCTGTTTTAACTTCTGCAAGGTAACATCACTTGTCTGTTCTAGCTTCTGCAAAGTAACATCACTTGTCTGTTCTAGCGTCTACAAAGTTACATCACTCGTCTGTTTTAGCTTCTGTAAAGTTACATCACTTGTCTGTTCTAGCTTCTCCAAGGTAACATCACTTGTCTGTTCTAGCTACTTCAAAGTTACATCACTCGTCTGTTCTAGCTTTTGTAATGTTACATCACTTGTCTGTTCTAGTTTCTACAAAGTAACATCAATTGTCTGTGTTAGCTTCTATAAAGTTACATCACTTGTCTGTTTTAGCTTCTGCAAAGGTACATCACTTGCCTGTTCTAATTTCTGCAAGGTAACATCAATTGTCTGTTCTAGCTTCTGCAAAGTAACATCACTTGTCTGTTCTAGCTTCTGCAAAATTACATCACTTGTCTGTTCTAGCTTCTACAAAGTAACATCACTTGTCTGTTCTAGCTTCTACAAAGTTACATCACTCGTCTGTTTTAGCTTCTGTAAAGTTTCATCACTTGTCTGTTCTAGCTTCTGCAAGGTAACATCACTTGTCTGTTCTAGCTTCTGCAGAGTAACATCACTTGTCTGTTCTAGCTTCTGTAATTTTACATCACTTGTCTGTTCTAGCTTCTGCAATGTAACATCACTTGTCTGTTCTAGCTTCTGTAAAGATACATCACGTGTCTGTTCTAGTCAATGCAAAGTTACTTCACTTTTCTGTTCTAGCTTCTGCAAAGTTACATCACTTGTCTTTTCTAGCTTCTGCAAAGTTACATCACTTGTCTGTTCTAGCTTCTGTAAAGTTACATCACTTGTCTGTTTTAGCTTCTGTAAAGTTACACCACTTGTCTGTTCTAGCTTCTGTAAAGTTACATCACTTGCCTATTTTAACTTCTGCAAGGTAACATCACTTGTCTGTTCCAGCTTTTGCAAAATAACATCACTTGTCTGTTCTAGCTTCTGTTAAGTTACATCATTTGTCTGTTCTAGCTTTTACAACGTTACATCACTTGCCTGTTCTAGCTTCTACAAAGTAACATCACTCGTCTGTTTTAGCTTCTGTAAAGTTACATCACTTGTCTGTTCTAGTTTCTGCAAAGTAACATCACTTGTCTGTTCTAGCTTCTGCAAAGTAACATCACTTGTCTGTTCTAGCTTCTGCAAAGTAACATCACTTGTCTGTACTAGCTTCTGCAGAGTAACATCACTTCTCTGTACTAGCTTCTGCAGAGTAACATCACTTGTCTGTTCTAGCTTCTGTAATGTTACATCACTTGTCTGTTCTAGCTTCTGCAAGGTAACATCACAAGTCTGTTCTACCTTCTGTAAAGTTACATCACAAGTCTGTTCTAGCTTCTGTAAAGTTACATCACTTGTCTGTTCTAGCTTCTGCAAGGTAACATCACTTGTCTGTTCTAGCTTCTACAAAGTAACATCACTTGTCTGTTCTAGCTTCTGTAAAGTAACATCACTTGTCTGTTCTAGCTTCTACAAAGTTACATCACTTGTCTGTTGTACCTTCTGTAAAGTTACATCACTTGTCTGTTCTAGCTTCAACAAAGTTACATCACTTGTCTGTTCTTAATTCTGTAAAGTAACATCAATTGTCTGTTCTACCTTCTGCAAGGTAACATCACTTGTCTGTTCTAGTTTCTACAAAGTAACATCACTCGTCTGTTCTAGCTTTTGTAAAAATACATCACTTGTCTGTTCTAGCTTTTACAAAGTTACATCACTTGTCTAATTTAGCTTCTGTAAAGTTACATCACTGTCTGTTTTAGCTTCTGTAAAGTTACATCACTTGCCTGTTTTAACTTCTGCAAGGTAACATCACTTGTCCGTTCTAGCTTCTGCAAAGTAACATCACTTGTCTGTTCTAGCTTCTGTTAAGTTACATCACTGTCTGTTCTAGCTTCCGAAAAGTAACATCACTTGTCTGTTCTAGCTTCTCCAAAGAAACATCACTTGTCTGTTCTAGCTTCTCCAAAGTAACATCACTTGTCTGTATTAGCTTCTTCAAAGTTACATCACTCGTCTGTTCTAGCTTTTGTAATGTTACATCACTTGTCTGTTCTAGTTTCTACAAAGGAACATCAATTGTCTGTGTTAGCTTCTATAAAGTTACATCACGCGTCTGTTTTAGCTTCTGTAAAGTTACATCACTTGTCTGTTCTAGCTTCTGCAAGGTAACATCACTTGTCTGTTATAGCTTCTGCAGAGTAACATCACTTGTCTGTTCTAGCTTCTGCAATGTAACATCACTTGTCTGTTCTAGCTTCTGTGAAGTTACATCACGTGTCTGTTCTAGTCAATGCAAAGTTACTTCACTTTTCTGTTCTAGCTTCTGCAAAGTTACATCACTTGTCTTTTCTAGCTTCTGCAAAGTTACATCACTTGTCTGTTCTAGCTTCTGTAAAGTTACATCACTTGTCTGTTTTAGCTTCTGTAAAGTTACATCACTTGTCTGTTCTAGCTTCTGCAAGGTAACATCACTTGTCTGTTCTAGCTTCTGTAAAGTTACATCACGTGTCTGTTCTACTCAATGCAAAGTTACTTCACTTTTCTGTTCTAGCTTCTGCAAAGTTACATCACTTGTCTGTTCTAGCTTCTGTAAAGTTACATCACTTGTCTGTTTTAGCTTCTGTAAAGTTACATCACTTGTCTGTTCTAGCTTCTGTAAAGTTACATCACTTGCCTATTTTAACTTCTGCAAGGTAACATCACTTGTCTGTTCTAGCTTTTGCAAAATAACATCACTTGTCTGTTCTAGATTCTGTTAAGTTACATCATTTGTCTGTTCTAGCTTTTACAACGTTACATCACTTGCCTGTTCTAGCTTCTACAAAGTAACATCACTCGTCTGTTTTAGCTTCTGTAAAGTTACATCACTTGTCTGTTCTAGCTTCTACAAAGTAACATCACTCGTCTGTTTCAGCTTCTGTTAAGTTACATCATTTGTCTGTTCTAGCTTCTACAACGTAACATCACTTGTCTGTTCTAGCTTCTACAAAGTTACATCACTCGTCTGTTCTAGCTTTTGTAAAGTAACATCACTTGTCTGTTTAAGTTTCTACAAAGTACCATCACTTGTCTGTGTAAGCTTCTGTAAAGTTACATCACTTGTCTGTTCTAGCTTCTGTAAAGTTACATCACTTGTCTGTTCTAGCTTCTGTAAAGTTACATCACTTGTCTGTTCTAGCTTCTGTAAAGTAACATCACTTGTCTGTTTAGCTTCCGTAAAGTTACACCACTTGTCTGTTTTAGCTTCTGTAAAGTAACATCACTTGTCTGTTTAGCTTCCGTAAACTTACATCACTTGTCTGTTTTAGCTTCTGTAAAGTTACATCACTTGTCTGTTCTAGCGTCTGCAAAGTAACATCACTTGTCTGTTCTACCTTCTGTAAAGTTACATCACTTGTCTGTTCTAGCTTCTACAAAGTTACATTACTTGTCTGTTCTAAATTCTGTAAAGTTACATCAACTGTCTGTTCTACCTTCTGCAAGGTAACATCACTTGTCTGTTCTAGCTTCTACAAAGTTACATCACTCGTCTGTATTAACTTTTGTAAAAATACATCACTTGTCTGTTCTAGCTTCTACAAAGTTACATCACTTGTCTGTTTTAGCTTCTGTAAAGTTACATCACTTGTCTGTTTTAGCTTCTGTAAAGTTACATCACTTGCCTGTTTTAACTTGGGCAAGGTAACATCACTTGTCTGTTCTAGCTTCTGCAAAGTAACATCACTTGTCTGTTCTAGCGTCTACAAAGTTACATCACTCGTCTGTTTTAGCTTCTGTAAAGTTACATCACTTGTCTGTTCTAGCTTCTCCAAAGTAACATCACTTGTCTGTTCTAGTCAATGCAAAGTTACATCACTTATCTGTTCTAGCTTTTGCAAAATAACATCACTTGTCTGTTTTAGCTTCTGTTAAGTTACATCATTTGTCTGTTCTAGCTTCTACAACGTAACATCACTTGCCTGTTCTAGCTTCTACAAAGTAACATCACTCGTCTGTTTTAGCTTCTGTAAAGTTACATCACTTGTCTGTTCTAGCTTCTACAAAGTAACATCACTCGTCTGTTTTAGCTTCTGTTAAGTTACATCATTTGTCTGTTCTAGCTTCTACAACGTAACATCACTTGTCTGTTCTAGCTTCTACAAAGTAACATCACTTGTCTGTTTTAGCTTCTGTTAAGTTACATCACTTGTCTGTTCTAGCTTCTGCAAAGTAACATCACTTGTCTGTTCTAAATTCTGTAAAGTTACATCACTTGTCTGTTTTAGCTTCTGCAAGGTAACATCACTTGTCTGTTCTAGCGTCTACAAAGTTGCATCACTTGTGTGTTCTAGCTTCTACAAAGTTACATCACTTGTCTGTTCTAGCTTCTTTAAAGTTACATCACTTGTCTGTTCTAGCTTCTGTAAAGTAACATCACTTGTCTGTTCTAGCTTCTACAAAGTAACATCACTTGTCTGTTTAGCTTCCGTAAAGTTACATCACTTGTCTGTTTTAGCTTCTGTAAAGTTACATCACTTGTCTGTTCTAGCTTCTTCTAAGTTACATCACTTGTCTGTTTTAGCTTCTGTAAAGTAACATCACTTGTCCGTTCTAGCTTCTGTAAAGTTACATCACACTTTTCTGTTCTAGCTTCTGTAAAGTTACATCACTTGTCTGTTCTAGCTTCTGTAAAGTTACATCACTTGTCTGTTCTAGCTTCTACAAAGTTACATCACTTTTCTGTTCTAGCTTCTGTAAAGTTACATCACTTGTCTGTTCTAGCTTCTGTAAAGTTACATCACTTGTCTGTTCTAGCTTCTACAAAGTTACATCACTTGTCTGTTCTAAATTCTGTAAAGTTACATCACTTGTCTGTTTTAGCTTCTGCAAGGTAACATCACTTGTCTGTTCTAGCGTCTACAAAGTTGCATCACTTGTGTGTTCTAGCTTCTACAAAGTTACATCACTTGTCTGTTCTAGCTTCTGTAAAGTTATATCACTTGTCTGTTCTAGCTACTCTAAAGTTACATCACCTGTCTGTTCTAGCTTCTTCAAAGTTACATTACTTGTCTGTTCTAGCTTCTGCAAAGTAACATCACTTGTCTGTTCTAGCTTCTACAAAGTTACATCACTTGTCTGTTCTAGCTACTCTAAAGTTACATCACCTGTCTGTTCTAGCTTCTTCAAAGTTACATCACTTTTCTGTTCTAGCTTCTGCAAAGTTACATCACTTGTCTGTTCTAGCTTCTGTAAAGTTACATCACTTGTCTGTTTTAGCTTCTGTAAAGTTACATCACTTGTCTGTTCTAGCTTCTGTAAAGTTACATCACTTGCCTATTTTAACTTCTGCAAGGTAACATCACTTGTCTGTTCTAGCTTTTGCAAAATAACATCACTTGTCTGTTCTAGATTCTGTTAAGTTACATCATTTGTCTGTTCTAGCTTTTACAACGTTACATCACTTGCCTGTTCTAGCTTCTACAAAGTAACATCACTCGTCTGTTTTAGCTTCTGTAAAGTTACATCACTTGTCTGTTCTAGCTTCTACAAAGTAACATCACTCGTCTGTTTCAGCTTCTGTTAAGTTACATCATTTGTCTGTTCTAGCTTCTACAACGTAACATCACTTGTCTGTTCTAGCTTCTACAAAGTTACATCACTCGTCTGTTCTAGCTTTTGTAAAGTAACATCACTTGTCTGTTTAAGTTTCTACAAAGTACCATCACTTGTCTGTGTAAGCTTCTGTAAAGTTACATCACTTGTCTGTTCTAGCTTCTGTAAAGTTACATCACTTGTCTGTTCCAGCTTCTGTAAAGTTACATCACTTGTCTGTTCTAGCTTCTGTAAAGTAACATCACTTGTCTGTTTAGCTTCCGTAAAGTTACACCACTTGTCTGTTTTAGCTTCTGTAAAGTAACATCACTTGTCTGTTTAGCTTCCGTAAACTTACATCACTTGTCTGTTTTAGCTTCTGTAAAGTTACATCACTTGTCTGTTCTAGCGTCTGCAAAGTAACATCACTTGTCTGTTCTACCTTCTGTAAAGTTACATCACTTGTCTGTTCTAGCTTCTACAAAGTTACATTACTTGTCTGTTCTAAATTCTGTAAAGTTACATCAACTGTCTGTTCTACCTTCTGCAAGGTAACATCACTTGTCTGTTCTAGCTTCTACAAAGTTACATCACTCGTCTGTATTAGCTTTTGTAAAAATACATCACTTGTCTGTTCTAGCTTCTACAAAGTTACATCACTTGTCTGTTTTAGCTTCTGTAAAGTTACATCACTTGTCTGTTTTAGCTTCTGTAAAGTTACATCACTTGCCTGTTTTAACTTCTGCAAGGTAACATCACTTGTCTGTTCTAGCTTCTGCAAAGTAACATCACTTGTCTGTTCTAGCGTCTACAAAGTTACATCACTCGTCTGTTTTAGCTTCTGTAAAGTTACATCACTTGTCTGTTCTAGCTTCTCCAAAGTAACATCACTTGTCTGTTCTAGTCAATGCAAAGTTACATCACTTATCTGTTCTAGCTTTTGCAAAATAACATCACTTGTCTGTTTTAGCTTCTGTTAAGTTACATCATTTGTCTGTTCTAGCTTCTACAACGTAACATCACTTGCCTGTTCTAGCTTCTACAAAGTAACATCACTCGTCTGTTTTAGCTTCTGTAAAGTTACATCACTTGTCTGTTCTAGCTTCTACAAAGTAACATCACTCGTCTGTTTTAGCTTCTGTTAAGTTACATCATTTGTCTGTTCTAGCTTCTACAACGTAACATCACTTGTCTGTTCTAGCTTCTACAAAGTAACATCACTTGTCTGTTTTAGCTTCTGTTAAGTTACATCACTTGTCTGTTCTAGCTTCTGCAAAGTAACATCACTTGTCTGTTCTAAATTCTGTAAAGTTACATCACTTGTCTGTTTTAGCTTCTGCAAGGTAACATCACTTGTCTGTTCTAGCGTCTACAAAGTTGCATCACTTGTGTGTTCTAGCTTCTACAAAGTTACATCACTTGTCTGTTCTAGCTTCTTTAAAGTTACATCACTTGTCTGTTCTAGCTTCTGTAAAGTAACATCACTTGTCTGTTCTAGCTTCTACAAAGTAACATCACTTGTCTGTTTAGCTTCCGTAAAGTTACATCACTTGTCTGTTTTAGCTTCTGTAAAGTTACATCACTTGTCTGTTCTAGCTTCTTCTAAGTTACATCACTTGTCTGTTTTAGCTTCTGTAAAGTAACATCACTTGTCCGTTCTAGCTTCTGTAAAGTTACATCACACTTTTCTGTTCTAGCTTCTGTAAAGTTACATCACTTGTCTGTTCTAGCTTCTGTAAAGTTACATCACTTGTCTGTTCTAGCTTCTACAAAGTTACATCACTTTTCTGTTCTAGCTTCTGTAAAGTTACATCACTTGTCTGTTCTAGCTTCTGTAAAGTTACATCACTTGTCTGTTCTAGCTTCTACAAAGTTACATCACTTGTCTGTTCTAAATTCTGTAAAGTTACATCACTTGTCTGTTTTAGCTTCTGCAAGGTAACATCACTTGTCTGTTCTAGCGTCTACAAAGTTGCATCACTTGTGTGTTCTAGCTTCTACAAAGTTACATCACTTGTCTGTTCTAGCTTCTGTAAAGTTATATCACTTGTCTGTTCTAGCTACTCTAAAGTTACATCACCTGTCTGTTCTAGCTTCTTCAAAGTTACATTACTTGTCTGTTCTAGCTTCTGCAAAGTAACATCACTTGTCTGTTCTAGCTTCTACAAAGTTACATCACTTGTCTGTTCTAGCTACTCTAAAGTTACATCACCTGTCTGTTCTAGCTTCTTCAAAGTTACATCACTTGTCTGTTCTAGATTCTGCAAATTGATTTAAATCTATTATAAACAAAGGTAACGTTCTATTCTTATTGTACCTCATCAGGTGTATCTTGTTGACAAATACACTCTTTATGTAAACACACAACAACTTGTGATCATAACCGCAACATTAAAGAGATTATTTGTAGAACTCTGATTCTATGTGACATAAACAGTTTTAATGTGAAGTTTATTCTAGCTGTTAAACTATTTAAAATAAATTACACGTTTAAAACGACGTGAAAAACAACATGGTTTAAAAAATCGTGTCCAATATTTCATTTCTAAATTGTAACATCATGAAAAAAATTTCAGTACAAAAATTGCACTGCGTATTTAAATTATAAAAAATGAAATTGCTATGGCAAAGACATCAGAATTCACGGTATAAACGTGTCTCAATATTTCATGCCCAGATTGTAACATCACGAATATTTGAATAATGCGTAGTTAGTAATCATTTTTAATCTTGACAAGTTTTCGAATAAGTAATCGTCTAAAAAAATTATTTTCCGACATACTGGTATCCGACATTTATGATGTACTTTTTATCACGATATAACGGGTAAAAACAATGATTTTTATATGAGGAAAATTTCTATTGCCATGGTAAACAAGACAACACGATATGAAAAAAAAAAACAGCTGGTATACTAACATTTATAACAGTGTAAACAATTCTTATTGCCATAAAAAACAACATATTTCATTCTTCAGTTTTAACTATATATGTGGCAGAATTTAAAAAACTACCATGACCTTATTGCATATATGTGTTGGATTAAACAATATTTTATTAGAAAGTAAACTTAAATAAGAAATATTTAACAACTGTAAATTGGATTCTGGAACAAACACAAGCTTATATAAACCCGTCTCCAGAACAACTGTACAACAAACTGTAAACTGGATTCCGAAATAAACACAAGCTTACATTAACCCGTCTCCAGAACAACTGTACATCCAACTGTATACTGAATTTAAGAAAAAAACACACGCTTATATAAACCTGTCTCCAGAACAAATGTACAACAAACTGTAAACTGGATTCAGAAATAAACACAAGCTTACATTAACCCGTCCCCAGAACAACTGTACATCCAACTGTATACTGAATTTAGGAACAAACACGAGCTTATATAAACCCGTCTCTAGAACAACTGTACAACAAACTGTAAACTGGATTTAGAAATAACACAAGCTTATATAAACCCGTCTCAAGAACAACTATACAATATACTGTGGACTGGATTCAGGAACAAATACATGCTAATATAAACCCGTCTCCAGAACAACAGTACACCAAATTGTAAACCCATAAACTTCATAACCTTTGGCCATTTCATAACCTTTAACAAGGACTGTGGCCATTTCATAACCTTTATCAAGGGATGTGGCCACTTCATAACCTTTAACAAAGACTGTGGCCAACTCATTAATTTTAACAAGGGATGTGACCACTTCATAACCTTTAACAAGGACTGTGGCTCTTTCATAACCTTTTACAAGGACTGTGGCCATTTTATAATGTTTAACAAAGACTGTGGCCACTTCATTACCTTTAACAAGGACTGTGGCAACTTCATAACCTTTAAAAAAGACTGTGGCCATTTTATAATGTTTAACAAAGACTGTGGCCACTTCATTACCTTTAAAAAGGACTGTGGCAACTTCATAACCTTTAAAAAAGACTGTGGCCATTTTATAATGTTTAACAAAGACTGTGGCCACTTCATTACCTTTAACAAGGACTGTGGCAACTTCATAACCTTTAAAAAAGACTGTGGCCATTTTATAATGTTTAACAAAGACTGTTGCCACTTTATTACCTTTAACAAGTACTGTGGCCACTTCATAACCTATAAAACTATAAGTTTTATTTGAAAGAAATATAAATATTGAAATTTATTTGCACATTAAAAGTGTAAATGAAACGCGCATGATTAAATTCAGTTCTTTTTTACGGGTATTGGACATAACAAAACCTCTCCAGCATAATATACTGATGCTTATTAAACCAATGATGTAAAAACTATTTTAGTTTCCGAAAAATGCGGTGCTTAAATATTAAGTTGAAACAAACGTTAGTAAGATTCAAGTGAAGCGATTGCCAATGCAATTCTAGTAAACAATCCCTTTTTGTAATTAACATCATTTAACTATATCAGATAGATAAGAACTGGGTTATATATAAAGTAAAACATCATTGATTGAGAAGTGTGCGCAGAAAACAATAATGTGTTGTATATAGGTAACTATAAATCACACGTTTTATATCTACTTGTCGAAATGGCAGTCGCCAGGATTTATTTTTTAAAAAAAATATTCTATTAAAGTGATTTAAAGCCGTATTTCTCGTATATATTATATAAATATAGAACATCAGACATATTTAACCGTATTATAATTTGATATAACGAGTACAAACTACAGTGACAGTTATAAGACTCATCTGGATGACGTCACACAGGCCTGATTTTTTTTTTTTCAATTAATTAATTTGACACACAAGGCATATAACGCCTTGCCATAAATTGGTGAATTCTTTAATTGCATTTATTATCATCTACACAACTAATAAAATAGGTTGTTGATTACGAATTACCGGCATTAATATTGGAAAAAAACTCATGTTATACCCAGAAACACGACTTATAGAGTGGTTACTTTGACCAAAATACATAAATCTAAGAAGTCTATCATTAGTTATATATCATTTTACCAATTTTTATCATAAAATAAATTTAAAATGGTTTATACAGATATATTTTGATCACTAACTGTAAAACTCAGGACTTCGGACGAAAATTGAGCATGATGGCAAAAAGATGGTCAGTGTTGTAATTAAAATATTTTTATTGGTCTTAAAAATCCTTGGCCATCTTTCACAATCCAAGTTATTTTGCAACCATTTGTTACTAAAAGGAGTTTTAAAAACAGTATTTGGATCAGCTGTATTACTGTTAAGAGAACAAATTTTTAACAAAGAATATTGACCTCTAAAGAGTTAAAAGTTTACTGGAAAAATTTTCATGGACCAGAACCATATTGTAAATCATTAAATACCACCGAAAAAATTATGGTTTAGAAAGAGCTCTCTTTTTAAAAGTCTCTACAAAAAGTCCAGGACAACAAACTGCATTTCTTGTTAAACTAAGTTACTTGGTCTACCGCAGATTTTTTATTTTAAAAATGAAATTAGCTAATGATAGTGACAGCACGTCAAGCCATGCCATGCGAAAATGTCATAAAGTTTTAAATAATTAACTATTTATGTTTAACAATTTTAAAAATTTTATCAAAAAACAGATGTGAAATTTTATTAATATCATAGTAATTTACTTTTGCTCATTTGTGCTTTTAACCCAAACACATTTATATTACATCTGTATAACTGTATAATGCAGAAAAATGCGATATATTCTACATTAGCTAGAGAAGGAACGTTATTGTAATTATTCGTAAACATCAGTGACCTTAATGTCAAACTGCAAAATATTTTCCTGCAAAAACTTCATAATGAGCTCTATGCTACTTACTAGTCACGAAAAATTCAATTTGAAATTAAATTGGATGGAAATGTATGCAACCAAGCATAGTTCATGCATTAACCTATCCATGTTAATTAAATTCAAATAAATTACAAGTCAGGAAATCTTTTGGCAAACGCTTTGTGGAATATGCTTCTAATAAGTACAGAAAACAAGTTACCGATTGTATTTATATACGAATGTGTTGTTGATGTGCCCGGATGACAGTCAGACGAGACCTTTATTTAAGTGAAATTGTTGATGTCAAACTTGAACAGTGGCGGATCTATCTGCTTTTTGGCGAATTGATTCACAGATTAAAAGACAATGAACACATACTATTTGATATATAGAATAAGATTTGTTGATGCAAATCTCGGTGAATTCTTTTCCTATCATGCACTACATCATTTCATAAAACTTTACCAGTAAATATGACAGATTTATGCACATGGACACGTTGTAAGTTTATATAACGATCCGTCTTTATCATTGATAGAAAGTTTGTTAAGAATTAACTTATCTTAATAGCTCTGTTTGAAATACTTTCTTGAGGGATTTACTCATACAAATCATTAAAAGTATGCAATTCAGCACACACACACACACACACACACACACACACACATGCGCTCGCGCGCCGAAAAAAATAGTTATGGTCTCAGTAAAAATAAATTTGTTTTTAAAAAACCGTCGTGACAACATACAAACCGTGACAACATAAAAACCGTCTTGACAACATAAAAACCATGACAAAATAAAAAACCGTGACAACATAAAAAACCGTTGTGACAACATTAAAAACCGTGACAACATAAAAAACCGTCGTGACAACATAAAAAACCGTGACAACATGAAAACCGTCGTGACAACATAAAAAACCGTGACAACATAAAAAACCATGAAAACATAAAAAACCGTCGTGACAGCATAAAAAATCGTGACAACAAAAAACCGTCGTGACAACTTAAAAAACCGTCGAGACAACATAAAAAACTATGACAACATGAAAAACCATAACAACATAAAAAACCGTGAAAACAAAAAAACCGTCACGACAACATAAAAAACCGTGACAACATAAAAAGCCGTCGTGACAACATAAAAAACCGTGACAACATGAAAACCGTCGTGACAACATAAAAAACCATGACAACATTAAAAACCGTGACAACATAAAAAACCGTCGTGACAACATAAAAAACCTCGACAACATGAAAACCGTCGTGACAACATAAAAAACCGTCGTGACAACATAAAAAACCGTGACAACATGAAAACCGTCGTGACAACATAAAAAAGCGTTACAACATAAAAAACCATGACAACATAAAAAACCGTGACAACATAAAAACCGTCGTGACAACATAAAAAATCGTGACAAAAAAAACCGTCGTGACAACATAAAAAACTGTGACAACATAAACACACACACACACACACACACATACACACACACACACACACACACACACACACACACACACACACATGCGCTCGCGCGCCGAAAAAAATAGTTATGGTCTCAGTAAAAATAAATTTGTTTTTAAAAAACCGTCGTGAAAACATAAAAAACCGTGACAACATAAAAAACCGTCGTGACAACATAAAAAACCGCCGTGACAACATAAAAACCCGTGACAACTTAAAAAACTGTCGTGACAACATAAAAAACCGTCGTGACAACATAAAACGTCAAGGATTACACGACTAAAGTTAATATTTAAAATCACTTTTATTTAAGTCATAATATTTCAGTTAAAACCAATGTGTATGTTATTTATTCAAACAAGTTCCACCAAGAATTGTTATTACTGCAGCTGATGAGACCCCTAACAGTCTGACATTTATTGTTGATTAAACTTGCGACATCGATATAATTTAAAAAAAGGTGTCTGATATCATTATTAAAGTATGTGAAAAAATAAAGTAGTATAGAAAACAAGAGGTCCGTGGGCCTTAACGCTCACCTGAGGTTATGTCAAAAAACATTTGCAAAAATACCAACAATATTCTAATGTATTTGCCTATACAAAAAGTTGAAAGTTTACAAGATAATTAACCATTACAATCTTCTTATGCATCTATGACCCTGACCTTTGAATTGACGACCTTTAATCATAGATCAAAATGATCTTCATTTCAATACCTACAATATTCTAATATAAATGCCTATACAAAAAGTTTTCAAGATAATTCACAATTTCAATCTTCTCATGCATCTATGACCTTGACCTTTGAACATATGACCTCGAACCATATATCAGAATGATCATCATATCAATTCCTACAATATTCTAATATACATGCCTATACAAAAAGTTTATAATTTCCAAGTACATGTATATTAACAATGTCAGTTTTCTTATGAAGCTATGACCTTGACCTTTAAATGTATGACCTTGAGCCATATATCAAAATGATCGTCATATCAATACCTACAAAATTCTAATATACATGCCTATACAAAAAGTTAATAGTTTTGAATTTTATTATTTTAGTATTTACATGTTTCCCTACATGGATTATCATATAGTTACAAAATGAGATAGATTTCAATTATGTGGGAGAGAGTGAAAGGGGGTGTGTGTTTAATAAGAAATATGAGAAAATTCCTGGGCTTTTTGAGTCATCTTAATACGCATTTTGACATTGAAACTAGGAACCTAGTACCTTGTTAAATTTTGTCATGCTGAACATTTTAACAATGTTTTGATATTATATATCTGTAATAGTTTTGAAGAAAATGGCCTAAAACTGCACAAATCACAAACTAGGTAATGACCTGGAACTTTGACCTTGACCCCATTTTAAAGGTTATTTCAAGAAAAAATCAAAACTGAAAACCCCATGTCATTATCTCTTCATATAGTCAAGTTATAATAATTTGAAGCCATTTTACGAAATTTTTTAAAATAAAACGCAAAAACGTGTAATCTAAATTTTAATCAAATTTCACGAAATGAACAATTTATAAGCTTATCCTTAGTTGGATTTGGGTTTATTTAATTTTGAAACATTAGATTTATTATTTTTCAACTGTTTGGCTCATGTTTTTACCTATCAAACTTTTCGGCCTCTATTTTCACTGATGAGGAATGATTTTCCGAAATGTGCACTTATGGCACGTTAAAATTTAACAGGTATTTGTGTTATATACTTAAGACCCTAGAGAAATCAAATATCACATCAGATTTTTCCTTCCATCATCGCTTCTCGGAAAAGAAGATTTTTTTTATGTTTTTTTTTTTACCCATAGGTCACCTTGACCTAGTTTTAGGAGCCATGACAACGCCACGAACAAATCTGAATTGCACCAACCTGTATATGCACCTGACCAAGTTTCATTGAAATCTGCCCTGTCGTTTCACAGAAGTCGAAAAAATGTAAAAGTTTACGCCGCGGACGACAACGACGATAACGGCAACGACAGACAAACTTTGGTAAAAAAGCTCACTTGAGCCTTTGGCTTAGGTGAGCTAAAAGGGGGATCCACAAAATTGTTTTAAATTTAATTTTTTAAAATAGGTGTCCTTGGTATTATTATAAGGTATGTGAAAAATACAAATGAAAAGCGAAACAGGACCATAAAGAATAAATGTTTATATTTCAAACTGGAGGACAGAGTAAGGCCAATGTCCTCAAATAACCTGCACAAGTTTTTATGATTTATATATAAATATATACACAGGGTCTTTAACTCGTCATTTAGTGACATACTTGATATGCACAACAATAAATTCAGAGAGAGAGAGAGAGAGAGAGAGAGAGAGAGAGAGAGAGAGAGAGAGACTTAATGTGAGTTGATGTTTTCAATGATATATAACAAAATGGAGGTACACCAATCTTAAGTAACCACAAAACTACTGCGATCGATTAATGTCACTTTCAGTGTATGTTTTTGAAATGCCAAGCAAACTGATTACACAAAGTCGGTGAAAGAGAGAATATTTTCAAGTACAGTGCAGACATTCCGAAGTTAAATATTTTGAGTAGTTACAGATTATTTAAAAAACTTGTATACAAACGTATCATAACTATATAATCTGAAACGCTGGTCTGAGGTTTTTGAGTAATTCGTTATTCAGCGTTAGTTAGAAAATAAGGATAAATGATAGGTTGCAAATAAGCTGGCCATTGATAAAAGTTAACAATTAACTTGTGTCTGTCTGGACTTTTGAAACTTAATGTTTTCAATGAAACCGTATAAGAAAACGGAGGTACAACACTCACAATCACAAAACTACTGCGCTAGATTGAGGCTCAATGTAAAGAGCAGTTTTTAGAGAAATTTCGTGTACATATATGACAATTTAAGCTCATTCAATCTGAAAATTTTCAAGAATATCAGCATTCTGTTGCAATCAGTTCACAAACTCAAAACAAATAATGGGATAAGTAAATAGATAAATAAAAATTAAAATACATGTAAATTAAAAAAACAAGAGGCCCAAAAGGGCCTGTATCGCTCAACTGGCACTTTATTTGCATGTGAATTTCAGGCAGCCATGCCGCTAGCTATTGCCAGTTGAGCTAAAATGTTTCAGAAAACAATGATATGTATGTGAAATGGCTATACGTCTACTGTCTATATACCAAATTTGAACCAAATTGTATGATATAAAAATCTGTATGGGCCATTCGTTACTTTTTGCTATTTATAATAACGGCGGCCATATTGGATGCCACAGTTTGTGCAAACTTTAATCTGCATCACCTAGGGACTTTGCACACCAAATTAGGTTCAAATAGGTCCAGTAGTTTCTGAGGAGAAGATTTTCAAAGAATTGGCTAAATATAGCACCTTATTTGAATATTCTGCTAATAGCGACCCAATAAAAAATGTTTCTGAAAAATTTGTTAAATATGTTAAATGGCTATGCATCTACTTTCTATATACCAAATTTGAACTAAATCGGTTGATGAATAAACGTGTATTAGCCATTTATCACTTTTTGCTATTAATAGTAACGGCGGCCATCTTGGATGCCGCAGGAAGTTGATTTGTGCAAACTTTAATCTGCATCACGTAGGGACCTTGCACACCAAATTAGGTTCAAATAGGTCCGGTAGTTTCTTAGGAGAAGATTTTCATAGAATTGGCTAAATATAGCACCTTATTTGAATATTCTGCTAATAGCGACCCAATAAAAAATGTTTCTGAAAAACCTGTTAAATATGTTAAATGGCTATGCATCTACTTTCTATATACCAAATTTGAACTAAATTGGTTGATAAATACACGTGTATCAGCCATTTATCACTTTTTGCTATTTATAGTAACGGCGGCCATCTTGGATGCCACAGGAAGTTGATTTGTGCAAACTTTAATCTGCATCACCTAGGGACCTTGCACACCAAATTTGGTTAAAATTGGTCCAGTAGTTTCTGAGAAGATTAAAGTTTACACACTGACGCACGCACGCACGCTAATAATAAAATAAGAAGCAGAATTTCTTGGAGGGTGTGCTGGACAAATAAAACAGATGCCTCCTTGTAATGACAAATTATGTAAGGTCAATAGATGTAACAGCCAAAGTCGCTGGGGTATGTTATCACGTGACAATTATGGCTATGAGATGGTGTGATGATGTATCATGATGGTGTCATATTTGCCGGTCGCGCATTGCCTGGCAATGATTAGGTATCGCAATCAGTTTTTAAATTACAGACCGCCGGGAACCGTGGCGCATATACAATTTGTTAATTAACCAGTTTTTATTTATAAATCTTTTCTACACCTTTTGTCTTGCATGCTTCTTTTGCAGACCAAATCAGGCAATTATCAGTTATAAAAAAACCGAGGTAAACCCTTTCGTAAATACAAGATCGCTTATCATGCAATTAACTTTTTTGAGTAATCATAAAAATAGGTTGTCCATTTCTGTGACAATCGAATTTTATATGTAAAAATGCAGAAGCTTTAATTTAATGCATAAATCCATTGCTATAGTGAGATTATGTGTCAGTGCCATCGGTAAAATAATTTGAAAACTAATGTTTTGATATTTAAGAATTAATTTTGTATTTGCTAAAACACTGAGTAAAAAAAAGTGATAGTCAGCTCATGAAATTGTCAGCTGTTTGGAGTTTATGGAGTGGGAATGTCAAAGTAGGAATGTCTAGTTATTTTTGGGCGTGAAGACTCGTGGTACGTAGTCTCGGCGACTATTACTTAACTGTTGATCTCTAAAAAGCTAAAAATTATGTTATGGAACTACATCCTCCTGATTAAGCACTATGTTCCGAAATTTAAATGCCTTTTGGAAAAAAAATCTCCGCTCTCGAAAATCTGATAACTCCCGTGTATCCGGAACAACCATAGTTATTACTCTACTCATCTGAAGGTATCCGTTACCTTTTTTCACATTTCCGGTGTTGTGAAGATTATCGATTGATACCACGGTGTGGGAACGGAAATTGTCCAGTCACCGGAAGCTCGGTTTTTTGAAGCGAGAAGCTGTGACAGAAGGAAGAAGTCATGTCGGAGGTGAGTGCGTCATGTGAAAAATGTGACCGTTTGCGTATACTTTGAGATTTACAGATATACGGCAACAACCAACATTAGAAACAGGTGCATAAAGCTAGTGCGACTTTCAGTCTTAACCGTATATTTTTAATACACTCTCTCAAGAAACCGCCAAAAATGCCGCGGAAAATCTTGACATTTGATTGTATCTTCAATACATATCCAAGATTTTCGTTAAAAATTAGCTACTTTTCCAAAAACAACATATATTTTTAAGAAATTTCGCGTTAAGGTTTGTTTCAATACCGCATTTATAACGTTCAACTTTTCAATTGAATTGTTGTCAGTAACACGTCTTGTCTGTCAGGGTAGCTCAACTTGTATCCGATTATTGTGCACGGGTAACTCGGTATTATTTTAGAATACCAGTTGAAACAAACCTTCGCGGTATTCAATCCAAATTATTATTTATGAATGTCACTCAAACTACATGTTATGGTTACTTCACAATATATAGTAAAATAATTGCATTATGTTGCCCATACAGTCTATCATCTAAATAGTTTGTGTGTTATCTACATTTGCTGCATTGTAATTGGATTTCGGAAAACTTTTATAGAATACTGAATAATATACTTGTTTATTACAGGCAAATGAATCTTTTGAGCTTTCTGCTTTTGAGGAGTCCTTTTCCGAAGACACTAAAGCAAAGTCTGCTTTGTATTCTTGTCAAAATTGTAATTTTGCGTCATATTATAAAAGTAGCTTAAGAAGACATAACTCGCATAAACACAAGCCCGTGGATCTTGAATATAAAGACTGTAGTAAAAAATGTACATGTGTGATCAGTGCGGAAGGCACTTTCATAGTTACACTGGTATTAAAAGTCTCATAAGAACTGTCCACACAATGGAATTCCGATATAAATGCAGTGTATGTGACAGAGGATTTGATGGGAAGTATTACTATAAAGGACATTTGGCAGCCCATCTAAATGTTACCAGGGAAAGTGCTCCAGATGTTCGGCCACTTATCAGTACAAAAAGAATTTACTAAAACATATGGCCAGTGAACATGATAACGAGTCTTACATTTGTGACACCTGAAATCATAACTTTTCTACTCTTGACACTTTAAGAGAGCACATTGACGCACAGCACAAAGGGCCAACATTTGCCTGCAAGTTTTGCGGTAAACAATACAAATGGAGATCAAGTCTATGGTATCATAATGCAAAGTGTAATGTTCCAGTGTCATCTTTGTCAAAGTAGATAATAAATACTCAAAGAAGACCACCTAGTTTATTGTTCTGTATTTTCCTTGTCTCGCATAGAGATCGTTTAATTAAAGACTTTTTTTAATTATTTTTAACAAGTTAGTACTTTTGTTTCCGTGTTACATATCATGCTTATGTTATGTCCAATAGTTGCATTGGATACGTTTTTTTCAATGACGACAAATGATATTTGAAAAATCTTCCTACAATTTTCGAAATTCTCTATCTCTCTCCTGGTATATAAGTATGACTCATGTTCAATGTATTCGAAATTTGCTTTTATTTCAATTACATTTTGTTTTTATTTAAGCATTACAGAAAGCGATATATATTTATTAAATCAATGTAAAATTATTCGTTATCGTCAGATATACTGATTCCCATTCTTTGATGAGGTAGAAGTTTTGTCTCGTCACATCTGTGATGTTGTCGAACTGGCTTCGCTCCCCTGCTGCACATGGATGGTTTACTAATATTACCTCTCTTTCTCTTACAACTTTGCCTCTTGTCCCTCTCAGTGAGATCAAAAATTTGGTTTCTTCAATAAAAAATATAAGAGTTTTACTAGACACAAATTTTATAAATAAAAACGGAACAGGTGAATAGTGATTAGGTTTGGAGTTCATTTTTTCAGTTTGCTTTCCGAATGTCGGCGAATTTCTCCTGGCATTCTGGTTTCCTCCACAATTCCAGAACTGACAGCCTCGATCTCAGAGAAATAATTTTGACTGGGACAAGAAGAGGCTGTAGGCTTTGATAACATGTTTTTGTCGTATAAAAAGTTATTTTTATTGTATGGACGTTATTGCTTCAGTCAAAAAAATGTCGTTTACATTGAGACAAAAACATATATCAGTTACAGAATTTTAGTCTTGCTGTGCGCTAATATATGGACTCGAGTAAGGGTTCTCCATCATGCCAATAGATACGTGACGTATAACGCCAAATGTCACTACTTACGATTTTAGAGTCTTAGATCTAGTTCGACAGGGATAGATTCCAGTAACTTCATCACTCTATAAATTGAGCTAATGAAGATGTATGAGACGGTTTAGTGCATCCAGGTAATGTTACAATACGAGCCTGATGGCACTGAATAAATGTCAAGTTCATTCCTATTCACAAGTCTACATAGTTTAGGTGCAGAATTTTCTAACAGTGATTGTAAGGCATTTAGCTCGCTGCCATTTCAAAAGAAATATTGAATTTTGAAACGTTGGTGAAAACAAAGTGCTAAATATCATGTAACAAAATCAATGTACCCACGTCACAGTTATAATTACATATATATACCAATTTTAATTTTACAGCACTAGACAGACGAATACAATTCCTAATCATTAGTGCTTGGACCCCAAAATAATGAAACCAAAATATTTAAAAGAATTTGAAAATATACTATCTAAAGGGCCGAAACTTGTTAAATCAAGTTCACCTAAGGTAATACTTTGCACGAGGGAGTAAACCTTAGTTTTTGAGGAATTTCATAATTTGATAGCGGATAATTTTTGATACAGTATATTTTTGACAATACATAAAGTATTGCCTACTAAGTTTATGATATACTCGAGGATGCTTAGTCCACAAGCCACCCGGAACATTTGACAGGTGCCCTTTTGCAATTCTGTGCGATGTTTCGTCACAAGGCATAACTTGACCATATTGCACGGAAGCCAAATTCATATTAACTGCGACCTTGACCTTTTTCCTATCGAACCCTATGCATTGTCTCATCACAAGAAATAAGTTGACCTGATGAAGTTTGAGATCAATCAGACAAAGGGTACGTCTTTAAAATTGAAAATGATACATGTATTTACTACTAGTTTCTGTGACCTTGACTTTTGAATTAGAGCATTAATTTGGTATCGTATGCGATGTCTTGTCACAAATTAGTTGACCAAGTTTTAGATCTGTTGGAACCGAAAGAATCAATATCCACCCAGTTTCATTGATGAATGTAGTTCAAATCCTGTTAGGGACTAAAATTCCAGGAAAAGGCTTGGTGCTCTGCAAGAAGCAGGTAGAGGAAAGATGTATCTTATTATTTATACTTACCGCAGTTCAATTGTTTGAATATTTGTTTTGTTAAGGAGAATAGACTTTTGTTTAGGTCGGCAAGTGGTCCATGCCATAGTTTGGATACACCTTTGCTTTACTGGTATGCATGAAGAACGCCCTACAAATAGATGAATTAACTGAACAATTGTCTCATCCTGTTAGAAATGTTCATTTAGTTATAGTAGGTCTTTAATATTATCTGCTTGCAATTTAACTCAAGTGACTAGACTCCTTCTATCATCTAACCATTAGTATTTATAAAGATTGAGGTGTGAGGTGTTGCTGCCGCCTCAGCGTCATGTCTGTCCCTGCGTACGTAAACGTTGAGGCGTTTGGTGCAAGTACAATAATAAGTTGGAAGTTCGGATAGCTTTGGTTGCATTGACACATCTCTTGTTATCATTTTGAAATCATATATGATTGTATCTTTTTGCTTTTTAAGCCCGAGATAACATGAATGAAAACCTGACAACATGAGTTACCCGTACAGTGATATTGATTATTTCTAGAGCTACCTAGACAGTATTATTTTAGCTACCCGTACACTACACAATTTTGCGTGGGTGAAATTGTTAACAAAATTCTGCAACAAAATCTTTGAAAAAACCATACAAATCTTATACCGAAGGAAACTTAGGTCATTAATTGTGTCTGTCACTTATTCTATTAACAACAAAACGCCTTTAACAAAGAGATTTTATCGGGTCAGGGTTGTACTTGAAATATTTGGATGTTTAGCATGTAACAGTTTTAATACTATGGCATTTACTCCAAACTTTGTAGCTTATATGTGTTAGTTATTAACAGCCTTTGTTCCATATCTACACATATGTTTATCCAAATAAAAGTAACGGCGTAATTTACATTAAATCAACTCACCTTTGGATGTAGACAGAGATATCGTTGTTTCTGCTCGCTTCAATAAACCGAGCTTCCGGTGACTAAGCAATTTCCGTTCCCACACCGTGCTTATTGCTCCCGACTAAAATAATCAAAAAATCTGTATAAACACTAATTTAGATCTTGAGATATTTAATACTTAAACATATCATTTGAGACTTACCCAGAATATATGGGCTTACTTAATTTTAAATTTGTATGTTTGTTTGTTTGTTTTTTGTTAGTATTGCCTTAAAGATCGGTAAAATTAGCTACTAGTAACTGGCTACTTGTAGAAGAAAAGTTAGCTACTAGTAGCCAGTTACTTGTGGAGGAAAAGTTAGCTTCTAGTAACCAGTTATTGACCGATTAAAGATAAATACTAATATTATTTCTAGTTGGCTTATATTTACTTATTTATTGATAAAAACAAATAAATGTTTACCGTGTGTAATTTGCTGGTCTTAATCACAGCTTTCGCAGATATTTCTCCCGCATAAGTTTTCTTGTACGAATGTAGTACACGGATATTTTGAAACTTGAATGACTGTTTTACGTAACAATTAAAAATTCTGCATCTAATGATACCAAATATTTAGACATTAAAGTCATCATACGCACGCATACGCTTACGCAATCCGACTGGGGGTAGTTTTTGGTGTAGATTTTCATGACTTTTCACATTCAGTGCGAGTAGCTGGCTATTTATTTCAAAGATATTCAATATTTATTCACATCATCATCAAGGATGTTCAATTATGCTAACGATACTAAATATTTAAACATTACAGCCTTCATACGCACGCATACGCTTACGCAATCCGACTTGGAGGGGTAGTTTTTGGTGTAGATTTCTATGATTTTTAACATTCAGTGCGAGTAGCCGGCTCTTTATTTTAAAGATATTCAATATTTATTCAATCATCATCAAGGATATTCAATTATGCATCAAATGATACCAAATATTTAGACATTACAGCCTTCATACGCACGCATACGCTTACGCAAGCCGACTTGGGGGGGGGGGTAGTTTTGGTGTAGATTTCTATGATTTTTCACATTCAGTGCGAGTAGCTGGCTCTTTATTTTAAAGATATTCAATATTTATTCAATCATCATCAAGGATATTCAATTATGCATCAAATGATACCAAATATTTAGACATTACAGCCTTCATACGCACGCATACGCTTACGCAATCCGACTTGGGGTAGTTTTTGGTGTAGATTTCTATGATTTTTCTCATTCAGTACGATAGCTGGCTATTTATTTCAAAGATACCCAATATTTATTCACATCGTCATCAAGGATATTCAATTCTGCATCTAATGATACCAAATATTTAGACCTTACAGCCTTCATACGCACGCATACGCTTACGCAATCCGACTGGGGGTAGTTTTTTGGTGTAGATTTCTATGATTTTTCACATTCAGTGCGAGAAGCTGGCTATTTATTTCAAAGATATTCAATTTTTTTTAAAATCATCATCAAGGATATTCAATTTTGCATCTAATGATACCAAATATTTAGACATTACAGCCTTCAAACGCACGCATACTCAATCCGACTGGGGGGGTCGTTTTTGGAAAAAACTACCCCCAGTCGGATTGCGTAAGCGTATGCGTGCGTATGATGACTTTAATGTCTAAATATTTGGTATCATTAGATGAAGAATTTTTAATTGTTACGTAAAACAGTCATTCAAGTTTCAAAATATCCGTGTACTACATTCGTACAAGAAAACTTATGCGGGAGAAATATCTGCGAAAGCTGTGATTAAGACCAGCAAATTACACACGGTAAACATTTATTTGTTTTTATCAATAAATAAGTAAATATAAGCCAACTAGAAATAATATTAGTATTTATTCTTTAATCGGTCAATAACTGGTTACTAGTAGCTAACTTTTCCTCCACAAGTAACTGGCTACTAGTAGCTAACTTTTCTTCTACAAGTAGCCAGTTACTTAGTATCTAATTTTACCGATCTTTGGTTAAAGTAAATTGTGTTTGAGCAATAAAATTATTATTATTTAATCTATTCATTTAAAACAATTAAATTATTTGATACAGATATACGCTGGAAATTATATGTAAACTATTTTAAATTATGACCCTATCCTATCATCAGGCAGTCAATCATTGCTGACAGCGGCCAGGTTTGTTATGTCCTAAATTCGAGGCTGGTCACATGATTCAGGTCGATACTAAAATCCGAATTTGCAAGGAACGAATACATCTGCGAAACGGCGTATCACCTGTCGTTCATTGTCAGGTTGCAATCAGTGCTACCTGTATTCACCTGTTACATGTATAACAGTTTTAGGAAGATGTCTGATAAAATCTCATTATAGCAATGGATTTATGTATGAAGTTTTCCGTTGCTCTTTTGTTTTGTTTTGTCAACTTAAATATTTCAGTACGAAGTGAGTCAGGTAGGTCAAGGGAGAGAATTTGCATTAATACTTTACCTGAAATGAAAAACCCCAATGGCTAAGATTTATTTTTCTGAAATTAAAACAGCCATTTTATTAGGTTTTCAATAAAGTAGGACAGATTTAAAAATAACAAAAATTATGCTTGGTCAAGCTAAAATTACCACTGTCTATTTAAGCAATTTCAGCTGCATGGTTTGATGGTGTAGTATGCACTGTTTACAGGTTAAAAAGGATGTTACTTCCGTCTCACGAGGTACTTTAGGATCTAGGGAAGGGGATTTTTTTTTGGTTAAAGCTAACAGTATGTACACAACCCATTTATCTATTGTGAGGACAGTTAAATGTATTGATACTTATATCACTGTGTTGGTGACAACATATTTTAAAAGTAATTGTCTCCAAAGACGCTTCCAAGTTTGACTCAAGTTTATAAAAAAAAACCCTAACACCTTGTCACAGTTTTACAATCATTCCTTAACTTTATCAGCTTGGCAAATGCACAGAAGTTCTACATGTAAGTAAACATTGGCATCAGCAGAATGAAAACATGTTCTTAGAAAAAAAAAAACAGATTTGCAAAGAAAAGAACAAGGGCCAACTGGTACAAACTGACTCAAATTATTTAAATCGGCTAAGCTCAGATGAAAAAAGCTGTAAATAAAGTTGGCTTTGATACACTTGGCAAAATGGCCACGTTGCTCTTGGACACATGCCGTTTTGCTGTGGTTGTTGACATTGACTCATTTTTTATGTGACCAGTGTTCTAAAATAAGATCTATGGTAGATCAAACTAGCAGGAAACTTTCCTGTGAATTTCAACATAAGTAAAAGTTTTATCGTGGAACCAAGTATTACATTTTTTAGCTCACCTGAGCTGAAAGCTCAGATGAGCTATTGCTATCCATCTTTGTCCGCAGTCCATCGTGCATAAACTTTTAACATTTTAATCTTCCCCTCCAAAACCACTGGGCCAAATTTATTGAAACTTGGCTACCATCATGCCTGGATGAAGGCCTTTCAGATTTCAACATATGAAATCGTTTTTTCCCCTTGGGGCCCAATTTGGGGTAAAATAGTGAAAATTTTTAAAATCTTCTCTGAATATGCAAGAGGTATACTTTAGTTATTTCATTTGTAACATCCTTAGGTCATCTAGTTTCAGATTTGCACAAATGGTAGCCAAGGGGCTCAAAATGGGGAAATGGCAATGCACTAAGTGGGAAAATTGCTAAAAATTATATTGTCAGTATATCTTGAAAACTATGAACTTTTTGTATAGGCATGTGTATTAAAATATTGTAGGTATTGACATGCCGAACATTTTGATATATGGTTCAAGGTCACATGTTCAAAGGTTAAGGTTAAAGTTGGATACAAAGACTGAAATTGTTAATTATCTTGGAAACTATTAACTTTTTGTATAGGCATGTATATTAGAATATTGTAGGTATTTATATATGGTTCAAGGTCATAGATTCAAAGGTCAAGGCTATATTTGCATAAGAAGACTTGAATTGCTAATTTTGTTGAAAGCCATTAACTTTTTGTATATATGCATGTGTATAAAAATATTGTAGATATTGACATGACAATCATTTTGATTTATGTTTGGAGGTCATAGGTCCAAAGGTCAAGGACATAGCTGCATAAGTATACTGAAAAAGTTAATGATTTGGAAATTATTCATTGTACAACACTTACTACATACATTTTAGGTACTTTAAAATGAAATGTGACTAAACCCTATATCTGATTCAGTGTTATAGCAGTTCTTAACTTGTGAAAACTTGGAATGTTTTTGTACTGTATATATTGTCTATTGCACTATGCAAACAATTTTGACATTTACTCAGGTGAGTGTTAAGAACCATGGGCCTCTTTTCCATTTAAAAAATGTACAATTTAATATTATGCATAGGAAAACATAATGCAGCTTTAATTCACTTCACTTTTAGTTTTGTCTTTCAAATAGAGATTGCCAAAATTGTCAAATTTAAGTTAAGGAAAACCTTAATTAAGGAATGATTGTGAAACTTGTTCTTGGTTACTACAAATGCTGAACCCCTATGTAATAAATAACTGAATGTGCAGAAATATTTTAAATATAACAAAGAGCTCATCTGCTGGTATTTTGGTAATTACATGCCAATAGTTATTATAGGACACTCCTAAAACCTAAAATTATATAAAATAGGTGACATATCAATGTTATATTATACATGCTTCTTGGTGTATTTTACACAACTACTGACTATTAATAACATAACCAAGTTATACATACCTGTCAAGTCAATCGCATTGCCCGTGTGTCACATGCATTTTGAATGTAAATCATGCTCACATGCTAAACTTTTACAAACACATGTATAACCAAACTATCCAGAAAATAAAAACTGACGACATAGATTTATTATTATACATTTGTAAACATTTTCAGAGACCGATACTGAACTGGTATTATATACTAACATTTTGGTTTCTTGTTGCATGTTTTGTAGATTTCGCTGCTGTTGTTGATGTCTCAAATTGCAGGTGATTGAGCGATTTTACACCATTTTTTCCATTTTTATTCTGAGTTGACCAGGAGGGGGGGGATGCCCCAGTCTTCGGGTTGTCACACACTTAACATTGAAAACCCTTGACAGCCATGGGTTATGATGTGTCGAAATATAAAATATAAAGGTTGTACATTAAGATGGGTTTAGTCTATAAGTCAGTCCTGATGGGAATACTAGAAGCTAGATTAGACATTTTATCATGTGTAATTCTTGTTATCACATGACTGCTTTTGTTCTACATAAATTTGTCTTCTTTCAGATCAAGTAAAAATAGTTGAGTTACAGCCTCCATCGGATATAACTTTGGCATTTGTTGGTGAAAAAAATGCATTCATATTTTGGTATCCACCACAAATTTTTGAAGTACATAACTCGAGTGTTATTCCACCTAAAGATTACACACGGCACTGTGCAGCATTAACTGAGGTTACCATGGCAAATATCACTGTGCCAAATCCAAAAGTGTTAATTAATGCAACAGAATCTGGAATGATAGGAGACTCTGGTGTATTACATCATGTGACTCTAAATAAAACGGCTACAGATATCATGAAAATTGACAATAAAGCTGATAATAACATTTATCATCACGAAGTTAAAACAACACATACAGAACTTCAGGAAGTTGTCAGATGGTATATTGCCAGGAAGCATGTTCCTGCTGCATGTGCACATGTCAGAGGTTATTTAATAGCCTGGAAGAAAAATGGAACAGGTAAGTTATTTTTTAGAGATACGTGTATGCAATAAATATCACTGTCTGACTGGAATGGTGTTTTATTCACAATCATGGTAAGTTTTGGAATGGATGAGAAAACCAGAGAATGCAGAGAAAATCAATTAGACTAAGTTTTATCATACAAGCTAGTAAATGTTTTTGGTTTGGAATATTTTCCCATTTTGATTGTTTTTTAGTGATATGAGGCTTGTTTTCAGAAACTTGTATGTTCAGATGGTCTTACTCAAACTATGTCTTAACTAGCTTCAAAAGGTGAAGGTGAAGGTCATTTAATTTGTATAGACAACAATATGTCTTAACTAGCTTCTGAAGGTGAAGGTCATTCCATTTCTATAGACAACAATATGTCTTAACTAGCTTCTAAAGCTGAAGGTGAAGGTAATTTCATTTCTATAGACAACAATATGTCTTAACTAGCTTCTAAAGGTGAAGGTGAAGGTTATTTCATTTCTATAGACAACAATATGTCTTAACTAGCTTCTGAAGGTGAAGGTCATTCCATTTCTATAGACAACAATATGTCTTAACTAGCTTCTGAAGGTGAAGGTTATTTCATTTCTATAGACAACAATATGTCTTAACTAGCTTCTAAAGGTGAAGGTGAAGGCCATTTAATTTGTATAGACAACAATATGTCTTAACTAGCTTCTAAAGTTAAAGGTGAAGGTCATTTAATTTGTATAGACAACATTATGTCTTAACTAGCTTCTAAACTTGAAGGTGAAGGTCATTTAATTTGTATAGACAACATTATGTCTTAACTAGCTTCTAAAGTTAAAGGTGAAAGTCATTTAATTTGTATAGACAACAATATGTCCTAACTAGCTTCTAAAGGTGAAGGTCATTTAATTTGTATAGACAACATTATGTCTTAACTAGCTTCTAAAGGTGAAGGTGAAGGTAATTTAATTTGTATAGACAACAATATGTCTTAACTAGCTTCTAAAGTTGAAGGTGAAGGTCATTTAATTTGTAAAGACAACATTATGTCTTAACTAGCTTCTAAAGTTGAAGGTGAAGGTAATTTAATTTGTATAGACAACAATATGTCTTAACTAGCTTCTAAAGTTAAAGGTGAAGGTCATTTAATTTGTATAGACAACAATATGTCTTAACTAGCTTCTAAAGTTAAAGGTGAAGGTCATTTAATTTGTATAGACAACATTATGTCTTTACTAGCTTCTAAACTTGAAGGTGGAGGTCATTTAATTTGTAAAGTCAACATTATGTCTTAACTAGCTTCTAAAGTTGAAGGTGAAGGTAATTTAATTTGTATAGACAACAATATGTCTTAACTAGCTTCTAAAGGTGAAGGTGAAGGTAATTTAATTTGTATAGACAACAATATGTCTTAACTAGCTTCTAAAGGTGAAGGTGAAGGTAATTTAATTTGTATAGACAACAATATGTCTTAACTAGCTTCTAAAGTTGAAGGTGAAGGTAATTTAATTTGTATAGACAACAATATGTCTTAACTAGCTTCTAAAGTTGAAGGTGAAGGTAATTTAATTTGTATAGACAACAATATGTCTTAACTAGCTTCTAAAGGTGAAGGTGAAGGTAATTTAATTTGTATAGACAACATTATGTCTTAATTAGCTTCTAAACTTGAAGGTGGAGGTCATTTAATTTGTATAGACAACATTATGTCTTAACTAGCTTCTAAAGTTGAAGTTGAAGGTCATTTAATTCATATAGACAACAATATGTCTTAACTAGCTTCTAAACTTGAAGGTGGAGGTCATTTAATTCATATAGACAACATTATGTCTTAACTAGCTTCTAAACTTGAAGGTGGAGGTCATTTAATTTGTATAGACAACATTATGTCTTAACTAGCTTCTAAAGTTGAAGGTGAAGGTCATTTAATTCATATAGACAACATTATGTCTTAATTAGCTTCTAAAGTTAAAGGCTAAGGTCATTTAATTCCTATAGACAACATTATGTCTTAATTAGCTTCTAAAGTTGAAGGTGAATGTCATTTAATTTGTATAGACAACATTGAACTATTAAAAACTTCATTGATGAATATATCATATCTAAGTCTTAAATATTTGTTAGATGTTACATCCTTAGGACAGGTGGTAGTTACTCAGTGCAGTTATTAACTGCAAAGCCCTTTAAGGGGTAACATTAGATAGACCCTTTAATGATATAAACTGCATATAAGATACTTCATGGAGTGGAGTAATGGTGTTTATGCCCCAGTCAAGATTCTTTCACTTATTTTGAGGCAGTCTGTTCTAAGATGGTGGAGGAAACCGGAATGCCCAGAGAAAACCACTGACCTCCGGCAAGCGAACTGACACTTTCTCACACTAGGATTTGTCCTGAGTGGGATTACAGGCGGTGAGAGGCACTGTGATCCGTATGCACACACTTTAGATGACTCGGCCACTGAGGCTCCTACTTTCATAGATATTGTGCATATCTTCAAGTGATTGATAAGGACCAGTGAGTGATCTCTTGTTTTAGTAACAATTCTTTATTATTTCTTTGTTTTATTAGATGAAGTTACATTCAAGTCCTGTGGGTGCAGATGTGAGAGAATTCAATATAACTGGATTAGAACCAGATACATCATACCTGTTTAATGTTTCAGCATTTTACCACACACTAACCCAAGTTACATCAAAAACCTATGAATTTACCACAGGAACTAATCCTGACAATGTTAATGGTAACTGTTGAATATAATTTTTGTTTTTATGACAAATGTGATGACTGTTTTGTTTATTGGAAGTACAGATTGAAGTGTTACTGCAATCTTCTTTACAGATAATACAAAGGTGTAAATATTCCTGTCACTCTGTTAAAATGTAATGCAGTTGTGTAAATATCTGTGTTACCTTATTAAGATAAAATACAGAGGTGTAAATATCCCTGTTACCTTGTTTTCATGAAATACAGAGGTGTAAATATCCCTGTTACCTTGTTTTCATGAAATACAGAGGTGTAACTATCCCTGTTACCTTGTTTTCATGAAATACAGAGGTATAACTATCCCTGTTACCTTGTTTTCATGAAAAACAGAGGTGTAAATATCCCTGTTAGCCTTGTTTACATAAAATAATGAGGTGTAAATATCCCTGTCACCTTGTTTACATGAAATACAGAGGTGTAAATATCCCTGTTACCTTTTATAGAAAATACAGAGGTGTAAATATCCCTGTTAGCCTTGTTTACATAAAATACAGAGGTGTAAATATCCATGTTAGCCTTGTTTACATAAAATAATGAGGTGTAAATATCCCTGTAGCCTTGTTTACAGGAAATACAGAGGTGTAAATATCCCTGTCACCTTGTTTACAGGAAATACAGAGGTATTAATTTCCCTGTCACCTTGTGTACAGAAAATACAGAGGTGTAAATATCCCTGTCACCTTGTTTACAGGAAATACAGAGGTATTAATTTCCCTGTTACCTTTTATAGAAAACACGGAGGTGTAAATATCCCTGTTATTTTTTACAGAAAACACAGAGGTGTAAATATCCCTGTTACCTTTTTATAGGAAATACAGCACTGCTAATATCACTGTTACAAATTATTTATAGTGAATACAGAGGTGTAAATATCATTGTTACCTTTTATAAAAAACACATAGTTGTAAATATCTTTGTCACTTTGTATACAGGAAATACAGAGGTGTGGATATCCCTTTCACCTTGTTAACATGAAACACAGAGGTGTAAATACCAGTGTTAACTTGTTTGTAGCAAATCAAAGGTGTTAATATCCCTGTTACCTTGTTTTCATGAAATATAGAGGTGTAAATATCCCTGTTACCTTGTTTTCATGAAATACAGAGGTGTAAATATCCCTGTTACCTTGTTTGCAGGAAATACAGAGGTGTAAATATCCCTGTTAGCCTTGTTTACATGAAACACAGAGGTGTAAATATCTGTCACCTGTTACCTTGTTTACTGGAAATACAGAGGTGTAAATATCTGTCACCTTGTTTACCTGAAATGAAGCTGCCTAAAATAAAATTATCTTTGTTTGCCTGTTGACCGCCCGACCCACTTGAAATGCACCTACCCAAAAAATTTTATTGCCATCAATTTCAATTAGTTTTTTTTTAATTCTCATACAACATAAGAAAGAGTATTAAAGGGCAATAACCCTGGCAAACGAGACAGCCTGTGTGCAGGTTTATATACAGTAGTAAGGAAATTCTGCTGTGTTTCTCCATGGGAAAATGTAAGGAGGAACAAAGAAGACTTTAGTTAGCAAAAACAAATTGTAAAATGTGTTTTAAGAGACATATGAAACCAAACTGATATAGATTAAGTTTTCAAAAATTAAAATAAAATAAAATATTTTTCCTACCTACCTACCCGACATGTAGATAGCATGGCTTGGAAAACAGCAAACAAAGAATTTTTTAAGTTAGGCCTTAAGTTTTCCAAATTTCTGAATTTTTTTTTGATTTTTAAAAAAATATATTTTTTTAAAAATAGATATCTTCTAACCACAATCCGCGAAATTCATTTTCTAAAATTTCATTTCTTTTAGCTGTAAATAAACAGAATCCTCTGACCGGTTGGTCAGTGTTTTACGATGGTAATAATGAGCTTGGAGCACGGATGTACAGAAAAAACCTAGAATCGAAGGTGAAACATGACAGATTGCATTAATTGTCCTTCATTAATATCCAGATGTATTTGAAATGGTGTTATGTTTCCCTTACTAAGTCACAAATGACAAATTCAACGAAGTTCTATGTTTAATTTATCATATTCACCGTTTTGAAAGTTGTGTTTAAATAACCCAGATTTTGATGACGTAACCATGTTCTAATATTAGATCCCAAATGCTGCATCTCGTTGGATTAATACTGTAATTTCTGTATTTATTCGGGCTTTTATCATTGAACCAAATATAACATTGTTCATTAAGGACATCATTAATTAGATTAGCACCATTTTAATTTTTTCTTTGGAAAACTTAATGCAGCTTTAATTGATGTGAAATGAGTGACAGATAAAGACTTCCTCCCTAATACACGTAACCAAGGTAACATTGATGTGTTTTGTGTAAATTGTTTTAATTGGTTGATTTTATTCTTTCAGATTGTGTATGCAATCAGACTTTCTCTCGACATGGATGTAACAAAGACACCAATCCATGTACATGTAACCAAGGTTACACTGGTGTGTTTTGTGAACTTTGCGCACCTGGTTATTACAGATTACAACCTCATCTACCATGTTTTTCATGTCCATGTGATCTTTTAAGGTCTTCAGGTACCTGTAAGATGGGTAAGTGGTATTAAGTTTCACTAAGATTTTAAGATCATCTCCATAAATAGAACACCTTAAAGATTTAGTATTCTGTTTGGTCCCGTTTCTTCCTTGGTTTTATTATAAATGTATAAATTATTTAACAAATATTTCATGGGATTGCGGGCTATATATCAGTTTATGGACCAGGCCCTAGTTTCACAATCATTCACTCAACTAAGTGTACACTCAGCTGAGTGAATGATTGAAACTGGGGCCAGGCAGGCACCCTGAAAATAAGTTGATCGAAGCAAAGCAAATCCTTTAAGATGATGATTGTTTACACATTATAGTTGCCGTTCCTGACTGTAACTTTGTATTTGCGTTAATCCACTGATTGAAACTATTCGGGTTAAGATGTACTTTTTGTTAGTATAATATTACGTCATCAAGGATTATCCTGTGACCCGGTGTAAAATCAATGCATTTATTAGAAAAACAAATTTATGAGGTATAACATATATTGATAAGGGTCTCATGTTAACAAAGACAACCTTTGTAGGTTTCTTTTTTGTTTCTTTGCTGGTTTTGCTGTATAGTAAAACCAACTTAATTAGATTTTTAGACCCTACTCTGTCCCCTAACTTTCACATCCATTGATTGATTTTGACCAAACTAGTCACAAATGTACATCAACATAAGACCATGTGGCACATACCAAATTTAGTCGTGTATATCAAAGGTCAAAGTCAAAAGGTCAAATATTAGATCTAATAGTAGAAAACTAAGGTCTGTTCCCTCCTGCAAAGCATTCCTTGGATTTGGATTCATATAATTTTGGAACTTTAGATTTATTATTTTTCAACTGTTTGGTTTATGTTTTTTATCTATCAAACTTTTTGGCCCCTAGTGTCACTGATGAGGAATAATTTTCCGAAATGTGCACATATGGCACTTCAAAATTTAGCAGGTATTTGTGTTATATATTTAGCATAAAAATTAGTTTCTACTGAATATTTTCCTCATGAAACTATTTTTGAATTTTAAAGAAACTTGACGCAAATATATAAAAATTTTAGACCATGTGTCACTTTATAGAACTTTGGTTTGTAAGAAAAAAGGTCAAGATCAAGAGTTCAGATCTTAAATTTGGCTTATGATTATAAGTGTCTACTCAATAACTTCTATATCTATGAAGGGTTTTTTATCAAACTTGGCATGACTGTGTGTGGATGTACATGAGGAGAAGATGTGGCACATATAAAATTTAGAAATTGAAATACCTCCTACATATCATACTTAAATAAATATTTACTGCCCAAATATATTAATCTATAAGTACAAAGGGAATAAAAAGATAAGGAATGGAAAATTTACATTAGAATACGAGGATATTTATAATTCAGTATTATTTTGTTAAGGTTTTTGTGATTTAAATTAAAAATTGCACAGAATGTGCTTTACTTTCATAACTTTTATGACTCCGATTTTACCATGTCTATACTCCAAGATGCAACTGTAGAACATGTTCTTCATGTGATAGTTTTCAGTACTTTCAGTACTTTAATTTTACCATGTTTATCTTTCAGATGAGGGCTATTTGTATTGTGACTATTGTAACCCAGGATATAGTGGTTCTACATGTTCTAAATGTGCCTTTGGATACTTCAGATATATGAGCACCTGTATCAAATGTCAATGTAATAACAATTCTGATGCATGTGATGGATTTACAGGTATGTCATAAAACAGTTGTCCCCCTATTCATTCAGTAAGTAAAGTAAGTTAAGGGTTTTAAGCACTCCCATAAAAACCGGAGGTGCAAGGTTGAAATTGAAAGTAGCTTCATACATGTTACAGATAGAGTATGGTTTTCTTAATTTTGCATCTCACCAGTGGTCCAAAAGAATTACAGGCATGGTACGGCACAAATATAGCAGACACTCAACAGTTAGTGGAGGTGTACAATAATTTAATAAGCGGTGATATAGACAAAAAAAGCCCTATAGCTGATGTAGATGTCAACCATGTGAGAGTGCTAGTTTTCGTATAAAATAAAAAATAAAACCCACCCACCTGCCCCAAAATTTTTGTCCAACCTGGATGAGAATCTACTATTTGAATTGAATTAGCCTTATATATGGATTTCAGTTTAACAGCCTTTAGGTATCTTAACATACCTCCTCATTTTAAGACACTTGTACTTTGTCAGGGTGAAATGATAATTTGAAAAAAGCAAAACATCTTATTTCAAATCATTCTTGTTTTTGTCAAGCCTGGCATTGCCAGAAGGCAAGACTTAGGTGTTACTTTTCTGGTGTCGTAGGTGGCTGCTGTGTGTCAAAATGTGGAAGTTTATGTTAAAGTAATTTTTTTACTCGATCAAAAACTGACCAGGCAAGACATCTAAATCTGTGGATTTCTTGGGGTTTTTTTTAGGTCGGTGTCTTGTATGCAGATACAACACAACTGGATTTAGCTGTCATAGATGTATTAGAGGTTATATTGGTGATGCAAAAAGTGAGAGAAAATGTATACATAAAAGTAAGTTAACCAAGTAAACATATACATAAAAGTAAGTTAAGCAAGTTAACGTATACATAAAAGTAAGTTACTACTAATCAAGTTAACATATACATAAAAGTTAGTTAATCAAGTTAACATATACATAAAAGAAAGTTAACCAAGTTAACGTATACATAAAAGTAAGTTACTACTAATCAAGTTAACATATACATAAAAGTAAGTTAATCAAGTTAACATATACATAAAAGAAAGTTAACCAAGTTAACCCTTACTAGTACTCAGTATACACGTCTTTCATATTTCAGAATTTAAAGTATAGACTACCTACAGTAGCTATAGTAAATTAAAATGTAAGGTTTTTAGCTCACCTGAGCAAATGCTCAAGGTGAGCTATTGTGATGGTAATTTGTCCGTGGTCCATAAACTTTTAACATTTTAATCTTTTCCTCCAAAACTACTGGGTCAAATTTAATGAAACTAAGGGATAGTCATGCCTGGGTGAAGGCCTTTCAGATTTACACAAAAGAAGGAGTTATGTCCCCTTGGGGCCCCAGAAAGGGGAAAATAGTGAAAATCTTTAAAAATCTCCTATGAACTTACCAGAGATATAACTTAGATATTTCAGGTATAACATTCTTAGGACACCTAGTTTCAAATTTGCGCAAATCATAGCGGTGAGGCTCAAAATAGGCAAATAGCAAGGTACTTCAGGGGGAAATTACTAAAATTTGTATATTTGTGAATATATCTTGAAAACTATTAACTTTTTCTATAGGCATATATATCAGAATACTGTAGCTATTGATATGACGATCATTTTGATATATGATTCAAGGTTATATGTTTAAAAGGTCAAGGTCATAGCTACATAAGACAACTAAAATTGTTAATTATCTTGAAAACTATCATCTTTTTGTATAGGCATGTATATTAGAATATGGTAGTATATATTGCTATGACGATCATTTTGATATATGTTTCAAGGTCATATGTTCAAAGGTCAAGGTCACAGCTTCAAAAGAAGACTTAAATTGCTAATTATCTTGAAAACTATTAATTTTTAGTACAAGCATATATATTAGAATATTGTAAGTATTTGACAACCATTTTGATATATGGTTCAAGGTCATTTGTTGAAAGGTCAAGATCACAGCTGCAAAAGAAGACTTTAATAGCTAATTTTTTTGAAAACTATTAACTTTTTGTAAAGGCATGTATATTAGAATATTGTAGGTATTGACATGATGATCATTTTGATATATGGTTCAAGGCCATACGTTTAAAAGGTCAAGGTCATAGCTGTAGAAGACGACTGACATTGCTAATTATCTTGAAAACTATTAACTTTTTGTATAGGCATGTATATTAGAATATTGTAGGTATTGACATGACAATCATTTTGATATATGGTTCAAGGTCATATGTTCAAAAGTCAAGGTCACAGCTGCAAAAGAAGACTTAAATTGCTAATTATCTTGAAAACTATCAACTTTTTGTACAGGCATATTATAAGAATATTGTAAGTATTTGACAACCATTTTGACATATGGTTCAAGGTCATATGTTCAAAGGTCAAGGTCATAGCTGTAGAATAAAACTGAAATTGTAAATTATCTTGAAAACCTTTTTTACAAGCATGTATATTAGAAAAATGTAGGTATTGATATTATGACCATTTTGATATAAGGTTCAAGTTCATATTTTAAAAGATGAAAATCATTATTTGCAAATTATTCATTGTACTGTTTAAATCATGCATGTAAGCTATTTATAAATGAAATGTTACTAGATATTTTTGATGAATTATTGCTGGATTTCCAAACTTGAGGAATTTCGTAAAGTTTTTGTAATTAAGTTCTTTGCAAGTTTTTGGACATTTCCACGGGTGAGCATTAAGGCTCATGGGCCTCTTGTTTTTATTGGAATCTCAAAAACGTGATTTATAATAGATTTATCTAAATACACAGGGGCTTTAAAAATCTACAGATTGATCTAAACCAGAATTGTGTAACCCTGATCAGTCAATTCTGAGAAATGGAATACATGGATTGGATAAGAGATTTCCTTTAAATGACCAATAAATTTCTGTTTTGGTCCCTCTGGGTTCACTTACATCCCCACATATTTACCAGTAATGGTTTTAGGGAATAATATAGATTTATTTACATAGTTCCACGTATTCCTATTAAAATTGCATTATTCCAGGAACTGTTAATGTAAACCTTTTCCAAATTTATAGGAAATAACAGTTTTACACAAATATTATATGTAGTAATCTGTTGAATCCTGTTAAATTTGTTGGGCCTCAGTTGCCAAGTGGTATAAATCATACGTTTACAGTTCAGTGACTAATCACCCTAGGTTCCCACTTGGGCAGATTTTAGTGTGAGAAAGTTTGTCATTTGTGGGTTTTCCCTGTGCACTCTGGTTTCTCTACCATCCCAGTACTCACCCCCTTGATATAAGGGACAAAATCTTGTCTGGGACTTTAAAAGAACTATTACTAAATGCCTGTTGAATTTCTAAACATCTCAAGGATTATTTGGGCCACAATTAGAATTTCTGTTTCACACATTTGTTTCCAAAGAAATCATTTCAATAATTAAATTTGTATTTTATTTAAAGCTGCATTAAGTTTTACAATTTTCTGAATTTTTTTTTGATTTTCTAAAAATATATTTTTTCAAAAATTGATAGCTTTTAATCACGATGATTCATTTTCTAAAATTCCATTCCTTTTAGCTGTAAATAAATGGAATCCTCTAACCGGTTGGTCAGTGTTTAATGAAGATTATTATGTGCTTGGAGCATGCGCATGGATGTATGGAAAAACCTATGAATCGAAGGTGAAACATGACAAATTGCATTAATTGTCCATCATTAATATCCAGATGTATTTGAAGTGGTGTTATGTATCCCTTACTAAGTCACAAAACACAAATTCAACAAATTTCTGTGTTTAATTTATCATATTTTACCGTTTTGAAAGTTGTGTTTTATTGACCCGGTTTTTTCATGACGTAACCATGTTCTAATATTAGATCCCACATGCTACATCTCGCTGGAAAATTATTGTTGTTTCTGTATTTATTTGAGTTTTTATCGTTGAACCAAATGTAACATTGTTCATTAGGAACATCATTAATTAGATTAGCACCGTTTTAATTTTTTCTTTGGAAAACTTAATGCAGCTTAAAACAAAGTTGTTTGAAAAATACTTATTTCACTAAATCTCACTCATAAAGGGTGATCCTGAATTTTTATGGACCAAAATTGAAGTTAATGAAAACTCGATTGCTCCATCATAATTATAAAGACAGATTTCATTACAAAAAGGACGCAAAATTTCAAAAGCACCATTTCAATAGTTTTTATGCTACCGTAGTCTAAATATTGGTTGAGTGTTGTTCAAAAAAGTAAGCTGATATCTATGTTACTACACATTGCATCTAAATAACCACCCTTTTATACTTTTAAATCGAGGAAATAATTCATAAAAACTTGCATATATAATAATTCTATCCAAAAAAAGTTAAAATACCGCACATTTCTTTTTAGTTGCAACATTTTGAGATTTAGATTACCAATAAGGTAATTAAATATTCAACTTGTATGAATATACAACAACTTCCTTTAATGCTGAATTAAAGTAAGACTTCCAATACATGTACATGTAATTTTCTGTTTCTGGATGAAGTTAAATAATTATTCTAGGTGTGAAATAGTTTACATGTTATAATACATGAACCATTACATCAGGATATCGTATATTTCATGTTAGGTGTCTAAAGTAACGTAAGTATCAACGTCTCCTGATTACAGGTTGTGCTGCATCTACTGAGAATGATATGACATTATATCAATTTTTTTCAAGGTTTTGCATAAACAAATATAAAATAATCATTTAACAACCATTTTGTATTTTTTGAAACATCAGAATCCAGATGGCAACCAAAATAAAATAATTAAGCAATATAAGGAATGATATTTGACAATTAATACGAAACTCTTCGTAATACACCATTTGTACATTTACACTTGCTGTTTACGAACGTTTATTCAAATCTTAGGTGAAACACATAGGTCATTTTGCTTATATTTAAAAGTAAAACGGTAACGTATGTATTACAAATTTTTTTTCGGAAACATAAGTTTATTTTTCCTTTAAATTGATCAAAATCTGATCAATATTACCTGTACTATTAAATATGATGACAAATTAAGTACAAAAGTATCATTTTAGTACTAGAGAAATGTGTAATATGTCAGAACATTGTAATGTAGGTATTTATGTTATTATAAGTCATTGCTTCTTGAAAAACTGTTCCATTTTAATCGAATCATTGGCATCAAAATTTCGTTCTGACTTTCCTGGTGCTACCGGGGTTTGTATCTTATGTAGGAAGTCGCCATTAGGAATCAAGATCCGTGTTTTGCACATCCCGAAAATATAGAAGTAATAAATTTAAGTATTGATACATATGTTACCAGTATTGATACCTACGATACCAGTATTGTTACTTACAATACCAGTATATAAAGAGTTTTTATTGAAAGCTCATAAGAAGAGGCATGTTTTATTTTATCAGATTATAAAGTAATATGTAAAAACTGTATACTTTAATAAAATCATCAGAGAATAGAAATAAATTTATATCTTTAAGTCGTTTATGCAGTTGCCGAAACATACAGGGTTCAAGTACAGTATAGTATATTATTTATCTATTGCCCAGTTTAAAAACTGTAAATAAATATGATGTAGACAATGTATATAGGTTTAATTTAACCCCACAGGAATATTTTGATAGAGTCACAAGTGTAAAATAGAATTCATAATATTTGCCGATACATACGTTACAACACGTAACGATATTTTTTGTGATGGATTTAACTTTCCGCAATTTTATTCTTCAATTTAATGTTTGTACTCCGAAATTTCCATACATTACAACATGTAATGTAAGTATCAAAACTTCATTTATAAAAAACTCAGTATGTGTGTAGTATATGAAGTATCATTGTATCTGAACAATATATATAAAGTAACATCTATTTATCATACATGGATAAAAATATTGTCAGAGATCTTATATTGTTATCTTAATCAGGAACTAATAAATGTTTGTATGATTCAAACAGTATGCAGCCATCAGTTTGACGGTTTGGACTGTCCCATGATTCAAACTTCCCAAGGTTAATAAAAACGTCATACTCTATGTGATAACATGATACACATAAAACGTCAAACTCCTTGTTGCTTCCCGTATTTTTTTCAACTGTAGTAACGTATGTATCGGTAACGTATGTATTTTCACGTTTCATTATTGGGTCTTCTTCAGTTAAAACCATACTAAACTTAGTGTTGATGGACAAAATTTTTATATAACATCATGGCATTAGATAAGTTATAAATGTTAATATGCTATTATGTCGTTCACGTTTTTTAATTAATATGTAACGAAGGTATCGCACAAAAAGAAACCCTTGAGTAGCAGTTGTTTAAAGTTGAACTCCAAATATCCTCTATTATGTAGTGCTTCTCTTTTGTAATTTAAACTTGTTTATACATAAATATGATTTGCAAAGTGACAGAAATGACAAAAGTGAACATTTGTTTAGATTTTGCTGCGTAATAAAAGTTTTTTAACGTATGTATCAAGTACATGGAGACATGCTGATCTAAGTGTTTAAAATAACTTGCATTATTGTTTGATATACAAGAAAAGTCTTAAAAATAAAGTTTAGGTTTAGTATTACATAAAATAAACAATTAAAGCAAACAGGGCCATTTCATACTGGAAAATGGGGTACATATACAACAAAACCCACATCAGGAGACAGGTAACGTGTGTATCGTTTTTACCGTTTGAAATAAAAAATGGAAAACAAGACATCTAGTGGTTTGTGTAAAATTTATATTCTAAGTAAATGTGCAACTATAACAACATTTGTGCATATAAGTCATTGTTATAGGTGTCACAGTATTTTTAGAATAAGGCGACGACATCATTTTCACCTTATAAGTGAGAATGGGTGATTTATTCTTTTTTTTTTTAAATCCTTCTTTAGTATTGGTGTATTTCAAAAGAAGGATTTAAACGGTTGAATTGTAACTTCTGGTTTTAAGGATGGAAAAAATTATTTTAAAATGTATTAATGATAGTGTGAGTGTAGAATTTAACTTGGAATTTGAACAACTTTGTAAGATGTCAAGATAGGAGATCAGCAAATAGATCGAGAGAAAGAGAGAGAGAGAGATAGAGAGAGAGATATCTAAAAATGGAATTTGGAATTTTAATAATAATATTCAGTATTTTAGAGTTTTTTTTATAAAAATCTGATTAACAAATGTAATCATTTTGTTGTTGAACTTGTGATAATCAAGTCCTGAATAAACTGAAAATCTGCCTAAATTTAACTTAATTTAGGACATATCCCGTGCTAAATAAAACAATCTGTCTAATTCCAAGAAAAATTATCACACCAAAAGGACTTCAGTTTAGATAAGTTGCAGTTTGTTTAAAAAAAACTGCCACTTATCATTTTATTTATTTTTTTTTTCTTTTTTAGGTGATTTAAAGTTAGCTCTTTTATCACCTGGGCTGATAGCAGGGATCTGTGTGGCTGTAATCTTAGCCCTGTCAGCTTTGGTTGGATGTGTTGTCTACAGAAAATGGCGTCATTTTCCAATAGCTCGTCCCTTCTGGACAGTAGAATTGAAAGACGACCATGAAGGTGTGAACTTTAGTAACATTCCTGAGGACGACTTTACACACAGAGAAATGGAGGATTTGGAGTTTTATAAAGACCAAGGTGGACAAAGAAACAAGAAAGGTGAACAGAAGTATGCTCCACTACATGAAACAACATAAATTGATAGACAAGAGAGCTTATGTGGTGTAAAGGGTAATGAATTCCTGCCATGTTCAGATCATGTGACTGACTTGTTTCATCTGACTGATTTATTTATTGTGATCTGATCATGTGCTTCTATCAGAATTTGTGAGAACAAATATACTGTAGAGTTATACATGTAATTTCTTTTTTATTATTTTAGGAATTTCTTATTTATTTCTCCTTTTTTGTGATAAAGTATAACCTTATCAGTAGATTACAAATATGTTCAAAAACAAGACATTGTATATGTATATATACCATAGTTAGTTTTTGTATTTAAGTCTTAGTTGCAAGAAAAAAATTCTTATATATACACAATATCATACAAGGAGAGTTGAGACAGATGCTCGGAAGGCCTTATTGTAATAATTATTGAGATCTGATGTTGTCTTCATTGAAGTTCAATAAATTTTATACTATCACACAAATACAGTCAAACTGGTCATAATCAAATATTTACAGAGTTTAAATCTAGATCAGTGGATGTTGTTTGATTGTTTAAAATTCAGCAGTTCAGCATTCTGCTCATTTTGTTAATACAATGTTTAAGTAACATTTGTTATTATTATGTACTGTAATTGGGGTGAGTAACATTGACTTATAATTAATCCTGAATTCAAATTGAAGAGGAAGAAACATAATAATGAATAGTTCTTGTTTATATTTTTATATTGTCAGTGCTATTTATATAAAACTAATCAAATTTGTACTGTATTTGTTGCAATCTTTTTCACTAAATAACTGATTTCATTTAATAGATTTAATAAAACATTCCATATATTTTATATCTAAAGCGATAATACCAGGTAAAATCAAAATAAACCTCATTCTGCTTTGACTAATTTCCTGTGTGTTGATTGGTCTAGAACAGGGTGTTATTACATGTTTTTGTCGAGCCAGGCATTGCAATAAAGCAAAACTTAGGTGTCACTTTTTTGTTGTTGTTGTAGGCAGCCTAATTTCCTGTTTGTTGATTGGTCTAGAACAGGGTGTTATTACATGTTTTTGTCGAGCCAGGCATTGCAATATAGCAAAACTTAGGTGTTACTTTTTTGTTGTTGTTGTAGGCAGCCTAATTTCCTGTTTGTTGATTGGTCTAGAACAGGGTGTTATTACATGTTTTTGTCGAGCCAGGCATTGCAATATAGCAAAACTTAGGTGTTACTTTTTTGTTGTTGTTGTAGGCAGCCTAATTTCCTGTTTGTTGATTGGTCTAGAACAGGGTGTTATTACATGTTTTTGTCGAGCCAGGCATTGCCATAAAGCAAAACTTAAGTGTTACTTTTTTGTTGTCATTGTAGGCGGCCGCGGCGGGTCAAAATGTGAAAGTTTAAAGTAATTTTTTGTTTACTCGATCAAAAACTGACCAGGCAAGACATTTAAATCTGCAGAATTCTTATATTACATAAAAGCTGCTATGCCTCGATGATGTGATAATGATGGTCTCTGTTATGAAGTAATATCTTCTTATTGGTCTTGTATGTGATTTAATGCCAATTATTATACAAATCAGGTCATGTAATGTCCCATCATTTGCTTACACATGTAATGTTTGTTTATTAATCGTGCTAACCTGTTATTTCTGTTTTGATATGAAATCTTTTTTAACTATTTCTCGCCTGTTAAAAACTAATCCAGACAGGAGTATGTAGTGCGATTTTTCTGTTAACAATTTTTAATAAGAAATGATTATATTCAGTGTTCATAGTATATATCTATATCATTTCATTTTAAATTGTTAATATAATAATTGCACTATATATATATATATATATATATATATATATATATATATATAATATATATGGTTGTCACTGTATTTATGTACACCCACCAAATTGTTGTATTTTGGGCCAGTCATCTTTCCAGTTTTCAATCTGTTATAAATATAATTATGCTGCTTTCCTTACCCATTTTACCTTTTTTTATTAATTAATGATAAAAGTTTGTATTTAAATTTGGCATTTTACATATACTTTTTAATTTAATAAACCTACCAACCAATACTGATATATATATATGTGTGTGTGTGTGTGTGTGTGTGTGTGTGTGTGTGTGTGTGTACACGTGTTTGTGTGTGTGGTCATACTATTAACTCTGTTTTTGAAAAAAATGCCTCTTTTTTAAGTCCTAGGCTGACATGAAACCCAAATAACTTCAGTTTTGAATTGAGCACTGAAGTCTGCACAAAAGTAATTTGGTCTACCATTTGAATGTTTTTAACAAGATATTGATAGTAGTGTATAGACATATATTTTTTGGGGATTGTGGGTTGGACATGGACTGGTATGTTTGTGTTTGGGATTGTGGGTTGGACATGGACTGGTATGTTTGTGTTTGGGATTGTGGGTTGGACATGGACTGGTATGTTTGTGTTTGGGATTGTGGGTTGGACATGGACTGGTATGTTTGTGTTTGGGATTGTGGGTTGGACATGGACTGGTATGTTTGTGTTTTATTATTATAATGTTTTATATAATTGCTGTATTTGTGTTTATTACAAAATGCTGCCCTTTTTTGTAAACATTTTCTTTTACAGTATTTCAGTCATTGCTAACTCTCACTTGATTAATTATAAGTCAAAGAACATTTTCTTGCCTTTTATATTTATAACATCAAATTAAATGTTTTATTTGTAGTGTAAAAGATAGTTTGTTTTAAAACTTAAAAATATAGCATGTACTAACCTACCATTAGAAATACTTGTCCAGACACCTGTTAGATGGTCAGCATTTTGCATCAGGCACACAACTTCATCTGTTTGTTTAAAACAAGAAAATAAGATCAGCATCTATCTAACAGGAGTAATTGATACTTTCACCCCAGCCAGCATTATCTGTCCTATCTCAGTACGATATTAAAGATTTTGGTAAATTTGTTCAAAAGTGATGATGTTTTTAAAATGTTTAATTTCAGTTCAAGTAAAATTAAATTCTTTTAAAATGTAATCATCTAGATTTAAATGGTATAATTATTTTAAAAACTCAAATTTCCTGGTTGGTAATGTTTATAAGATTTTATTATTTCTTTAATGAATCAATCTGTTTTGTCAGAAATCTTTCCAAATTTAAAATAATTTTTATAAATTCATCATTGTATGACTAGCAATTGGTTGTTCCATATTAATGACATATTATATTATATTTATAAGTGCAATTTTTGATTTCTTTCCAGTAAAGATGTGTGTAAGTTGTTCTGACACCTGTTTTTATAATAACATCTCTTTATGTCATTATTTGTGTGAATATAATCTGTGATGTTTTACACCAGTGTTTTAAATATATCAAAATCACCTTGAATTATGTTGTAATAATTCATCCAGTGCCTACTTTTGTTAGTTTTCCATAATTAAAATTTTAAAACTTTATAAAATTTCCTGATATAGAAATTAACGGGAGATAATTTAGATATTTTTGAAAGAGGGGAGATTTTTTGTATTTTCTTTAAAACATTAAGTTGTAACAATTAGTCAATGTGTTCTGTATATGATTTGTAAATATTTTCCTGCTAGTCAATTTACAATTAGATATTTTGTCATGTTTTACAATAATAATCTGAATTTTTTAAATCTTCTCAGAAATGTATTGTTGTAAATATTATGATGTTTATTGTATTAAGTGCTAAAATAATTTGAAAACAAATACACGTACTTCTAAAATATTTACGTGTAAAAATATTTACAGCATTGTAGTTAAGACAGTGATGCCATTTATTACATACATATACATGTATTTGCATTAATCATTTAGATTTTTTTCCTGAATCAAAGTCATACAGTCTTATCTTTAAAATCATATTAAAAAATTCCTGCCCTAAAGACTAAAGAATTTAATTGGTATTTTTGTTAAGAATTCTCTATCTAAATACACCTCTCCATTACAAGATATGGCCATTTTCTTCTTTTAATACATATGTAACCACATCGGACCACCTGTATCCAAGGATCCATCTTCAAAGATCTTAACTGCACAACACTTGACAAAGTGTGGAGACCATTAACCTATTTAAAACCAAGATATGGCTAAGAAATTACTTTCACTTATTTTTTTATTTTGTATATTTGTACTGAATTTTAAACTTTTAAACTTTTTAATTATGTAGATTGAGAAAAGTTGTAAAGTACTAAGTCAGTAACAGATCTTATTATTTGTTGCATTACAATTAGAAATATCAACCAAGATGACAGATGACAAGATGACAGCTTTTCTGTTTTAATTGTGAGAACATTCCAAACTTGAAAATTTCATATTTTTTTTACCAGAATGTAACTAATGTTTATTTATAGTAGACAAGAGATTGTGAAACAAAGAAACAGATGAAAAAGTATACCACATTTTATATATGATCAGCTGTGTTCAATATTTGATTTTTTTCTGAAAAAGAATAGAAAAAATTGTCCAAATTGGGAGAAAAATCTGCAAATAAATATGTTTTTTACAATAAAGTTTTATTAAACCCAGAAATAAATTCAGGATAATTTTTTTAAAAAAAAAAAAGGAAAATTGTCTAATGTGAAATACTTTTTGCATGTATGTGTTAAAAATAATCCACCACTGTGTTTTCTAGTCCAATTAAGATAATGTAAATAAGTGTGTATGTGTGTGGGGCTGGTTGGGTGTGTGTAGGTGTGAGATGAGAAAAAAAATGGTGCATAAAATACCGAAGTAGTTTATAACTCTTAAGATCTGGAATCTAGTGAGAGCACTTGTTCAAATTTTTTTCTTGATTATTTATTTTTCCTATATATGCCATCATATAACACAATTATATACTATGTAAAATAGTGTGTATTCTGTAACTACAGTATATAATCGTACATGTGATGTATACGCAAATTACAATTATATATTTTTGTTTTGGATATTATATTATATATAAATATCACATTACGTTATGTTAACTCTGTAACAATTTTTGTAATTCAGAAGTAAGTGGTGGATAAGTTACTATGTTATATTATATTGACCTATATATATATATATATATATATATATATATATATATATATATATATATATATATATATAATACTATATTTTATTATCTGGTCAGTAATGACCTTTCTATCCACACCTGTTTCTCGGTTGAGAAAATGCTGGTTTGTTTGTAAAGCAATAGATCTTTAGCTTGTAAATAGTAAATATTTTGACTCAGTTATTTAAGAAACAGAAGTTTCCCTTGCTAGATCTAGTCATTAAACAGTCACATTATGATATCTACTGGCAAAATCTTCCTAAAGTGATGGAACACAACATTATATATATATATTCCAAGAATAATGGTAGTCTTTGTGCATAGAAGATATACTAAAGGAAAAGTTCAAACACAGGTCAGATTTGAAATAAAACGTTATGTATTCACTAGCACTTTCATGTTTTCACAATTGTCGGGTGAATCATACAATGTATATATATATATATATATAGAGGTAATTTATACTGTACATACATACACAGGGTTGTTACTTCTGGATGATAGTGGAAATCCAATTGTAACTTCACCTTTGCTTTTTATTTGGAAACTTGACATTATTATCAGTATCTGGTCTATGTAAGATACAAAGTAGTTTTCAATTTGTACTTTATATATTGTGTTTATCAAACTAAGTGTTTCATTGTTGTAAAGTTAAGTATTTCTCACCGTCTCAGTCTGTTGTACTTGTCGGTAAACTGTATCAGTTGTACGATCCCTGGATTGTTAGTACGTTCTATAAACAGTACTAACATTAACTCCTTATTCTTTATATGGTACAGTTATTACCATCATATATGTACAATAAAACCTGTATATATAGACAACTTACAGGAACCTGGAAATTTTGATGTTAGCCATTGGCAGTCTTTAAGTTTTTTGTTTAAAATATAAATATGGGAACCTTTAAACACTAGTCTTTCTAGACAGGTATCCTTCATAGTTGTTTTTGGGTTGAAACGTAAATCATGGGGACCTTTAAACACTAGTATTTATAAACAGATTGTCTTTATAGAAGTTGTAACTATAGCATGTGTATATTGCATATTTTACATTATGCAACTATAGTGATTACCATAATCATTAAAAAAAATATTTGTACACAACCAACTGGAGCAGCCATTTAGTGCTGCAAATTTTAGAATGTGGTTTTCCATTACCTAAATGTTGCAATATTCCAAAAAATAAATATATAACAATGTCTACCTCCTGTGTTTTTTCCAAAGAAAATTCCTTGATTACTTTTTTACTATATGTGTAAATTCTGAGTTCATGAGAGTTATAATGCCATTGAAGGTAAAACATCTGGCAGTTTTCTACATGGTCTTATTTCATTGGTCAGTTACTTATGCAGGAAAAAAATAAACCCAGAAAAATTATGCTAAAATTTTGTGTAATAAATATGAATATTTTCACATGATAAATGAAGTCAAATCCATGGATTTTAATCATACCTAAAAATTTAATGCTTACCATTTAAACTTTTTTTATAATACATGTAATGATTGTAATCTCATTTTTATTAAAAATACACTTAAAATTGCTAAGAAAAATGCTAAAATAATTTTACAATCATTATGTTTAAGGATAATCTCATAACTAACAACACTTATGGAACAAGAATAAACTGTCCTTTTGACAGAAATTTCTTTATTTTAACTTCCTCTGATCTTGACCTTGCCATGCTATATTTTGTATGTGTAATATCATCTTCTGATTTTACATTAACCACATCTATATCACCTTGACATCTCTTCCATTTTAAGTTAAAAAGCTGAAATGGATGTCATAATCAATAAAAGTGCTAATTTCAAAGTTTTTATGGCTGTGTGATGACATAGAAATTTAGTATGTTACAAATTGTTTACTTAGTATGGTGCTTTTCACTTCCAATTCAAATATGAAGTGATTTTCAGTGTTCTTTGACAATGTCATTCAAAACCAATGAAGCAGACATAATATCCCAAAGCTCCCATTCAAACCAATATAGCAGACATGACATCCCCTTACTCCCATTCAAACCAATGAAGCAGACATGATATCCCCAATCTCCCATTCAAACCAATGAAGCAGACATGATATCCCCAATCTCCCATTCAAACCAATGAAGCAGACATGATATCCCCAATCTCCCATTCAAAACCAATGAAGCAGACATGATATCCCAAAGCTCCCATTCAAACCAATATAGCAGACATGACATCCCCTTACTCCCATTCAAACCAATGAAGCAGACATGACATCCCCTTACTCCCATTCAAACCAATGAAGCAGACATGATATCCCCAATCTCCCATTCAAACCAATGAAGCAGACATGATATCCCAATCTCCCATTCAAACCAATGAAGCAGACATGATATCCCCAATCTCCCATTCAAACCAATGAAGCAGACATGATATCCCCAATCTCCCATTCAAACCAATGAAGCAGACATGATATCCCCAATCTCCCATTCGAACCAGTGAAGCAGACATGATATCCCTAGCTTCTATTCGAACCAATGGAGCAGACACGTTACCAAAAGATTTGTCATGCTTTATTTTAAATTTCAAATTAGTTTGTAAAGTAAAAACAAATGTTTCATAAATTTCAATAATCATTACTATATACTTTGTATCTGTTTCACTATGTCCAGTAAAAATAAGTTTTTTTAAATCATGTTTGACTTGTGTTCTGATCATAATTACCAGTTTAACTGTGCGACCTTGAGTTGGTCTTTATAGACAAGTTAGTTATTATTTTACTACTGTCATGTTGTTATCTATTCAGTGTAAGGACACAAGTACGACTACACAGATTTTAACATATAATTTTTATTCAGTATTTTGCTCTTTATATTGCTTGTTATTAAATAAAACAAATTAAACATATGATGTATTAGGTCTTTTATATAACATACAGTAAAAGTTAGAGTTGCAATTGGCGACTCCTGACTAGGTAATTGATACTTGAGTTGTAAACGGCATCTTCTGACCATTTCATACTAGTTCCTCCTGACCAGTAAATATTTGAGATGAAGTGGTTCGTTTCGACCAGTAAATAATTGAGATAGTGATTCCTCCTGACCAGTAAATAATTGAGATGAAGTGTTCTTCCTGACCAGTAAATGATTGAGATAAAGTGGTTCCTCCCAACCAGTAAATAATTGAGATAAAGTGTTCTTCCTGACCAGTAAATGATTGAGATAAAGTGGTTCCTCCCAACCAGTAAATAATTGAGATAAAGTGGTTCCTCCTGACCAGTAAATAATTGAGATAAAGTGTTCTTCCTGACCAGTAAATGATTGAGATAAAGTGGTTCCTTCTGACCAGTAAATAAATGAGATAAAGTGGTTTCTCTCATTTTTTAATGCTGGAATTTTTAATACCATTTTCTGACAAGTCAACATTTTAGTTGCAACATTTCCTGACCAGTAAATATCGAGTTGTAAGTGGTACCTCCTGACCAGAATATACTGGGGTTGTAAGTGGTACCTCCTGTCCTGTCCAGTATATACTGGAGTTGTAAGTGATAGCTCCTGACCAGCAAATACTGATTTGTAAGTGGTGACCTCTGACCAGTTAATACTACAGTTGTAGGTGGTGCCTCTTGACTAAGAAATATTTGATTTGAATGGTGCTTCCTCACCATTAAATGATGGAGTTGTAAGTTGCACCTCCTGACCCATTAATACTCGAGTTGGAAATAGCTTAAAACTGTTGATGAAACATTAAGTGTATCAACCAACAAACTGTATCATGGTTTTTGTTTCTTCATATTCTATATGCCTAGTAAATGACAGTGACGGATGTTTAAGTCAGACTTATCATATTGCGTTTTAGAAAAGACAAGATAATCATAAAGTTTTTTAGGTTATTTTCACGGTTTTAAGGGAGTTAACGGCGTTTCAAGATCCAAATATCAAGATGGTCAGTTCTGGGATAGAGGACATAACCAACATTACTTCAGCTAGAGAGAGTTGAGTTGAGTTAAGTAATGGTGTTTAACATCCCAGTCAAGAATATTTCACTTAAATCGAGACGTCGCCAGCTATAGGCGAAAATGCAGAAATTTTGTCTGTGCATTGCATTAATGGCATTATACAGCAGGGTTCTTTATCGTGCCACGCCATGACACGGGATCTCATTTATTTTAAGTTCCCATCTGAAAGAACCATGACTTTCATTTCGTAATGCTGAGTGCTTGGCGAAAGAACAGTCACTACCCACTTTCAAGTCTTCGGTCAGACCTGGCCAGGGTTCGAACCCATGACCTCCCACTTACGGAGTGAGCACTCTACCAACTGAGCTACTGCAGTGGTTTTCAGCAAGAGAGGAATTCAAAAGGTGATGTAATTTGTAGGCTATGTCCAAGTTTCACAATCATTCACTCAATTAAGTGTACACTCAACTCAAATATTACCATTTTACTCTCATGGATATTTTATTTAAAGTTTAAGGATTTATGAGACAATTTTGTTTGTTCAACAAGTCTACAATAAACAATTTAAATAAAACATTAGATTTTCAGATTTTGAGTTGAGTGTACATTCAGTTGAGTGAATGATTGTGAAACTGAGGCCATGGCCTTAGACCACTATGTCACCAAAACCCCTGGTACTGTTTACAGTATGGAAAAAACACATGAAATTGTTATCAGAAATTCCATTTTTTCATTTATTTGCATGCTGTAACTTTGTTCTTTGATCTGGAATTTTTTGCTTTGTTCTCTGGACACCTTAAAAACAAGAGACCCAATTGGGCCTGTATCACTAAGCTGGCAGACAAGTTGCATCTCATCTTATAGCAATAGTGGCCATCTTGGATGCCATTAGAAGCTCATTTTTTATAAACTTAAACTACTCCACCTAGAGACCTTCCACTGCAAATAGTTCAATTTGGCCCAGTTGTTTCAGTGTAGATTTTCAAAGAATCAGCTACTTGATAGCAGTTTATTTGCATATTCCAGGTAAATGTGAAGGGAAAACTCCGTTGGCTATACATCTGCTTATTAGATATCAATTTTGAACTTAATCAGTTAAAAAATAAGCATGATTTGGCCATTTATCACTTTTTGTATTTATAGTACTGTGGCCAACTTGGATGCCACAGAAAGTTGATTTGTGCAAACTTTAATCTGTACCACCAAATTTGTTTAAATAGGTCCAGTAGTTTCAGAGGAGAAGATTAAATTTTACGCATGCACGCAAGCTACCCCATGCCATACTCTTGTCTGGCTATAACCAGTTCAGCTAAAAAAAAATAACATTTACGGCAGGTTTTGTTTCATTTCTTCACACTATTATGTTTTTACATGAAAATAAAACCACAATAATAATGTTTAATTTTATTTTATTATTTGTTTTAGTGTTGAACACTGTTCAACACCATTCCCAGCATAACAATTACACTTAATGTTTATACTTGACACAAGTACAACCAAAATTAAGTTCATACTCAACACAAGTTACAATTTGTATCTTAACCCTGTCACCCCTGTATATAATGGCATGGCCCATTTTATTTTTGGACAGTGCCACTTGTCTGTAGAGGGGAGAGGGTCAATATAATAACCCATACAATAATATGTATCAATAAAATTTATAATATAACAATTGAATACAGGTCTATTATTAAATCAACAAAATTAAATTAAAAATTTTATCTATAAATACATTTATAATGAGAAACATTCAGCGTGAATTCAAGAATATCATGACAAGAACTGCTCATCGCCATGGATACAGAAAACACTGTTATCTTATACTAATCAAACTAATTTAAGCCATACAAAATACAATCAGTGGAAAAGTTCTGAACTGATGCACTGTGACAATGTACTGTGACAATGCACTGTGACAATGTACTGTGACAATGCACTGTGACAATGCACTGTGACAATGCACTGTGACAATGTACTGTGAAAAAAAATTAATGTTCAAAATAATAGACAAATGTCCTTGGTGAAAAACTGTCTTACAGAAGTGAAGTTTCTGACATTAAATTACGCTAAATGTCTCCCATTATCATGCTGTTATATAAGGGGAGATAATTAGATGATAAATTTTGATCAGAGACTGATCATACGTCAAATTTAACTGTATAATTATATATTTATTCAATCCTGTGAAATTGAAATTCTACATGATTTGCATTATAATTCCATTTATAATTACCGGTACATAAAAGACGAAACTGAAATTATTTTATGGGCGGAAAAATTTTGATCAAGTGTCAATCTTGATGTGATAAGTAAGTTATTGTAAAGTACTGAAGATCTCTGTCCTAAGTCAATATGACTGACCAGGTACTATACTATAATGTACTACTATGTAGTCTCAGTGACAGGTTATTTGTTTTACATAATGTACAGTGTTCTCGCTTCCCATCCACTAAAATCTAGTTCTAATTAGATCTACCTGCTGCAACATGATAAAGAATGTCATTTTAAAACCTTATGAACTAATACAAGGTACAAATTATACACAATGAATTAATTACATAAAATGATGACAGAATTAATGTTACTGTTTGTATTGTAATTAAAGTTGTATTGTATTAAAGTTGTAATTAGTCATTTAAAATTAGGATAACTTGGTGTCATGTGTTAATCATGTGATTGATCAATATTTTATACTGTACATTTGTATATGTAGAATTATTCACTTTTACAGTTTTGCTGGTAAGAGAACAAGACCTGTGATTATTTCATGAGAACCTAAACAGTATTTCTATTTATACATATTTCAATACTAGTAATCGATAACAATTCATGTAAATATAGCTTATATTTTTACAAATGAAAAGAGAACGAGAACAATTTTTTTTCGAAAGAATCAGCAATATTTCATCTACCGGTATTTGTGATTTTTAACAATAATCCATTCATTATTTTTTTCACCCATAAAAAATCAGAAAAGTAAAAAATATTAATGTTCCTGGTTTTACAAAGTAATTGGTGTTTGTGTGTTTAAATTTTTAACACATACTTTAACTAAAATTTTTCATTTCACAGTAGTTAAAATATCTATAAAAATCTAAAATATATCATACATTGTATATATATATAAGTAAACCAACTAAAGTTAAAAAAACTCATTCTTAAAATCTAGTCTCATTTGACAAAATGCCGGCTACAAAAATAATTAAGAATTTCTATTTTTAAACAAAGTTAAAAAATTTTCCCCAAAAAATTATTTTTGTAAAACATTAGAAAGTAATGAAAAACAAGAATCACCATTTTCTATCAAATAACCAGAGCATATAAAACCTGGCATGCCTATCCTAGGTAAGGATCCATTAAATATGTATACAATCCTAGGTAAGGATCCATTAAATATGTATACAATGCTAGGTAAGGATCCATTAAATATGTATACAATCCTAGGTAAGGATCCATTAAATATGTATACAATGCTAGGTAAGGATCCATTAAATATGTATACAATCCTAGGTAAGGATCCATTAAATATGTATACAATCCTAGGTAAGGATCCATTAAATATGTATACAATCCTAGGTAAGGATCCATTAAATATGTATACACTCCTAGGTAAGGATCCATTAAATATGTATACAGAGTTCACTTGTATCTAACATGTGTGGGCATTCTACTTTCACTGGTTTTGGATAAGGTTTCCACAAAAAAGAATTCTTAAAATAGAATCAACAATTTCGAAAAAAAAGAAGAGTATGTTTCCATATTCAATGAGATCACACATTTTAGGGTTATCCCATAGTAAACAGATGATTCCAATTGCCAGTATTGTTATCAAAAATTTAATCATGAAAAAACTTCAAGGTTAAATATATCAATCTAAAAATTTGAGGTGAATAATTTTTAGTCAGAAAATTGCTACAAGAATCATGAAGGATTATCATGTGCTTTTAGCATGATAGAAAACACAAGCACACACGTTTTGTATACATTTTCTGTTTTGTATAGTACTCATTACAATTATTGTGTTATCTGTCCCATAATCTATGTAATAAATTCATTTCACATTAGTGTAATATAGCTCTCAACTCGCAGGTAAATGTCCAAAGCTTTTGTGTAACCACATCTTGCAAGTAAATGTCCACAGCTTTTGTGTAACCTAACTTGTGTGTATAGCCAATCATCTAACAGTTCTCCTGTTGCAAGGAGGAAACTCTAAATTTCTAGGATTAAACAATGAAAAAAACCTTATAATCTTGTTCATACAATATTGAATTCATTAAACTGGTTGAATAAATTCTTGGCAACTTGTACAAGATTTGATGCATAGAAAATTTTCAACATGTTTGATATATTCAATATAATGTGAGCTTGATGTCAAATCCTATGTTTTATATAGCACTTAATCTACGTCAAAACGCTTTCTACAAATAAGTCTTATTTATTATCATGTAAAAATCAAAACAACAAAATAATTCAATGATATGACTATAAAATGGCAAAATATACAATCATTCTAAAACATGAAAAAATGTCCATCAGTTGTGTGAAATAAGATTGTCTGGGGATCTGAACAAATACATGTATAATGATCAAATATGACAATACAATAAAAATGGTTATCAGATGTAACATGATTTTCTTCTTTTATACATGAAAACACATTCACTTCACATACAGACATCACCAAACATAAATATTTAAACAATACCCCTTTAAATCTTCCCAAGAGCCCTATAAAGTAGTTATGACACAGCCCTATAGACATGGACTAACACAACATATTTGTATTTACAGGTGAGAGCATTCATGGTTTTAAATTAAAAATTCTTGAAATAAAATAAATACAAATCTTACATAATGTTATAACTACAAATTTATGTCAAGTATTAATTACATAATGTTACTCAATAGAAATTCACACCATTAATGTCCTATATCTGATTAGTTTTAAGAACCAAGAAACATTATTCAGGAAGCGGAGGGGAAGACGGATCATTTTTTGAAGTAAATTTTTTTTTTCATCATTTCATTTATTTATAGATCTATCTACTATTATGTAAATTTTTTTAGTTTCTATTCACTCTCATCTAGAGGTAATAACAAAACTTGGACAAAAGCATCAATATCCATGCACAATACATCACCATCTGGGTTACACCACCATCTGGGTGACACCACCATCTGGGTTACACCACCATCTGGGTGACACCACCATCTGGGTGACACCACCATCTGGGTTACACCACCATCTGGGTTACACCACCATCTGGGTTTTTTTCTAAACTGATTAGAACAAGGACTCTAGTTCCATTTTACACAAATTGGTATTTAAACTACTGTATACATTAGGAATATATCAGTTTTTAGACATCATTTGTATTTGTTGATAAATGATTAAAGATAACATAAACTATTGCTTGAAAACACAAAATATCGCAGAACAAATGGATGGGTACAAACTATGAGTGACATTTTTAAGACCTGAAAAATAATATCCTCATGTACATGGTGGGGTATAAAATCACCCTCCATCTCTGATGTAGAATGCATGTCTTGATATCAGTCATAAACCATCCTCTCACTCTAATATAGACATGTTCAGTAACCTGTCAAAAGTCATCCTTATCATACTGCATAAAACATATCACATACCCATGTAACATGTGTAAAGGCACTGTGTAAAACTGTACAGTATGAAGTGAAACAACTTCGTGATGTGAAACAACATTGTGATGTCCTGAGAAAGGAAATGTGTGACATAATCTCTCGGAAAATTCCTGAGAAAATTCAGACAATAATTTGGTTTAGAAATTTTTTACCTAAACAAAATATATTATTCACAAGAATTCACTAGATTCAATATTCTATCAATCATTTTCCTGCTACTATATGTATTTAAAAGTCTGAAAAATTTACATTCTGTATTTATTAAACTTCAGAATAAAATTAATTTCTACATTTGAAACAAAAAGAACATTATTGTGAAAGTCCACTGGCCTGCATAAGACTTTAAGTCAAAGAATTAAATTTCCATCTTTAGTTTGAAAATTTTTACTCTTAAGATAAATGAAACAAATGAGCACATAGACACATACATAATTGATGACACAATCAATATTAATGTTTAGACAAGAACCTACTGATGATAACTTACATCAAAGAACATATCATCAAAACAAAAAAAAAAAAAAAAGGTTGTGTAAATATATTTAAAGAAAACCAACAAAAATGCACCAAATAAGATGAGTAAAGATGATATAAGAAAAAAAAAGAAACAAGACAATTTGGCACCTTGACTAACACCAACACCTATCTTCCTAGGAAAGTATTATATGTTTGATAAAATTACTTAATATTTGAGAGGAAAATCAGAATGAGTACCTATTTTGAAGTTAAATGGGATATAAAAAGGAAAGAAATTTAAAATAATATAGAGACAGGAATTCTACTGAAACAATAATCCTTATAACTTCCATGTATAAAAGAAATCTATCAGAAGAGCATTTTTATTGAAATGTTTTGATCCAAACTGTAACCTTAGATGGCAACAGTGAATCCATACTATGATGGATACAAACTCTTCCAAAATTGATCTGTAAGTCATAAGTAGACAACTCAAGGAAACTAAAGATAAGAACACCTGTACTCTAGTGATCTTTATACAAAAGTTGACTACAACTAACAATAGTTAACTAAAAATAGTTGACTTCAACTAACAATAGTTGACTTCAACTAAAATAGTTGACAACTTTAAAAATGGTTCTTTTAGTCACATGTACTTGATTTATGAAAATATTTCCAACATATTATGTAGAGTGCCTTGGGTCTCTCTTTGTCCTAACAATACTGCTGAAATACAGATAGAATTGTTTTTAATAAAATAGTGTTATAACAAAAACTAATTTGTACTTTAATTTGACAAAATCAAAATAAATTCTTATTAAACAAAGAAACAAAACAAAAATAAAAATAATAGCACTTATGATGCATCATACTGGGACTTGATTAAAAATAAAAATCTAATTCTGTTAATTCTTTATGTAGAATTAAAAACAGAAGAGAAAATTAATTACATAGTACTTAAATCTAACAATATTTTCTTGTAGGTGATCAGTATCAAAAGTCAATCTGTGTTATTGTGAGTCTTATATCTTAGTGTGTATATGGGTAATTAGATTGAGTACAACATCAACAGGAGCTAAACAGCGTAACAGCTTACTTCACGATGGTACTCAGTACTCTGTTAGAAAGATGGAATCTATTTACCAATGTTCTCACAATCAATACACAGAAAAACTTCAACATATTCATTTAAATGAACATATACATGTATTTTCAAAGTGAAAATACTTGTTTTCTTATGTCTTGTGTAAAGTCCGGAAATCTTGGAAAAAAAATTTCTATGTCAAGTCCTGAAATCTAGGTAAATTTTTGCCGTGTCCAGTCCTAAAATCTAGGTAAATTTTTGCTGTGTCAAGTCCTGAAATCTAGGTAAATTTTTCTGTGTCAAGTCCTGAAATCTAGGTAAATTTTTACTGTGTCAAGTCCTGAAATCTAGGTAAATTTTTTTGTGTCACACCCTGAGATCTAGGTTAAATTTTCTTTTGTCAAGTTCTGAAAACTCTGTAAATTTTTCCTGTGTCCAATCCTGCAATCTAGGTAAATATTCCCTATGTCAAGTCCTCGTAAACTTCGTAAACTGAACAGTATTAATTCAGCAACAAGATTTAAAATTCAGTTTAAAACACACAATGAGATAACTAATAAAAATGAAATTATTAGCACTAACAAGTCTTTTTAAAAAAATAAAACATTTACTATTAAAATAATAGTATTAAATAAATGTACAAAATAAAATAAACTATGTAGTACTGGGTTTTTATTTTTGATGTTTAGAAATAAAAACAAGAATTCCAAGGATTTAAATGTCTTGCCTGGTTAGTTTTTGATTGAATAGAAAATACATTACTTTAACATAAACTTTAACATTTGACACTGCCGCTGCCATCGGAAAAGTAACACCTAAGTCTTGCCTTATGGCAATGCCAGGCTCGACAATAATAAACAATGATAGTGGTAGTAGCACTTATAAAAAAAAATTCTCACTAACAAATAACAATTAAAAAATGTGTTGTTTAAAATAAAAATTACTTTAACAAGTATAGCACTTATATATAAAAAATATCCCTAGCTAAAACAACCCACAAGACTAACAACAACCCCCCTCCCCCAATATTCTGTTTAACACATGTTAACAATCACCTTCCATACAATCAACATGTATACATGATTCAGTGCTTAAATTTATAATGTAAATGCTTAGTAAAACTGTTATAAATGTATTGAGGGTATTTATATGATATTGTGTATTACTAAGTGTCACACAATAACTTGTAAAAACAATCAGTAAATGATCAAACAATGACAATAAAACTAATGACTTGTATATTGTAATTCTGCAACGTGGTGAAAACCATCAAAAAATTAAAGCAAATTATAATTGTATTTCCACATTTTTTTTCTTCACTAAATGAATTATCTCCATTACATAATTTTTTTTTGATTGATTGAAACAAATAAATAATAATAAATGCAACGAGAATGTAGGGTAGTTAAATAAACAGATTGACATTATATAAATGTTATATATTTATCCACAAAAATCCAAACTGCCCTATATATATCTCACATCTATATCATATATAATAAACAAAACTAAAAATAATCTGAAGTGTATCGATGTAAACTTCTATATATATCTAACATCTCGTTTGATCAGTCACTTTTAAACCCTGTCAATCCTTCATTAACAATGGCATAGTCCAAATCTTTTGAATTTAGGATCATGCATTTTGTTTATGAGAGTGACAGGGTTAAATAAGCTATTAATATATATTTATATATCTCTCTTTAATATTTACAATATTTCCCTGAATTTTCTTATTTCAATTTCTTTCTCTAAATTTGAACATTCAAACAACCTTTGGTAGTTTATAGTGAACATTTAGACAGAGACCTGATATTACTGTATTCTTTACTTTATATGTGTATATATATACATATGGACAATTTAAACTTCCAACATTTTTATATACAGGAAAACATATCACTAAAATAAAAAGGTAGCTGCAGTCAAAACCTTTGATGAATAATATGAAAACAAGCTGCATTGTTTAAACATGTATTAACTTTCTAGATAAATAAATAAATAATTATTGAAATGAAATGGACTTCATTTTGGATCTTCATAATATTTCAGTTTGTAAAGTTATATTGCTGTCTGACCAAAGAAAACAAAAGTAAATAGGATTATATAACGACTGATTATCCATTAAGTAATATAGATCTAAAGCACTTCAACAAAATTCTGATTGTTTTCAGATGATGTTTGAGTTCTGTATAATTATTTAATTTATTATTTTGTTTTTTCTGAGTCATGTTCAAAGTAAAAGTTTTAAAGTCTTCAGTAAAACTGAAAATTAAAAAATATTTTAAAATTTCATGAAAGCTTTAAATGTGACATCAATTTTAAAAAAAGTAACATGCGAAGCAAACTAATGATAGAACATATATGATCATAAAAACTGAAAAAAACTGACAGACATAATGCAGTTATACTTCTTATGTAAATGTTAATCCAGTAGTAATGTTATTATTGAATGTAACTACCATCCTAGAATCCAGTAGTAATGTTATTATTGAATGTAACTACCATCCCAGAATCCAGTAGTAATGTTATTATTGAATGTAACTACCATCCCAGAATCCAGTAGTAATGTTATTATTGAATGTAACTACCATCCCAGAATCCAGTAGTAATGTTATTATTGAATGTAACTACCATCCCAGAATCCAGTAGTAATGTTATTATTGAATGTAACTACCATCCCAGAATCCAGTAGTAATGTTATTATTGAATGTAACTACCATCCCAGAATCCAGTAGTAATGTTATTATTGAATGTAACTACCATCCCAGAATCCAGTAGTAATGTTATTATTGAATGTAACTACCATCCCAATTCCAGGAAAATAAAAACTTTAATAAATATATAGAACAAAATTTTCATTTTTCAGAATGTTGAAACTTTTTTTTCATAAATAAGGTTATCTGAAAAAGGAAAATTGTTCAAAAAGGCTTCAATGAACTCTCCATAAAAAAGGCAAAAACATAAGTTTTAATTGGTTTGATTGTTTTTTTTTTTAAGTTCTAGTCACTTCATCCAGACAAATGATTTCTTACAAAGGATTTCATTGTTTTGGTTATAATTTTTAAAAAAAATACAGCGAAAATGGAAATAATATTTTTTCAAAAATGTATGCATTTTAATTTTCATAAAAAATATGTCTATTTTAATTAAATTTACTTAAACACTTAAAATGTCTCTTTAACAGTAATCTTCAAAAAGAAAATAAAAATAAATTATACAACTTAGAAGCCTTCCAATTGAAGTACCGAGACATAAAAATTGAGCAAAAATACCACACACACACACACACACACACACACACACACACACACACACACACACACACACAGAGTCAACAATAAATCCTTCTTATAAAATTGAAGGTTTTGTTTCATTAAGTTATTCATCAAATTTTTTAACTGACAGCCACGTCACTTTATGAAGCTTGTTTCTCATTTTTTCTTGGAGTGTAACATTTCTATAAGTAATGTCTGATCAGGTATTTCTCCGTTTAAATGTCTATAGTATAGATACTCCTCAGCTCTAATGCTGATAAGACGGACCTCTGGAAGGCGAAGTAAAACCTGCCCAAATTTATCTTTCACATTAGGATAAAAGTTTATACAATATTCCATTAAAGCTGCATTGACTCGTTCTTGACAATTCTCTACAAGTTGTCGATTTTCTAATCCAGGTACATCTACAAAAACACGTAAACAATGCAAATAAAATGCTGATTAGTTTAAAATGAAAACAAGAATTCCCCAGATTTAAATGTCTTGCTTGGTTAGTTTTGGATCCAGTAGAAAAAACATTACTTTAACATAAACTTTCACATTTTGACAAGCTGTTGCTGCTGCCTACGACACCAGAAAAGTAACACCTAAGTCTTGCCTTATGGCAATGCCAGGCTCGACAAATAAATTAAAATAAACAGCTGAGCCACGCCCGGCGGGAGGAGATTCTTGACATGTAAAAAAATTTGTTAACAAGCATGTTGTTTTTGATTTATCCCAAGATCCTCCAGTTTTCTCCATCATTCCAAAAATAAAAGAATCTTGACTAGCAGTTAAAAACTCACTTAAAACAACAACTTCCTACTTCAGTTAGTTATACATATTATTTAGAGAAAAAAATGAAGTAAATTTTACAGATAAAACAGCGATTGTCATTTCCAATGAACACAATAAGACTATGCATATGCATTATAAATAAAAGCTTTAATTTTTTATTACATATACAGATGTAACATTAAACCTTTTATGTATCAGTGTTTTTATGATTTATAATTTATAAAAAATAAGATTTGATACTTTCCAGCCAAACAGTGGCATAAAATATCAGAATAAAAATATTTTTAAGAGAAACATAAATTTGTACCATGAGTAGATCTATAAATGGAATACCTGTAGATTCAACTTACCTGGATTCATTAGTATTAAAAACTTCAGACATAAATATTCATTAATGTCAATTTTTAGTTCCTTCATTTTTCTAATTAGGTCTCGTAATCTATCTTTAACATCACTTAATCCTAATTTATCTAAACACTCCAAACCAAGCTTCTGACCGTTAGCCTGTAAATAAAACACAAAACATTACACGTATACTGTGTCTACATCAGCTTGGTGGCGGGGGTGGGGGCAAACCAAGCTTCTGACGTTTAGCCTGTAAATAAAACAGAGCATTATACTGTGTCTCCATCAACAGGGGGGGGGGGGGGGGAGAAGGAAGAGGAGGAGCAGGAGGACAAACCAAGCTTTTTTGACCTTTAGCCTGTAAATAAAACAAAACATTATATTTTACTGCGTCTCCATCAACATGGGGGATGGAGGACAAACCAAGCTTTTGACCTTTAGCCTGTAAATAAAATAGAACATTATACTGTTTATACTGTGTCTACATCAGCATGGGGGTGGGGGGGTTATATGTATAAGTATGTAATACAGCTTTGCTACTATCCTGAGCCCATTGGATCATCATCCTACTAACTAGGTTAAAATCCCATTTAGACAGATTCTAGTGAAAGTTGGCCAATTTGCTTCCAGCAAGTTATCAGTTTTCTCTAGGTCGTCTGATTTCCTCCGCCATCCTTAAATTGGACACCTTTTATATGAGAAAGAATCTCATAACAACTCCACTTTACTCCATAGTTTTTACAAGGCTTCTTTTAAACACAGTGAAATGGAATGATGGTGAGTACAAGACCTCCATTGAAAAACTCATCATTGTACAAAACTACAATTAGTACAAGACTTTCCTATGAAGGTTAAGTACAAAACTTTCCCCATTGGTAATACATGTAAAAGACTTTTCTGTGACAGTGAATACATGACACTACTTTGAGGATGAATATAAGACTGTCCTTTAACAGAGTTTAAAACTCTTCCCAGATGATGAGTACAAAACACTCATTTTAAAGAATCATTTGATGACGGATACAATATGCCTTATTTACAGAGTTCAAAGTTTTTCTTTGTTGTACTGTGTTAATCTCTCCTGTACAATGAGTTTATCTCTTGTAAAAAAGAGATGTAAGTCAATCTTAAATAAATCCATATGCATGAAAAAAATGAAACAATGTAAAATTAACTGTTTATTTACGGACATGCCTCAAAGCCTGTCTAGTATTTTTAAAGAATAAAAAACTTACAACATTCCTTCAAAAACCTCAAATTAATACAGCATACTCTAAATAGGCACATAAATCTGTATATACATGTTTAATTGATCAATAATTTTAAAAAAAGGCCACATTAGTAGAATCAGCTGCCATTTAACCAAACATCACTAGACATTGTTTGTTTATACAAGCTTGGGCTGTCATAAAGCAGTACATATATATCTCTAACTGCACATCTAGTCCATTAAATAACGGATCCATGATCCAGTTAGCTGAAATCTGTGCCAGGTATCTAAAAAAATTCTACACTTAGCATTGCAGATGATTATCTGACCAACAGTTTTTCATAATTTCTATGTTTAAAACGAAGATCTTACCATCATCACATCACCTGACCAACAGTCTCGAACATGTCTATGTACAAAATCTAATATCAATATTTCACTCCAACAATTTTGTAACAATTTCATCTGATCTTCTACCTGTAATTAGATAAAATCATCATACAACAAAATTTATTTGTTACTTAAGATACTTAGTAAAGGGGGACAACTCTTGTTGAAATCTTGATTGTGTGTTCAACACATCAAAGATAAGATATTTGGCAGCAAGTTCAGGAGAAGTTGGGGAAACCACTTACACAAGTGAACTAGCAATCAATATCACAGTAGAATAAACCTCATATAAGACTTAAACCTAGGAAGAAGGAAGGACTAATCAATAAGCCTACTTTTGATACAACTTGGCGGTCGAGAGAGTAAGCTTTTGAATGAACACTTGTGAAAACTAAACTTAAGGTTAGATATATACAATGTATATCTATTGGCAAATATTGGCAAATATCAAACTGAAACCAATGTTCAATGATTACCAGATGAATAAAAGAGAGAGAGAGAGAGAGAGAGAGAGAGAGAGAGAGAAAGAGAAAAAGAGAGAGAAGCTTGTGTACAAATTCAGTTCTAATCAATCATTCCGTGTCTTCATTTGTTAAAGCAATTGTTCATAAGGATAAAAATCCAAAGGCTTATCATTCTTCACATATGAATATTAGTGAAAAGGCCACCTCTCAGGGCTTTCAGTATAATTGAAAGTAGAAGACAAGTATGGAGAAGTAGACAGCAATATTTTTCAATCTTCGCCTCCACAGGGGAGGTACGGGGGGCCTCCCCCGGAAATTTTTTAAATCTTAGATTAAAAATGGTGCATTTTCCAGCATTTTGGACAGAAAATATAGTTTACTTGATATACTTAAAACTTTTTGTTTGTTATAAAATTACTAGCATTTAATATTCTATAAATGAACTAGTCACATATAAAACATTTAGAATCAAGTTCTCATCAGTAGTATTATGACAAAGATATACATAGAAGTTGTTACAATTCCAGAAACTACAGAGCATTATCTAATAAGTTAGCATTAGATATTACTGTGAGCTTCTTGTAAGTTTTGTCATCTGAAATAATTCCTGAAAGATAAATGTTTACAGAAAACAGAATACCATAGCTTTTTATGAAAACCTTTTAATTTGTGAAATCTGTCAGTTATGTTCAAATCCAAGTAGTTTTTTTTTTTCTAATTCATTGTTATCAGCTTTTAAATTTTATTACAAAGCAAATTAAACTTGATTTTGACAAAACTGAGATGAGTAAAGTATTTTGAAACAAAAGTCTGTTAAACCTAAATTTTAAAATTCAAAATAATCATCTTCTTCAAATGCACTATCCTCATCATCACTTATATCCAATTTTTTTGTAGCTTCATGAACTTTAGATGATTCAGTCTGAATCTCTGCATCAACATACTGAGTAGTGGTTGTTGATGTAGTCTGAACAGTTTGAATCTCATGAATACAGCTGGAATCAGGTTCTGTGCCAGTAGTACAACTTTTATCTGTTGAGGAGGTACCACCTACAGATGGATCAGATTCAGACAGAAGTATTGCGTCTGAAAGGCAATTCAATCACAAAAAAAAACCAATTACTGCCAGCTAATTTTTAAAATATTTCAAAGAATATATATCCTTTTAATAAAGAAAATTTCAAACAATAAAACTTCACTTTTTATTACTTTTTTATTTGGCATGTTTGTATTTAAATAATAAACTTACCACAAATATTTATTATAGCATCATCTTGTTAAGTATAAATAAATAAAATAAAATGAAAAATAAAACTTAGATAAAACTAATTTAATAAAAACTAGATCCTAAAAAAGACAGAAAAAAATTAATTTTAAAACAACTTAGTAAAATATGAAGTGTCTAAATCTGTCCATTCTTCCATAGAACCTGATTCCAACTCTTTGTATCCATCTGTTTCGAAAATAAAACTAAAACTAAATAAATAATAATAAATAAAACAAAGAAAAACCAAAGTAGCATAATATAAAATTATTTTGGTAAAAAATTGGTTATTTTTTTTATTGGTATGATTTTAATATGATATGCTACGTTATCGTGTCATAATAAAAAGTTTGTAACAGGTTTGAAATTAAGTTGATCCGTCTTTAAAATTAATGCTCATACCTTCCCTTGTCTTCTGTTTTTAAAAAACCTTAAAATTGATTCTTCCGGAGGCCCAGACTCTCGATTACCTCTTTTTTTAAAACGCAACGTGGTCACGTAAGTATGGTACGCTTTTAGCATCTGACTCTTAGAAACGCTTCAAAGCATTTGTATCAATTACAAGCATATGAGCGTCAAAGTGATATAGATCGGTGAAAAACAAAACAACTGTCGATATAATGTTCTTACAATCCTCATTAAACATCGAGCGGGAGGGCAAAAACAAAAACAAAAAACCGACAGATTGAGTGTGTTAATTGAGAGAGGAACTCCAAATAAAACGAACGATAATTCTCTTTTTTGACATTTTCACAAATAAAAGTAGCCAACAATGTCGTATTTCGTCAGAATAGCCGACGGGATTTGTCGGCTGTCAGCTTCTATTGAAACCGCTGCACCTCTAGCGAAAATTTTGATATGATACAGAATGTATATATTAGGTTTAATGTTAAAATTTCATTTCTTACCTTTAATTCTTTAAAAAATATGGAAGTCCTTGCCCATTCAACCATTAAAAACAACAACTGGTCTGAAAGTTTACAAATCATCATTAAAAGCTTTTGTGGTTGATTTAACACATCCTCTTGACCAAAGTCTGATTGTAAGAAAGTAAGTAACTTTTGTTTTATTTCATTTTCATCTGCCATGTTTCCTTTAAAGTCCGTTAATAATTGAGGCACAACAGGAATAACAGTCGGTGGCGCTGTGGCCACTGGCGACATCTGGTGGTGATGCTGATTAATATGATGACTTTGATGATGATGTTGATGATGCTGATGGTGGGGATGGTGTGGTTGTGATTGCTGCTGCTGCGGTTGTTGATGCTGCTGGGTATGGTGAGGAGGTGCAGAAGTATAGGGAGTGTGTAAAGGCGTAAACATTTTTGGATAATTTTGCACCATCTGCATATGTTCCTGAGGAGCTGCAGTTGTTACAGGTGATGAGCTTGCCGACATTGACACTCGACTGAGATCAGTTGGAGGTGAATCAGGATGGCTCGGCGAGGGCATATTTGACATCGGGGATGAACCTGATCCATACATTAAGTTGTTTATATTTGTACTGTTAGCTAGCTGGTAAAGCATTGCAGGATCAGGTTTAATATCTTCAGGTACTGCCCCAACTCCGTTAACAAGTCGCATCTGACAATTAGCCAGTAAATGTTGTTGTTGTCTCATCGCTTGCTGTTTTAATGCCCTGTCACGTTTATACATAGGACCAAACTTATTTCTTCCTCCTCTCATTCTGTCTGATCTTACGGCTGAAAATTAATCATAAAAGCAAATATAAATAGCCATATAGAAAACATTGTGAAAACTAACTTAAATGAAGCAATAAATGTGTGTGCATCCTAGCACACAAAGAATTGTCACAGGTTTAGATTAATAACACTAGATGACAATTATGAAGATTCTTCTTTTCCTTTCCAGAAATTTGAATCCATTTTCATTCCTGAGTATACAGATATATTTCTGTTAAGTATGTGAAAATATTCTATTTACAAACATTGCTGAGTTATCTTTAGAAAGATGTTAAAATTTTGCTGATAATACAATGAAGTAAATGTCTAAGAAAATGTAAAATTTTCTATACAGTAGAGTTATATGGGTTCTTAGCTGTTAGATGTCTTTATCTGGTTTGAAGATGTAAACCTTACACATGACTACAAAACTCATATTTTTTCAATTCTTTTTTTAACTCTTAATCTGTAAAACTATATATAATGCTTTTTGTGATTTTGCAAATGATTGTTTTCTATAAACAATAAAATACTGATTCTAGAAGTAAACAGCTTTAAGTTTCCAAATTTAGAATTGTACAAGTGGACATCTTTTAGCAGGTTGGTGAGAAATTTCTTTAATTCCTCAGTCAAGACTATTTGACTCATAATGAGGCAGGAAGTTTAAGATGGATTGGGAAAATGGAGTGCCCATATGGAAACCCTGACCATTGAAAATATGGTAGCATAAAACTTTGTCATACTGAAATGTGTTTGAGAGGGATTCAAACCTAAGGTATTGAGATGTTTAGCTGACACTGGATGTATTCTGGTTACAAACATAAATAAAGAAGAAATCTATAACAGTGGTGTAAACTTACCTTCTAACTTCATACCAACACTCAGACATTTCTGAAATCTACAGAATGGACAACGTTTACGTTGACTTTTATCTATGTGGCATTGTCGACTGTCTACACATGAGTAAACTTTCTTGTTTTGAACTGTTCGTTTGAAGAAACCTGTGTAAGATATATAACACCATACAGATATAATACAAATAAAATTTTCATCATTTAAAATCCCCATACTATAGCATCATTAATCTTCTTTCAAAAAATATATTTTTAAAAGTTATTGAGAATGGACATAGTGATTTTCAGTTACAACATGACATGAACAAGTTAACAAAATTAAATTAAAATGCTTTTCGTAAGAAGAGACCTTAAAATTTGGACATGAAAGTTTCTTTGCATCCAATGACACCAAGGACACAATTCACATCAAGAATTACATTAGTGATGTAGAATTTATAAAAATTCAGTAAAATCTCTGGATACACAATCAAAATATCTAAAATCTAAGTTGGTTGGATGTTTGTGAAGTAGTGGAGAAAGCATTATCTCAAATTTTTAAGTCTTATGTATGACCAAACCAGGGTTTAAACCCATAAACTCCAACTCTTGATGCAGATGCTCTACCATGGAGCCACCGAGGCAGTCTCAATCATGAAGACTTAACTGTCTTAGTATTAAGGATTTATTGAACTCCCTATAATTGGATATTCATCTAAAGTATGCAGTCAAAATATGAATAATAAATAAATTAATTTCTGTTACCTTTACAACTTTCACAGGTTAACAGTCCGTAATGATAACCAGAAACTTTATCACCGCACACAGGGCACAGCTCGTCAAATCCAATTTTAACATCTGGTGGATATTGCATGTCGCTACCTGAGGCAGAAGCTAAAAAAAAAATATCAAAGAATACATAAGTTAACTAACAAGTATATCTATAAAATTTTTACCACAATAAGTTACCAGTACCACTCTATATAACTTCCTTATACATTGTATTTATCTTTATTGAGAGAATTCTGGTCTCTGAATAAAAGTGAATACTCATTATGTAATGGTGATTATTTTCATACACTGGTTATTTTGTACCATTTTAAATTCATATTGAGTATAAGCCTATATTTGTCAGACAGTTCTCTATTTACTTTTAAACATACATTGTCTATAAAACTTTTATTCTGTAAACATTAATTTTGGTGTTATCACTTATATAAGTCATGTTTTCAGAACTTTTGCCAGTCATTTTGTTGTCTTTGCAAACAGTTGATTTTTGTCTGCACTTTAAATTTTATTGTAACACTGACTAATCATAGCATTCATTGGTCAATCTTGCAACCAATGTTATTGTTATTTTTCCCTGATAGATTCAATTGTATAAAAGAAGGCGTTTGAATTCAGAGTTCTACCAAGATTGATAAGGCTGGCATAAGATTAGAACATTTGGTCTCTTGCAGTAAAATACCTCTACTTTTCATTCACTAATCATCAGAATGTCAAGGTTTATTAGTTTTTAAAGTAGCTTTCTTGTCAGTACTAGTCATTTATTATTGTCAGTACTAGTCATTTATTATTGTCAGTACTAGTCATTTATTATTTCCAATACTTTTTTTAACACTTTCAGTTTTGCCATTTTAATTTTGTTATTGCCTTCCCTATTTGCTTGGTTTTTGCAGCTTGTCATAACTTTTCTCTCTCTCTTTTTTTTACCTATTTTTTTTTACTGGGTGTTCTTATGTCATTTCATTCCCTGGTTTGAAAAAAATTGTTAACCTGTTAATCTTTATCTTCCCTTCAATTGTATGTTTTCTTCAATTGTTACGGCAACATTTTTTAAAATTTCCGTTCAAGTTATAAGATTATCTTTGAATAGATAGTGTTTGGTTGTGATTGTTATGAAAATTTTGTGTCATTTTGAATTTTATCTATTGCTGACCGTTGTTAAAACACACTTCTGACTATGGGTTAAAGTAAAATTATGTTGTTTTGTTATTAGTTGTGGTAGTGATCTTTATGTTGTGTCATAACTTAGATAAACTGAACAATGCACTTTACTTGGACTCTGGGTGGATTTTCTTAAAATCTTTTACTGGGTACATGTTGTACATCAAAAATAGCAAGAGCTATTTCCAGTATTCATATATGACCTGTATTGGACTAATTTTGGTTTTAAACATTCGAGAACACACAACCGATTAAATGTATATGGTACACTGTCAACTGACCAATACTGAATTTTGTCAAATTTCCCAATATAAAGCTGCTTTGTATTTTGAAAATCCCTCCAATGTCAAGACACCCATTACACCAAAACAGTACTGAAATTTTCTATTCTCACCCAATACAGAAAACTCTCCCAAATCTAACCATGTGCATATAATTATCTTATACAAGTGTATTAAGTTGGTAGAAAATTACAATCACTATGACAATGGATAATGTTTTCCTGCAACACACATAAAAATAGAAGACTGTACAGTCAAACTTTCTGATAATGTGGAGGATAAAAAATTTACAACTTTATTTTATCAGACTGCATTCCATTTTATAAACATGGAGTAGTTTGTTTGTTGTTTTAAGATTTGCATAAATGTATACAAACAGGTACTTGGTCAAGCCAAGTGCTTGACCCCTTTATACGAGACCTACAAAAACTATAAATCGTTACAGTATAGTTGTCGTGTTAATATTAACCCTAATGGCTTGATAAATTCAAATCAGTACATTAACCTTAACTTCTCTTAATTTCTGAGAGATCAAAATGTAAACACGATCGATCATTGACCAATGCCCGGGAGGAAACTCGAGTACGAGGCCGGCAAGTGCATCAACATATCATACAAAAATAGCTTATTTTGCTAAAAACACAAACTGTCAGCTCAAAATTTATTTAAAAATATCAAATATCCATCTCACTTATAAAAAACAATTTATAAATGCAAGCAACAGACGCTTAGATTTCACGTTTGCAGATGTTTTGTGACATGCAACAGCTTCGCAACATGGAAATGCACTGTTCAACATGGCAGTTCTTACCTTCATTTTGGTTGGAAGTAGCCCCTGGGTCTCCATTTTCATCAATACTTTGAGGCTGGTTTTCAAGATCCAGCTTCTCTACATGCTGTATCATACTCATAAGCCTGTGAAGAAGCCAGATTTCCTGATCAGAAAAACCCCACAGCCCTAAAATCTAACCAAAAACCCGGTTTTCGGGGTTAGGAAATCCAACTTATCAATTACTGGTGCCCATTGCGCATGCGAAATATCCGGAAAGTAGGACATTATTGCGAACTTTGTCGTAAACAATGAGAACCGTTAGGGTATTTCTAAACTCATTATCATAACTAAAACTAGAACATATCTAATAATTTATTTAAATTAGCGTTTTAAAACCAAGAGTATATAAAATAATTAAAATAATATTTGTTTTATGAGCATATTTATTTGTTATTAATTTTGATATTCAGTATTTGTGCAAGTCTAACTGGAGGTAACGGTGTATAGTGCCCTTTGTCGGCAAGTGGTCAATACACACAACGTAACAAATAACAAACCATCAGAAGTCCGTCATTACTCATCAGAATATAAAGTAAAAATAATAATATACCAATGATATAAAATTATGTAGATAATAAGTAGATAAATAAATAAATAACTTGATAAATAAATAAATAACATGATTAATAATAAATAAATAAATAAATCACGAAATAAAAAAATAAATACTGAATAAAATAAATAAATAAACGGAATGAATTAATAAAATCATAAAGTGTTTTGTATTTTTGTGAAGTTTTAATATAATAAATCACTGTTAACATACTACTCCTTGAATCATTTTAGTACCGCATGTTCTGAGTCGCTTAGAGCAGTGGTAAGAAACAACACGCTTAATTTGTAGATTTCATAGTGACTGTCTAGATGAAAACTTCCAAACAATTATTGGTTTTAAGTATTAGCTCAGCTTTCTAAATTATTGAAAATGTTCAGCAATATCTCTTTATGTACTGAATGCTAGTAAGACGTGGTGAGAGGCGTAATATACGCGACTTCACCACTAGATAACCAAAGCCCTAGTGTAATTCTACGTTTTCATGATAGCCGCTGGTCACGTCATGTGCACCTGTACGGTTTGAATTTAAAGAAATAATTCAATTCAGAAGTAATGAATCAGAATCGTGTACACGATTTTGAATGTTTCTTTTGATAATAATTAAAAATTCTAAACATAACATTGTTATTACATATATTTGTTGCATAACTAGTATATTTTGGATCTTCCAAATCAACGGGTATCTCACGTCCATTTATTAATAGTTCTACAATTCATAATAAATATAATTATGGGAATTGGTTTTCTATGAGGTTTTGCATAATTAAAAATTGTTTAAGTTATGTGTCATAGCTTAGCGGTGTATGATTTGAATAACATGATTCTAAACGCCAAAGGTGCTTAAATGGCGTTATCTTCACAGATTACTTCACATAAATTTGAAAACTTTAACGTTTCTGTAAAGTTAATGCGAGTTAGTTCTGTCATTTACCATTTTGAATGTATTTTATGGTTAATACAAAAATGGTATATGACAGTTCTGTGACTAACGCGGGTGTAGTGTTTTACAGGTACGAGATAGATAGACATTTTTGAAAAAGAAAAAACCTTGAAGTGTGTCACTCAAAATAAAAATATCACTATACCAAGTCATGCATCAGATGAAACGGTTCTTATAACTGAAATGTCTAAAAACATGTCCAGACAGAATGAAAAAAGGTTAAATATTTTGTATGCAACAACAAACATCAATTACATAAGGCAAATTATTCGTCGTCTGTTTAAAGAGCTAAAATTTGTAAAATAAGATATTTGTTAAACTTTGATGTCTGATTCTTTGTAATTTTTGATTAATTAATTCTCATACTTTTTTGTAATGAATGTTTCAACTTTTTCTTTTCACTTAGTGTAAATTTTAATCATCTTTCATCATCATACTTATTTGTAATCATTTAAGAGAAATTAGATGTAATTAATAAACAAAGTTACAAAAAAGAATTCGTTCTAGACATCTCATCATGTAACACTTTTTGAATCTTTATAATTTAAATATTTAAAATTTATTGTATGATAATCCTAATGAATCACTAAACTAAACCTAGTTCAGTGTAACATGCACGTGCATCGTTATTTACAAAGCTAAATATCAATGACGGAAATCTGCGATTTTCATACGCAAAATCACGAGAGAGAGAGAGAGAGAGAGAGAGAGAGAGAGAGAGAGAGAGAGAGAGAGAGAGAGAGATGCTTATGTCACGTGCAGAATTTAGAATTTTTACCAAAAGTAATATTCAAAATTCTGCACATGACAATTCATGGATTTTGTTCTTGATAGACAATAATGTCTAGCACTTCTTCAATATATACATGTACATTTATGTTCTGTAATGCGAGTAGCTCTAATCAAGATAGCTAAATCATCACATATTACACAGGAACAACGGGTAAAACGAGTACAGTAAGCGGGAACACCTGATAACATCAATAGGATACTTGACAACAAGCGATAGTAGCTTGACAACGGCAATTAATTTTTGACAATTAATAAATTACATATATAAAAAATAATGGGTACTATGACAACATCAACAACAATCGTAACTACCAAAACAGGATACTATGGCAACATTACAACAATCGCAATTATCAAAACCGAGTACCGTGACACATTACAACAATCGTAATTGTCAGAACCGGATAACATGACAGCATTACAACAATTGTAATTGTCAGAACCGGGTAACATGACAACATTACAACAATCGTAATTATCAGAACCGGATAACATGACAACATTACAACAATCGTAATTGTCCAATCGGGGTTCTATGACAACATTACAACAATCATAGTTGTCAGAACCGGATAACGTGACAACATTACAAAAATCTTAATTGTCAAAACCGGGAACCATGACAACATTACAATAATCATAATTGTCAAAACCGTATAACGTGACAACATAACAACAATCGTAATTGTCATAACCGTATAACATGACAACATTTCAACAATCGTAATTGTCAAAACCGGATAACATGACAGCATTACAACAGTCGTAGTTGTCAGAACCGGATAAGATGACAACATTACAACAATCATAATGATCAAAACCGGGTACCATGACAACATAACAACAATCGTAATTGTCAGAACTGGATAACGTGACAACATTACAACAATTGTAATTGTCAAAACCGGATAACATGACAACATTACAACAATCGTAATTATTAAAACCGAGTACCTTGAAAACATAACAACAATCTTAATTATCAAAACCGGATAACATGACAATATTACAGCAATCGTTATTGTCAAAACCGGGTACCATGACAACATTACAACAATCGTAATTGTCATAACCGAGTTCCTTGAAAACACAACAACAATCGTAATTATCAAAACCGGATAACGTGACAACATTACAACAATCGTAATTGTCAAAACCGGATAAAATGACAACATTACATAAATCGTAATTATCAAAACAGATAACATGACAACATTTCAACAAGCGTAATTCTCAATACCGGATAACATGACAACATTACAACCATCGTCATTGTCAAAATCGGGTAACATGACGACATTACAACAATCATAATTGTCAGAACTGGATAATGTGACAACATTACAACATTCGTAATTGTCAAAGCCGGATATCATGACAACATTACAACATTCGTAATTGTCAAAGCCGGATATCATGGCAACGTTACAACAGTCGTAATTGTCAAAACCGGGTAACATGACGACATTACAACAATCATAATTGTCATAACTGGATAATGTGACAACATTACAACATTCGTAATAGTCAAATCCGGATTACATGGCAACTTTACAACAGTCGTAATTGTAAAAACCGGATAACATGACAAAATTACAACAATTATAATTGTCAGAACCGGATAACGTGACAACATTACAACAGTCGTAATTGTCAGAATCAGGTAACATGACAACATTTCAACAATTATAATTGTCAGAACCGGATAACGTGACAACATTAAAAGAATCGTAATTGTCAGAATCAGGTGACATGACAACATTACAACAATTATAATTGTCAGAACCGGATAACGTAACAACATTACAACAATCGTAATTGTCAGAATCAGGTAACATGACAACATTACAACAATTATAATTGTCAGAACCGGATAACGGGACAACTTTACAACAATCGTAATTGTCAGAATCAGGTAACAAGACAACAGTGAGATACTAGTATATGACAACATCAATGTTATATGACATTGTTGTATAGGAATCAGCGATAATAAGACTTTTCACGCTTGAGTAAACATATGATGCATTTTACATGTCGCTGAACTCACAAGACATTAAATAAATTTAAATACTAAAATGTCAAAAAATACTCATTGATATTCAAATAGAGAAGCGATATAAATATCTTTTTTTTTGTGAATTACTAGTACTATATATGAATACTAGAAAGTTAAACCACAACCCGAGACGGTATTCTCTCAAATGGTGTTTTTATATGATTATGATGACCGAAAAATGACTATAAGCATTAAAACCTGTAGAAAAAAATCTTCATAGTTTTAAGTGTCATTTAGAACTTAAAAATGAATTAAATATTTTTTTATTGACTTGAATTTTAATTAGGATTAAGGGTGACCTTTATCCTATTCTTAATTACTAGAAATTTTTTTTATCATTATAGATTTTAAAATACCATATCAACGTACTACAAAAATCCTTAGAAAATAAATACAGAAATCTATAACTGAAAAAAACAGGTTATATATATCCAACAGATCGCTGCAGTCGAAATCACACAACAATAACTTAAACAAGTGAAAAAAGAGAATGCTATAGGTACAAAGTCAGCATCAGTAAGTCCTAAAATCAACATCGACTATAGGTACAAAGTCAGCATCAGTAAGTCCTAAAATCAACATCGGTTATAGGTACATAGTCAGCATCAGTAAGTCCTAAAATCAACATCGGCTATGGGTACAAAGTCAGCATCAGTAAGTCCTAAAATCAACATCGGCTATAGGTACAAAGTCAGCATCAGTAAGTCCTAAAATCAACATCGGCTATAGGTACAAAGTCAGCATCAGTAAGTCCTAAAATCAACATCGGCTATAGGTACAAAGTCAGCATCAGTAAGTCCTAAAATCAACATCGGCGTCGAGAAAGAATTCAAAAAACGTGATTTTTTTTGGAAACATTTTCATAAATGAATCGAGAAAACGTTCTAATGTTTGTTTAAATTTTATAATAAAAATAAAAATATTTAACATTATCCATATAAATCCATAGTAATTAACCGATATAAAAATGATATAATTAATATTCCGTACTGATGATAAGGAGGGTACTTGTCAAGTCCAACAAAAAACGGAAGGTAAGGTTAACGAGTTAATTAAAAACGTATTAATTAATTACACGTAAAATCGTCCATAAACTACGTAATGAGTTTGAGTGACTTGTCATTAGAGTACAACCAATGTTTTATTTCTGAACCTCGGTGTACAGACCGAGTTCACGTGTACTTAGTTGTAGTCTGTAATGGGTTTACGTTTGCAAAAGTGTTTACAATCAATGTTAGCGTACGAACTACATATGTACAGGGTTGTTGACAATCTGATGTCAATGATAGCGTACGTACTATATATGAACAGGGTTGTAAACAATCTGAGGACAGTGTTAGCGTACGAACTACATATGTACGGGGTTGTTAACAATCTGATGTCAATGTTAGCGTACGTACTACATATGTACAGGGTTGTAAACAATCTGATGTCAATGTTAGCGTATAGACTTCATATGTACAGGGTTGTTTACAATCTCATGACAATGTTAGCGTACGTACTATATATGTACAGGGTTGTTAGCAATCTGATGTCAATGTTAGCGTACGTACTACATATGTACAGGGTTGTAAACAATCTGAGGACAGTGTTAGCGTACGAACTACATATGTACAGGGTTGTTAACAATCTGATGTCAATGTTAGCGTACTTACTACATATTTTACAGGGTTGTTAACAATCTGATTACAATTTATTTCAATCAATCTATGACATTGCCAAGTTAATATGATTTAGTCTCAATATCCGCTGTACGCTGGCCTAAACCACAAGGCATTGGGAGTTTAATCACGAGAGTTTGGTCTGTATATTTGTTTGTCGTTTTCATTTGTTGTTGCATGTTGTTTCTGTACTGTTCAGCAAACTCAAAGTTTTAATTTCTTGCTTTTATGTAGCATTCAGTGTACGTCCAAAGTCCGGTGTTTTTTAATCAGTGAACTTGGTATGTTTTATGTCGATTTCTTTTTCTTTTTTTCACTAGTTTGTTGTGTGTGTTGTGTTATTGTTTACATTGATATTTGCCAAGTGTATATTTTACACCTCTAGTTCTATACTCAGCTTTAACACAAACTAGTTAATCAGTCAGTCTTCTCGAATGAATTTGTAAAAAAAAAAATGGCCGAATTGACCCGTGTTAAGTATTTCTAAAATCTATCAGTACACTTATATATTAACTTCTTCGGATAATTAATTAGAGAGACGGTTAGGATGTTAATTAGCAACTAGTAATTAATTAGTCGTGATTGGAGGTCTTGTTGTCAGTTTCTCTTTATTACGTAATTATAAATTATCCAGGTGTAATTAGTACTGAAAAATAACACCTGTTGATGAACTTTACACCGGTGCCAATCTCTGTCAGTATCATAAAATTGTGACATTTCTGTCTATAAAATAACATGTACTCTGTGATCACTAATTAACGTCTTTAATGTATCGGTCCGTTCAACTAATTTTTTTTAAAATAGCACTTTCTTGTTGCACATTGTATACATGTAGTCCAATATGTTTTGTTTTCAGAAAAATAATTCATTAAAATACAATATTTTATTTGTATAAATTACAGTTAATTACAGTTAATTATTTGATAAAATAAAGCATGTTAAAAACTGGATTAAATCGTCATTTAAAGGAACAGCTTGATGCAAAATGAGTGATTATATATACATGTATACGGAAGTGTATTCTACAGTAATCTACTAGACTCCCCCAGCCTTGTAAGGTAACACCCATTAACTGAAAAATAACATTCTAATACAAGCTAATTTACATAATTTGCAAAGACTCTTTAAAGAAGTATAAATTAATCGCACCACTGTGAGTTCTAGAATCACAAATGCGAGTTCTAAACCTCACAAATGCGAGTTCTAAACTTTACCACTGTGAGCTAGAAACCTCATCGCGGCATGTTCTTAACCTCACTAATGCCTGTTTTAAACTTCACCACTGCCTGTTCTAAACTTTGGCACTGCCTGTTCTAAACTTTACCAATGCCTGTTCTTAACTTCACCACTGCCTGTTCTAAACTTCGACACTTCCTATTCTAAACTTCGGGACTGCCTGTTCTAAACTTCACCACTACCTGTTCTAAACTTCACTAATGCCTGTTTTAAATTTCACCACTGCCTGTTCTAAACTTCACCAATGCCTGTTCTTAACTTCACCACTGCCTGTTCTAAACTTCGACACTTCCTATTCTAAACTTCACCACTGCCTGTTCTAAACTTCGGTTCTAAACTTCGACACTTCCTATTCTAAACTTCACCACTGCCTGTTCTAAACTTCGGGACTGCCTGTTCTAAACTTCGGGACTGCCTGTTCTAAACTTCGGGACTGCCTGTTCTAAACTTCACCACTACCTGTTCTAAACTTCACTAATGCCTGTTTTAAATTTCACCACTGCCTGTTCTAAACCTCACTAATGCCTGTTTTAAACTTCACCACTGCCTGTTCTAAACTTCGACACTTCCTGTTCTAAACTTCACCAATGCCTGTTCTTAACTTCACCACTGCCTGTTCTAAACTGTGACGCTTCTTATTCTAAACTTCACCACTGCCTGTTCTAAACTTCGGGACTGCCTGTTCTAAACTTCGGGACTGCCTGTTCTAAACTTCACCACTACCTGTTCTAAATCACCACTGCCTGTTTTAAATTTCACCACTGCCTGTTCTAAACTTCACCAATGCCTGTTCTTAACTTCACCAATGCCTGTTCTTAACTTCACCACTGCCTGTTCTTAACTTCGACACTGCCTGTTCTAAACTTCACCACTACCTGTTCTAAACTTCACTAATGCCTGTTTTAAATTTAACCACTGCCTGTTCTAAACTTCAACTATGCTTGTTCTTAACTTCACCACTGCCTGTTCTTAACTTCGACACTGCCTGTTCTAAACTTCACCACTACCTGTTCTAAACTTCACTAATGCCTGTTTTAAATTTCACCACTGCCTGTTCTAAACTTCACCAATGCCTGTTCTTAACTTCACCACTGTGTGATTTAAACATCATCACTACAAGTTTTAAACATTACCTTTGCGAGTTAAAAACTGTGAGTTGTAAACCTCAACACTACAACTTATATACCTCATAACTGCGACTTTTAAACTTTACCACTGCGAATTCTAAACCTTACCACGGCGAATTCTAAACCTTACCAATGGGAGTTCTAAACCTTACCAATGGGAGTTCTTAAACTCACCACTGTGAGTTCTAAACCTTACCACTGGGAGTTCTAAACCTCACCACTGCGAGTTCTAAACCTTACCACTGGGAGTTCTAAACCTTACCAATGGGAGTTCTAAACCTTATTAATGGGAGTTATAAACCTTACCAATGGGAGTTCTGAACCTCACCACTGCGAGTTCTAAACCTTACCACTGGGAGTTCTAAACCTCACCACTGCGAGTTCTAAACCTTACCAATGGGAGTTCTAACCCTTACCAATGGGAGTTCTAAACCTTACCAATGGGAGTTATAAACCTTACCAATGGGAGTTCTTAAACTCACCACTGTGAGTTCTAAACCTTACCACTGGGAGTTCTAAACCTCACCACTGCGAGTTCTAAACCTTACCACTGGGAGTTCTAAACCTTACCAATGGGAGTTCTAAACCTTATTAATGGGAGTTATAAACCTTACCAATGGGAGTTCTGAACCTCACCACTGCGAGTTCTAAACCTTACCACTGGGAGTTCTAAACCTCACCACTGCGAGTTCTAAACCTTACCACTGGGAGTTCTAAACCTTACCAATGGGAGTTCTAAACCTTATTAATGGGAGTTATAAACCTTACCACTGGGAGTTCTAAACCTCACCACTGCGAGTTCTAAACCTTACCACTGGGAGTTCTAAACCTTACCAATGGGAGTTCTAAACCTTATTAATGGGAGTTATAAACCTTACCACTGGGAGTTCTAAACCTCACCACTGCGAGTTCTAAACCTTACCAATGGGAGTTCTAAACCTTATTATTGGGAGTTATAAACCTTACCAATGGGAGTTCTGAACCTCACCAATGGAAGTTAAATACTTCATCACTGCGTTTTCTTACCATTAACTTTAGATCTTCTAAACCTATACACTGCGAGTTTTAAACCTCAGCACTGCGAATCCCAAAACTCAGTTCTACTAGTCCTAAAACTCAGCACTACTAGTCCTAAACCTCAGCACTGCTAGTCCAAAACCTCAGCACTCTAGTCCTAAACCTCAGCACTCTAGTCTTAAACCTCAGCACTGCTAGTCGAAAACCTCAGCACTCTAGTCCTAAACCTCAACACTACTAGTCCTAAACCTCAGCACTGCTAGTCCAAAACCTCAGCACTCTAGTCCTAAACCTCAACACTACTAGTCCTAAACCTCAGCACTGCTAGTCCAAAACCTCAGCACTCTAGTCCTTAACCTCAGCACTACTAGTCCTAAACCTCAGCACTGCTAGTCCAAAACCTCAGCACTCTAGTCCTTAACCATAGTACTGCGATTTCCAAACCTTAGCACTACTCGTCAAAAACGACCATTACTCATGTGTTGTGATTTTCTTCATGAGATGTTATGGGTTTGGTCGCAGAGGAAAGTTCCATTATATTTTTCTAACGAGGGGCCATGTTCTTACACAAGTACGTAGCTTATCTATAGACATGCCTTACTGACCATTTACAGACACGTAATATTTCCTGGTGATAACCTTAAATAAACCATATAAAACATCCTACACTGAGCTCACGACGACAAAGATAAGGTAAGTGAAATATGAAAACAATGGTTACAGGAATTATCCTTCCCTAAAATTACCGATAATGTCCAAATACATGTATAGTCTTAATTTCAATTTTAATGAAGTACGATAATATGTTTTAAAATTATTAGATACAGCGTTTTTTGTATTTATTTATTTATTTATTTATTTATTTATTTATTTATTTATTCATTCATTTATTTATTTATTTATTTATTTATTTATTTATTTATTTATTTATTTATTGTTTATTTGTACATTGCATTTACGCACGAAATATGGAGGTATACATGTATATTCCAAATTTTCCTAATGAAGATATGATCAATAACCTATCCCCTAATCTACCAAAATTCATTACAAGGAACAAATATCAATTGTGTACTTCCAAAACTGATAAAAATTTCGTCGGAGCACCTGCATTTCAATATTTCACAAATCAAAGTATTCTAACTGTTTTCTTTACTCTTTACAATTATTTTTTCAATTTCTTATTTTGATATGGGAAGCTTGCTCGTCTTCTTAAAAAGAAACTTGTGAGGGTTTCTTCTCTTTGTTTAAATTTCGACACGGAATTAATTATTTGTATTAAAAATAATTCATAGATCCCAAAATGTCTCAATGATGAAAATCCCTTAAATTTCCAAACACGTGTTCTAGATAGTAAACATCCAGTGAAAAAGGTGTAAAGAACAATTAAAACGAATAGGGAACAATTAACATCATTAAGGGCATTTCTATATCATTGTTTTATTATTATTATTATTATTATTATTATTATTATTATTATTAGGTGATATAATATTAAAAAGTGTTACAAACGTTACCATCACTGATATACCCTTAGACACATAAGATTGATAAATGAAGACCGTCATACATACAAAAATCTTGTATTTTTTAGGAAGATGCAGAATTATTCCATCATTTTCCTGATACTAACGGCCATATTAGTTCAACTTCATAATGTGGTTTCTGTTGGTCAAAACGAAATAAACCAAATCAAGGCAGGGGCTACGTTTGCTAACTCGCTGGCCAAGGCTATGCAATCTCGGAGTTTCTCCGATGTCATTAAGAAATCTGCTTCAATTATTCCCGGTATTTCGGCGGTGACAACTTTCGTGGGGTTTATCCTTTCTTTAGTAGGGACGAGTGAATCTCAAGAACTTTTGGCTATAAAGCGACTTTTCAATGAAATGGACGATAGGTTTGACTCGGTAGAAAGACATCTTCAAGATATCCAGAGGGAAATAAAATGGGCTCAGGTACAGAGTCAATTTGGTCATATTGAGCAAGAAATAACACAGTATTTGGATTTTTGAAAAACATTTACATTCACCCGTTGGCTTTGAAAATTGCCGATAAAGATTATTTTGTGAATTCATTTGAGAATACATGCACCAACTGCGCAATGGATCTGTACCACGGCATTATGGGAACAGACTGTGCATTGACAGGTGATATATTAATAATTGCTAAGAATTCATTCCAAAATAATCGACCACAAACTCAGAGCTTCATGATTGGTATACTGCAATTATTAATACGCGGAATAACATCAGAGATCGCTTATAAAAAGTTAAAATACAGGTGACACCGTTTCCAACTATTATCTACATGAATGGGAACAACGAATCAACAATGTAACAAAGCGAATGCAGACGATAGATGAGCAAGTAAAAGTAAAATATCACTGACCAAGCAGGGATAGATATAAACAGAATTGCTGCAGAAAAACACACTTTGTCAAATGGCGCCTTCTCAACTTATTTATATAACTTTTTGATAAAGAAGTACTTTTGGAGAGATTGGCTGGTAATTATATACAATCCCATTAACGGCGGGAGTAACCACATGAACAAACAATGTAATGGGTATATCAAATACCGCTTTCAAGGAAGAAACATGGTGGTGGCATCTGTCGATTCCATGGCAACGAGAATAAACAAAACACAAGCCAATATTATCATATCAAAACTTCCCACTTCTTATAGTTACACAAGTTTTGATTCGTGCATGTATTACGGCCAATACTTTCCATGTATTCAGAGAACAGAATATAACGCAGACAAGATTTATAGCCGTTTTCCAGACAGCATAAAATCGACCTGCGTACCTTTTGCAGCAGACGGAGTTATCGATATACATAGCGGCATTTACTATCAGGCGCCACGAGAACGATTAGGTCAACACGAGTACAGCGGGAACTAAACCGTATGCAGTTTATCTGTTCGGATGACGCGGAATTTAAAATCCGTATATTTGTTATAATAAATAAATAGATTTGTTTTGAGGGGAAAATATTTTTTTTAAATATCCGTTTAAGTAATATTCAAAGAAATGGTTCCAAAAAGTGTGATGGACAGATTCATATAGGTAATTATTTAATAAAATTAAAACTAAACATCAAACAATATCAAATTGTATTGTGTTCGTTCATTCGTTCACCTATACATTGACTAGAAATTAATATTGCTAGACGCCTAAAGCCTTTCAGGGGCCCGTTTAGTGTCTGTGTACATTAGAACACATTACAAATCACACCGCCTCTTTCCCTAGAGGTTTCAATACCGCTCAGACAGAACCTACATGTAGTCTAAAATGTCTCTAAATCGAGTTAATGATGTTCCTGAATCCTTTTCATATTACTTATATTTAAATATACTGTATATTATTATGTATCTGATTTTGTGTATAAGATAATGTTTAAATTAAATGGTCTGTCAGTTGGCATACTGGAAGGTAGGTGGTTTCTTGCAACATCCAAGCACGGACCCTGCTCATTATATGTGAGCGGTTATAGAACACAGACACCAATAGCCTTAAATGTCCATTCAGTTATTATCAACTATGAAATGTAAAATTAGAAATACGTTACTGAAATAATGCATAGAACGCAGCCAAAAACATGGTACAGGTAACTTTCAAAGACCAGGCAAAGAAGACTTACGAGGAAAGGCTAACAAATATTGTCACCACTGATTATAATACTCTGTATTTTGAAGATTCAGTGAAGTGGTTAAAGTTTTATGTGGGGCCATTCCCACTTTTAAAAATAAATAGTTAATAGATAAATGAATGTGTAAAATAAATATATAAGTTAATAAATAAGTAAATTGATAACTAGAGCACGGTTTTACATGCTTCAAGTTGGAAAATATTGAATGAAAAATAATTTTACCTGAATGGTCATTCACTTATAAAGTTTTTAAGATCACATTAAAGTATTTAAACGCTAACAAAATTATTTCTAACTTCTAAAGATTCATTTGAAGACAGAATGCGATAATATACAATGATATGACGCGACGCTTTGTAAGGGGAAAAAAGAGAAAATTGAAAAAAATTGATTGAAAATTAGTTTTCTATTTGAAAGGTATTTTATCTGAAAATCATTTTTAGGGGATTAAATTTCCAATCTGTATAGACTTTAAAGTGTTGAATATTGATACAGACATGGACCCTTTGACGTTGTAATACACATCAATAAAACTACATGTCGACATTCAACAAATTACACGCAAAGAAAAACAATGCATATTAACAGATTTACCTCCCTTGAATTCTGTAAATTACACAAACGATATCTATCTGTACCATTTGTTACTTTTTATCTGTAGATAATCTTTATTGAAAGTTTTTAAAATTTGTTATTAATTAAGAAACGTATATAGAGATCATTTAAAGATACAAATCTGGCCTTGTAAGTAACGGTTAGCTCGTAATTGCCATTTAAAAGAAGAAACAGTGACAATTTTATTTTTTTGTCTGAAAATAGTCTAACTTTGGTCTATATTTAGGGGCACCTTAAAAAAAAAAACCTCTAGTCTCCCACGGCTTGTCTAGGGAGATTTAAATCACTGCAAAGCATTGTCCTTTTTACTTTAAAATGGTTCAAATTTTATAAGAAATATGTTTTGAAGAATAAATTATGAATAAGTGCGAGGGTGTGAGTACCATCCAGTTCAGATCATAGCCGATTTGTATCAACGGTTGTTCAAATTTTCACAAAAAAAAAAAAAAAAAAAAAAAAAAAAAAAAAAAAAAATCCAAACGTGTTAGCATAACAAAATTTAAAGTTCTAAAACATAAATGAAGCTTCTAAAATAAAAAAAAATATTTAAATATCGGCTTTAAATAAATACAATGTACCAATAAAAGCCAAAACATTTTGAATTATTTAGAAAGAGATATAAATGATGAAAATAATTACCATAACATCGTCGTCAAATATAAAATGATTTTAATAAATTCCACACTCTCTCTCTCTCTCTCTCTCTCTCTCTCTCTCTCTCTCTCTCTCTCTCTGTTCATTTAGTTTTGTTTTTTGTTGCGTCTTGGTAACGGGCAATACCTTTGTATCAGTGACATTACTTACTTCAGTTTTATTTATCTATTTGTTTATTTTGTTTCTTGGTACCGGTCATTAACTTTCTATCTTTCAAGAGTATTTACCGTCTTTATCCATGTGCATTTCGTATGTTATAAAATGATTTTGCTCAAGTCTAAAAATTTAAGCCACGATCACAAATCCATTGTACAAAGTTTCAATTCTAGTTATTATCTAGCATTGTCAAAATAAACGCAATCAAAAGTTCTCTAAGCCTTCTAGATCACACTACAAGCGTTAGCTAACTTAGTAGATTTTAGTGGATTGGATTAATGGTGTTTTCCCCCAGTCACGCTATGTATGTCAGTGTTTCGGGATTGTGGAGGAAATTGAAATGCCTTGAGAAAAAACCACCGACGTTCGAAAAGTGAACAGATCAAGTGAGATTCTGACCTAGGTGGTAAGAAGATCTATGTTCCGTAGGTGCGATTTAGACTACACGATCACGGGTCTGTCCCCCTCTATTTGATTTGAACTATCAAATAAAATATTTTAAAATGGTCGTTCTTCATTGGTAATGGAGCTTTTTATTTAGTAAAGTAGATGATGTGCCATTAGACGTTATTAAGTAGTCCGACTTGATCTTTCTGCGAATTGTTTTTCCCTGTTTTTCCGAATGAATATGTTTTGTTTTCTAAAACTTATTCTTTAGTAATTTTCCGCTATTTAATCTAGTAAACAGGTTATGCAAAAGCGAAAACTTAAAAACGAAATGACACAAATCGGTCACCATATTATTGAGTTTCTGTGTACTTTGTAATTCCGTAGAAACTTGACTTGATAGTTAAAAGTTCAACGTATTGAGAGTTTAAGTAAATATCACAAACATATAATTATATTTTTAAAATATAAAGACGGAATTGTGTTGGAGTTTTGCTTCATATAGATTTTAACATTTTATTTGTTATTTGATAGAGTGAGATTCGGTCAACAACACACTTAATATTATTACTGAGGGAGAGAAGAAGGGACAACTGTACCCGTATTTGTCAGGACATGCATATTTCCCTTTATAGTCGATTAAATGATAAATGGTCAACAACAAAGGTTAATAAAGGACGTATTTCATTGTATACAACAACCAGGGAATGCTGGAATACAATAACTATTGGACAGCCTTAAACTTTCATTTCTGAAAGGAAATTACCAAAATGAAAGAGAAAAAACAATTTCGGAAAATTTATAAAATTATCAATTATTCCGAACTGATTTTTTTCCATGCGCAAATAAATCGGATAGAGTACTTATTATAAACAAGAGAGAGAGAGAGAGAGAGAGAGAGAGAGAGAGAGAGAGAGAGAGAGAGAGAGAGAGAGAGAGAATCAGTTGACTGAAACTAAAGATAAGACAGGTCAATTAAACTAATCAATCTCAATTTTTTACACAAAATGTTTAGTCACCTTTTTTCAGGTAATTTATATTCAATACAATGCGTTTGTTCATTTTACAAGATAAAAGATAATTTTAGCAATTTTTTCACTAATTTTTCCGGTTAACAAAACAGTAAATTACCATTTAGATATAACAGATTCTGACCCTTTCTAAATAATGTCATCATATCCTTAAAAAACGACAAATTACGACATAAAAGAAATGTTTCACACATGTCCATAATTAGCCAAACATACATTGATAGTGTGCCGGTCATTTTTCATGCTTCGCTCGATTATGTTGTTTAATTTATGCTATTTTCAACTTAGTTTACAAAATTTTTAAAATGCTGTTACACGTTTAAAAGTGAAGTTTTTATGATCTTAAGCCCGATAAGACATTGGTAGCCAATGATCCAAAGGTTTAGTTTACAAGAGAAAATTATGTTTAATAACGGTCTTCTATTGTTGAATTTGAATAGAGAAAATATTTAAAGAGCAAATTACGTTCTCTCACGCAATCTCGCGAGATTTGTAATGGTTTATCTTTTCTGTCATCACTCCACAGAATCTGCCTCGACATCGCCTCACTGTGTCAAAATGTCTGTACTAGTTGAGCGCATTTGCTAAATAAGTGCATTGACTCTTACTAAACTAGCAATAGAAATCGTTCACATCAAAGAGAAAAAACTCAATATTTTGACAGTCACCACAAAAATATGGGTTTATTTGACCGCTCGCTTGTTGTTAGTTTTTACAGGCATTCAAGTTATTTTTGTTAGCATAAAAACTTTTGACATGAAATGATTTTTCATTTTCATTTTAAATCGTTATTTGGTTAGGTTCTTTCTGTAAAGAAAAATTGCTTCCAACACCTAATAAAATTTATACCTAAAACACATGTACTAAGTAAAGCAATAAAGAATCGTACAGATATAACACCAGTTAACAACAGAAACAGCCAAATGACACGAGACAACACAATGAAAACACGAAAAATAATTCAACTCCTGACTTTGGACGGACACTGGAGTTATTGACCAGTGATGTAGTTTTTCTATTTGGGGCCTCCGAAGGACTTGTTTTTACTAAACGCAGTCTAAAAATAATGAAAAATAAGCCTTGTTTTACTAAATAAAACATAATCTCATTATTATTATTATTATTATTATTATTATTATTAGTATCAGTATAAGTAGTAGGAATAGTTGTTGTTGTCGGAGTAGGCTAGTAGTGGTAGGAGTAAGGAAAATATAAGTTTAATAACATTAAATGCTAATTATGAAACATAAAAGGATCATCCATCATAGGGGTAAACTATTCTTATTAAAACATGTTTTTTGGGTCTTGCTTTGTTTAACAAGATATAAAAAGTACCTTCATACTGAAACAACTAAAGAGTCATCTGTAATTGTTGTACTTCTGTAGTTAATTTGTATTTTCAAGTCTTTAAAAATCCAAATAAATTTTAAAAAATCGGATACAATTTTATCATTAGATAATCGGTCCTGAAAGTTCTTGGTTGAAACCTGACACAGAGCTGATGTGTGTACTTGTTCTGTAAAATCTATAAATTGCCAAATGTATCACATAACCTTACTCAGATATGCCTACACTGACATTAAAATAAGTCACTAATACTGAAGTGTTCTAGAAAACGAAAATTTACATAGTAGATCGACAAAAACACTATAAAGTTCTTTATTTTGGATTGGTAACCTTAAAAATAACTTGTTTCAAATAGATTTTTCAAAATCGCGAAAAAGTGTGTCTCTACATTAAAATGATTCATTGAAAAATTTGGGAAGTACTTTTATTTGTACTGAAAAAGCCGTAACACAATTGGAGAGCCATTTGGAGTATTTTTATTGTTTATAAATATAAATATATATATAATTTTACACACGATTTATAGGAGGTTGTGCGAAAAGAACCAATTTTTGAATACTTAGATAACAGGTGCTTGAAATTGTGAACTCATCAAAACAATTGATTTTCTGTCAAATTAACGATGACAGCTCAGGTGGGAAATGATGTGTCGTTCTATAAGTTCTAAAACGGGTAATTACGGACACATAAAGCAGATATTTTAATGGACTTATACTAAGGTTACAGTTTCCACAATATCATGGTATGTATATAAGGTTGTTAAAGGTTTTTTTTAGGATAACAAACTTTATTAATCTTTAGCTCCGAGGCACTTTTCATTAAAAATAAGCAAGGCAGGTGAGCGATCTCTCTTATTTAACATTAACTCTAGCAGTACTTTATAATGTATTATAATGGAATAAAATTAAACATCAAAAGTATATATCATTATATACATACTTATAGAGCGATAGATCTATCATAATCACTTAATTCTATAAAGAAAGTCTTGCTTTATACACAGATTGCAATATAATATGCATGGGTGTTTAATTTAATCAGCGTTAATTCAGCCGGGGTATTATCTGTGACATGGTAGAGGCAGGCGTCTTTTATGGGTAGTTAACACGACTATCTTGTTTCTCATCTTCCAGAATATTGATACTCAAGTGTAATACAAAAGAAAGCATTCCTATGTTATGTTTTATAACGGAACATGTATTATATTTTTGATAGAGTGGTATATAGGATTTTTATATAGCTTTATAAAATTTGAAACCACTATATACAACTAATACGGGTGATTCGGCTATATTTCTTTAGGCAACATCACGTTGACTCTTTGTTTAGCTTCTGAAGGCGGGTAGCTTTACTTCTCCAAAACGAAGAATGACACAACTATTATTACACTTGTTTAGGGTTGTACGCTAAAAAAGCTTCGGACATTTTTAAGATTCATATTTTTACATGTGATCATCAAACACTCACTCACTTTGCTAATTTTTCTATTTAGTAAAAATAAGTGTTTAAAAATTTCCATGGGCTAAGTTTTAAATACTCTATTTATAAATTATTCAGAAAATAAAAAATAGTCTTATAACAATTTATAATTTGAAGCAATACTGTAATTTGTGTCTAGAAATGTTAAAAAATATTTAAAATGGCCTTTGAGATAATTTTAAGTGTGTGACTATAACTGGTAGATTTTTTAGAGTTTCGTTAACGAAACTAGACGTAAATATATCTTGGCATGGCCTAATGATATATATTTAGCTTAGCTGTTTGATAAGATATGATAATATAACATAATGATAGTGTTATTTATTAGCCACGAAAATACCTGACCATTCCTTAAGCTCTTGTGATTTACTTTAGAGTGATAAAGTTTAGTACCCCCCCCCCCCCCCGTGCATGTTCTGTCACGTATGTTGTATATGACAAAATCACATTACGGGATGATTAAAACCATTAAAAAAACTTCAGTGTAATTGATTGCAATCAACAAGGCCATTTAAAGGAACATCTTACTTATTATCATTTTAGATTTCGTTTTGTCAGTAAAAAAGAGCATTAATTATTTGATATCAATAATTCATATATATATATATATATATATATATATATATATATATATATATACATGTATATATAATTAAAAAACGAAGGCTAATGATAATAAATAACTCTATTCTTTCTTATTACTATTTATTTTGTTTGATATGATCTTGGTATCTCTAGCCCTTGTCCAATCGAGTTACACGATTCAACTTCAGGTGAGTTAGCCAGTTGTATATGTATAAATCAAACACACACTCTGTATCAAACATTTCCTCTGAGATTATAAGCATTTTTAATATTTTTTCACATACCACACTGGAGTTTACCTTTTCCCCTCACTTCAACTAAACATTTTGGTAACCATTATTATTATTTACAAGATAAAGCTATTGCATTTCATAAATACTTGAAATATAGATTAAAATTCAAGATATCGCTACAAGATTAAATTAATAATAGCCTTAAGCAAGATACCTTAAAGACCTATCTGTTGTTCTTTGTAAATCTTATAACTATTCCGCCGTCTATATTCCAATTAACTGTTTACCAAAGATCAGTATAGATTTTAACGTATTATAATTTGTTCAATAGAGAGCACTTGGTACAAGTAGAGAACTAGAACATCAATAAAAAACAGCCCTGCTTGGTGGTCTATTCTCCTGATGGCTAAACAGACATGAACAAAGCCTCGTTCAAACAACAACGCCCACAACTATACATTATAAATCGGGGATAACAATAAACTAAGAAAAAACTATTTCCAAAAAATGACTTCCAACTGTTGTTTTCTGTAGGATAAAAGCAGTGGTATGCTTCTTTTTATAGCATAACCCGACAAATAAGTATTAACTGATAGATTATTATTGGTGTATTTTGGACTAAAACTTAAAGTATTTATTACTTAAATGTTTTGTGTTATAGTTTAAACTTACTTCATAAAGTCGTAAAGCAAACATATATACTGTTAGTTTTTATAAGAATATAATGATACTCTAATATCTTCATACATATATGTGACTTCATTAAACAACATGATCTAATAAAACAGTCATTGTAAACACTAAAATAACGATGTAGGTAACATAAATAGTGGTGTTATATTTTTCCAAAGTTTCTTGCTTATCGTGTAGTTTTTTTCTTATACTTTGTTGTAATGTAATAAATTGTTGGAATATTTTGTGTTATACGTTATTTGATTTTTGCATTCAGCTTCAGAACAAAATTAGCAAATGTCAGTAGAAATACTAATATTGTTCAAAGGTATTACATGTACTGTTATAAACTAACATAATAGTTAAAAACAGTTTACTAAAACAATGTCAGGACAAAAGAACTTAGGTTCCATGCCCACTTGGTCAGATATTAGGACAGCAACGTCTAGGTTCCATGTCCAATCGTTCCGATATTACGACAACAGCGCTTAGGTTCCATGTCCATTTAGTCAGATATTAGGACAGCAGCGTCTAGGTTCCATGTCGACTCGGTCAGATATTAGAACAGCAGCGTCTAGGTTCCATGCCCAATCGGTCAGATATTAGGACTACAGCGCCTAGATCCGTGTCCACTCGGTCAGGTATAAGGACAGCAGCGTCTAGGTTCCATGTCCAATCGGTCATATATTAGGACTACAGCGCCTAGATTCCATGCCCACTCGGTCAGATATTAGGACAGCAGCGTCTAGGTTCAATGTCCAATTGGTCAGATATCAGGACAGCAGCGTCTAGGTTCCATGTCCACTCGGTCAGCTATTAGGACAACAGGGCCTAGATTCCATGTCCACTCGGTCAGATATTAGGACAACAGCGTCTAGGTTCCATTTTCTCTCAGTCAGATATTAGGACAACAACGCCTAGATTCCTTGCCCACTCGTTCAGATATTAGGACAACAACGCCTAGGTTCCATGTCCACCCGGTCAGCTATTAGGACAACAACGCCTAGGTTCCATGTCCAATCGGTCAGATATTAGGACAACAGCGCCTAGGTTCCATGTCCACTCGGTCAGCTATAAAGACAACAACAGCGTCAAGGTTCCATGCCCACTCGGTCAGATAATAGGACAACAGCGCCTAGGTTCCATGTCCACTCGGTCAGATATTAGGACAACAGCGCCTAGGTTCCATGTCCACTCGGTCAGATATTAGGACAACGGCGTCAAAATTCTATGCCCACTCGGTCAGATATTAGGACAACAGGGCCTAGGTTCCATGTCCACCCGGTCAGCTATTAGGACAACAACGCCTAGGTTCCATGTCCAATCGGTCAGATATTAGGACAACAGCGCCTAGGTTCCATGTCCGCTCGGTCAGCTATTAAGACAACAACGGCGTCAAGGTTCCATGCCCACTCGGTCAGATATTAGGACAACAGCGCCTAGGTTCCATGTCCACTCGGTCAGATATTAGGACAACGGCGTCAAATTCTATGCCCACTCGGTCAGATATTAGGACAACAGGGCCTAGGTTCCATGTCCACTCGGTCAGCTATTAGGACAACAGCGCCTAGGTTCCATGTCCACTCGGTCAGATATTAGGGCAACAGCGTCTAGGTTCCATGCCCACTCGGTCAGATATTAGTTAATAGATTGTTAATAAATTGATAATAATTGAAACACGTGTTATATAGTTAATAGATTGTAAATAAATTGGTAATAAATGAAACACGTGTTATATAGTTAATAGATTGTAAATAAATTGGTAATAAAGGGTTTTTGTAAAGAATAATAACAGCTGAAAGTCTTATGTACTTTTGTATCGGTAACTATAAAATGTTCAATAAACATATTACATAATTGTAGTAAAATAAGACAGAATTTCTTGATGGTTTTTTTTTTTTTTTTTTTTTTTTTTTTTTTGCTGTTTGGAATTATTTAAATGGAGTCCGGGAGGTAGAAAAATACCGCAAAATAACACTTTTTAAAAGTTTCTTTTTTACATTAAATATGTTCATAGAAACTTTTTTTTTTCAACATATCCACGTTGTTTAATAATCTTTACAAAAATGTCAAAAAAATTAAACAATTCGAAAATTATTTTTACAGCATAAAAAAATTGTAATATGAAAATAAAAAAATAAATACATCTATCAAAATCTAGAATGAAGACTAGAGGCGAATATTTACAAAGCTCGCTGGAGGAGTGATTTTGGATGGTCTCAAATATCTTTATTATAAAAATCCCCAGCTGGCGACGAAATTATTATTAAATATTATTTTACATAAGGCTGAATGGAAACAGAGATCTGTATCTGGTGAGAAAAAGAGATATCTCCAATACCAAGAGAGAAATTGATTTACGTATGTATAAATAAAATAAAAGATTTATTATATTTCATTTAAATCGTTATTTTTATGCAACAGAAACAGATAGTGTTGAATTCATTTATTTATTGGTGTTACACATTTCGATTTTACACAACATGAATAAAGTTTTTAAACGCAATCTGATGCTTAACAATCAATTTTTAAATATGGAACTACATAAATAATTTTAATGTTTTATAAACAATCAACAAAAGACCGAGAAACAGAATATATATTTTATAACCGTTATCTTAGTTTCTGTACACAGACACTGAAAATCAATACATCGCGATATCCGATACTGATACAATTTAAGTACAATACTCGTATCATCATTGAAAACCGTTTCTTTGATTCCAGTGTAACACTAAAATCAAAATTAAATATAACAATTTTTACAATTGCAATATGGATTATTAAAATAGCTTTAAAGTGAACTGGTCGACAGCAATTTTTTATTTGTAATCATTCTAAAAATTGAGTATGTAATTGTTTAGAATTGTATTTGCTAAACCAACAATGTACTACATTTATTTAAACGGTTACGGATATAAAATATAAAAAATGAAATTGTAGATGAACAACTTGTAGCTGATAGAATCCAAAACCATAATCAATAAATGTCACTTGTTTATAACAAAATCATAGTTTTTAAAAAAAAAAAAAAAAAAAAAATTAGTCCTTAACAAATGTCTCATACAACATGATACTCTTTTCTGAGTGACATTTCCGAGAAGTGCCCTCTGTTGTTAAGTTTTACCTCCAAAGTCTTTTATTAGATTATTTAAAATGAAGAGAAGGAAATTTGCAGCTAAAACATTTACTTGGCAATCGCAACAAAGAATTACAAACAAAAAAAACTAATGATTGAAATTCAAGCGAAGCAATACAAGAAAAAAACATATTGGGACTATAAAACTGCCGCCGTTGGAAGGGCACTTGTTTAATTTGTTGAGTGGTTATAGTACTATAAGATGGCTCTCTAGTAAAGGTCCAGTAGCGTGGTTAAATTATTAATTCATTTGTATAATCAATTATCCATATATGAATTACTTAATTTTTTTTATAAATTATTATAATAACAATAATTAATTGTAATTGGATGTCATTAGTCACCCAAACGAATCAATAAGATTTTTGACTTGCAATATCCTTATTTCAAACAGAAAATTCTTTTTAGATTAACAACTTTACGTTTTAATGGTGTTGAATAATTTATTAAGAAATGAAACAAATGTAAAACAAATCAAGTATTAAGGTATAAAAACTGTTTAATAGACTAATGTTTTAGAGGGGGCATTAAACACCGATAACTTTGCTCTTGTTGGTGTTTTAAAAAAATAAAAAGCAAAAGGCACCATGACACCCATGACATTCCTTATTACTCCTGTAAAGTATTTAAATAATGAGCCATCTCTGAGGAACGCTCTGGACAAGTAAAAGAAAAAAAAACGCCTCAAAACCAACTTGTCCCCAACTTCGTTAGGATTAAAAATATACTAAAAAGCTGCAGTATGTTATATTCATTATTCACGTGGCATGTACAGACTTTTATAAAGTAATATAATAAAGATTAATAAAGCTATATGGATGTTTTAATATTCTTTATCAATAAAATAATCTAAGAAATCTATAAATTATCGTCACACATTACGTATATAAACCGATAAATCTTCCTCTCTGTTTTAATCAAACCACAAAACATAAACAGCAGATGTGTCTTCTGATTTTACATTTGTTAATTGTAAGATAAAATTATTGAAATTTTATTTTAAAAATTACCTTTTAACTCTGATTAAATGAGATATTAAGACATATTTGTATTTAATAACAAATGAGTCAAATGACAGCTGCAACATATCTAATATAAGTTTGAAAGAAAAGACAAAATTTTATCAAAAAAATTCTTTTATATTTGCATTTAATCATTTTTTTATTATTTGTCAGTTTGGTCGCATGCTGCAGCAACTATTCAGCTTCATATAAAAAGTCATCAATGTGTCGCCTCTAATTTGTTTAAAATTATGATGTATACAAATAAATAATCTGGCATTTTGATTTCACATAATGAAGAAGTCTGATATTGATAATTAACCTTATCAGATTTACATCTACAAAGAATTTATATAACGGACGGGTGATTTCTATTGACAGCTTGTTATGTTTGCCTTAATGACCATGTTTAATATTTTGACGTTTTTAAGCTTGTTAATAAGTCATTTAACTGTATCACTGATTCTAAATAATAAGAAGAAAATGTGCAACTAAAAAGCATGTTCTTAACAACAGCCAATGCAACCATGAACCAAAGCAATAAATGTAATAAATAAAACAGCCAACCAAGAACACAAAGTTAATGATAAAGCAGACAACAAAACCAAGAACACAAAGTTAATGATAAAGCAGACAACATAACCAAGAACACAAAGTTAATGATAAAGCAGACAACACAACCAAGAACACAAAGTTAATGATAAAGCAGACAACATAACCAAGAACCAAACACAGCATAAGGTAATGATGAAACAGACAACACAACCAAGAACACGATACAACACAAGATTGATAAGACAGACAACATAACCAAGAACGCGATACAGCATAAGCTTGCTGAGACAGCCTTGTAACCAAGAACAATACAAAAAACACAAGTGAATGATAAAAAATATACAACCAAGAACACAAAGCAACGGAAAATAAATCTTAAACAACCAAAAATTCAAAGAGAAGACAAACTGGGCCTTTGAAGTGATTTGAAGTACCCAGACTTTGAATGACTATGCCCTGTAGCGTTTTACTATTGAAAGATCGTAACAATGGAGATTTTACAACTAATGGGCCATTAGTTTGCACATAAAATCAAATAAACCATATTTTATAAAGAATGAACCAACCATTCGTATCATGTATCTAGAATACGTAGAAAGTAATATTTTCATTTGTTTATATTGACATCATATTTATAATACATGTACTTACAATAATATTGCTTCTGTAACCTGTTCAGAAAAACTCCATTACATTTATTTTAACTCTTGTTCTAATATAAACGTGTTAAGTGGATGGTCAATATAAATTTTCCATTCATCATTTTTTTTATGTGAAAACTTTTAAAAAGAAGTAAAAGGGGGAAATGACCTTAAAATAGTTGTAAAACGACACATTCGTATACTATATAATCATCAACTCAAGAAACTGAAATAGGAAAGCTTCAACAGTTTATCATCTCATTTTGTGTCTTTGGTTGCTTTGCTTAATGCCATGTACAGCTTATCGGCTGCGAATTGATTTCCTCTATTATTAAAACAGATAATGATAAAACAATAACTCATTTATTAATCAAAGGTTATTGTTTGTTTACATATTTTTCCTTTTATTTTTTGGAAAGTAATTATATGGAATTTGATGAGTCTATCGACTTGAGTACCGGAGCACTTTCGACACTGAATAGACCAACTAGGGTTGCATATCCGGTTTGTCATTTACAATATCCACCGCAACTGTACTCATGCCTCGTGGAAATGTACCCTTGTCAAATCTAGTTCAGCCTAATATAGATAAAGTAAAAAAAAACGTAAAAAATAATTACATTGTTGCCATAGAAGCCATTAAATGTAAGGTATTTTGACAGGATCCTTAAAAGTAAGAAAACATTTTTTTTATAAAACCTTGCAAAACTTTCCACTTTTTCCCCTCTTCCTCTGGGAAGAAGATTAATTGAATAAGGTTAAAAATCCCAAATTTGAACCCTTAAAAATTGCTTTAAATGTACTTATGAACCTAGTTATAAATTGTTTAGTGACATGATAATTTTATAAAATAAAATTTACGGCTAAAATATGGTAAATTGTAAATGGAAGAGAACTTCTTAAAAGAAGAAAGTTAAAAGCCATATCTAAATGAATATGCTACACAATTTTAAGCTTTTTGCTTTCTTGCCAAACAAAAAAATTCAAAAGAGAAGACATTCATTTTTCATCAAACAAAACCTGCAGCATATCAGATCAATTCAGTCTGTGTATTTAAATAAATGTGGATTTTAACTGTAGAACGTCTCGCCACAAGTTTATTTCTGATGCTATTTATCAAATCTAGAGGACCGCGCCAACCAATTTTAAATTATTTCTTTCTTTTCGATAATCCATTACTTTGACAAGATACCAAATGATTATGTGTAATTCAATATTTAAATATGAAAGTTAAAAACTAGTTATTTTTCAATAGAATGTACGGTAGTCATTATTTCATTATATTCACTGTTAACGTTGTTTTGTGGATATTTGCGTATCATTGTTAACTTGGCTGCTTTTATGCATGTTTGTGCATGATTAGACCGATTTTATTCCCAGACGAGGAAATTTAAGTTAAATAATTTTAACTACTTTTATTGTATGAAAAGTGTCGATTTCATAATGACATCAAAGTAAAAACAAACATGAAATGAACATCGGCCGGCCAATTTTACCAATTTTTAATTTATTCTGTTTGTAACGGGATTATCTATTGAGTTATCTAATGTTATTTGTCATGCAATATAATTTACAACTTAAAACCTTCCTTCTCATCGTTTTCTTCAGTTTTTTATTTGGTTAATTTCTGTATGTTATATATTTAACGTATTTAAATATTTTCTAACAACTCGTTACATTCAGTTCCTAATTACAAGGTTATGATTACTTGTTTCAAGCTTATTAATAAGAACTACTTATGTGGGTTTTTTTTTCAACTTTCAAGATTAACTGTTCATTTTTCCATAGTCATCAGATGAGTTTTTCATTTTGTTTTGTTTCAATTTAGTGCTTTTTAGGTTGCTAACTCTTTGGTTTTAATTAAAAATCTCTTTTACAATGATATTTATCAATTTGTTTAAACAATTTTGTGATTTATTTGAAACCTCCCATAAACAGTTTATATAAGAGGCAACGTCACCCCTTTTATATTCTTTCACAAAAAGCGTTTTGGAGCGAAATGAACTGTTTCGAACCTCTGTTTCAAAATTGATAAAATGATAAGTTAATAATTAGTTTTAGACATTTTCTTCCAACGTCACTCAGAAAAAATGCTTTACAACATTTCTACACATATAAAAGAAATGTGAACTGTTTCGAACTGATTTTGTTTGAAAATTGATAAAAAGTTATTATATAATTTAAAATTTTAAACTTTACGGGTTTTTAAACGGGTTCATATGAAAATTAGTGAAACACTCTGCATTAAATAACACACCTCACATCTCTCTTCTTAAAAAAAATTCAAAATTTTAAAACATTTTAACTAAGCATTTATTAGTTGTTGTTTAAAATTAAAATAACATTTCTCTTATTAAATTAAACCATTTGTAACTTAAAATTATGTACTTCGTATTGCGTATTTCTTCCATATTGATGTGATGTATACCACCATAAGAAACCAAAATTAATGTTCTTTAGCTTTTTTCAACCCCAGAATAAAGGTTTCAACATGATTTTGCTTCATCAAACATAGAAAGATTAATCATTTCAACATTGGTTTGTTATAGATTGATATTGGTACTTGTTCGGCAGATCTGTGATGTTTTGTATTAATTTGTTAAGTTATTATCTTAAAACTGTTTGAAGGTTACATTCACAGTTCAGTCGCTCCATCGAGTTCTACATTTCAATTTGTTCTTAACAACTAGATGTTTAAGCATTTTTCCTTATGATGTTCTGTCTTGTGGGCAGTTTATTATACAGCAAGAGTTTATCAAATAACATCAAATCATTTAGAAATATTTAAATTTTAGGGATCTGTAGGTCATCTAATTGCTTGCAACATAACGCATTCTGGTTTTTTAAACATTTAATAGTCACCAAATAGATGATCATTTCCAAACAACCTGAGCAACGTAAGCTGGTTGTTTTTTTATATTAGTCATGGTATAAGCAAATCAAACAGAAGATAATGAGTTAATTTTTGGTGATTTTTGTAACTTTACTCCCGACTTAATACTAAAAAAATTGGGGTCGCAAAACACATTAAATAAATTTGGCTGACGAATTAATATTATGGCATTTAACCATTGTTTCCATATATATATATATATATATATATATATATATATATATATATATATATATATATATATATATATATATATATATATATGGATGGAAGCATGAAGTCATCGTATTGTTTTAATGTCGTATTTTCTAACTGACGTCATCATTATTTACTTTGTAACTATGTTATGAATGTTACTATGTTAAGCGGCTGAAGATGAAATGAAAGCACTAATGCTTTACAAAATCGTATTGTATTTATTTATTTATTGTATTATATTCTAATTTTTCTTTATATATATATATATATATATATATATATATATATATATATATATATATATATATATATATATATATATTTATATATATATATATATATATATATGTGTGTATCAAATTAGTGATTTTAATAAACACATTAAATAAAATAGTGTACAACTATCAGGTTTAACGACTCTCACAACAATGATCTTTATTGCAATAATAAAAATGAATATGAAAAGTTATATGAAGGCTTAATATACACCGTAAAAAGAAAACTAATCATAATAAAACATTTGTTATATTTCAAATAAAATTGAGCAAGTTCGTCAGGATTCTGGTCAATGTTTATATTTCAGTTATGATTGAATTGCCAGCTGGTTCAACAATCGACAACACATGAGAGACCATAAGATTCCAACGACAAACCTATCCGTTTACTCCTTATTTAATTCATTTGTATATAGAGATAAAAATAATTATATATGATTGTATTACTCAACTGACTAAAAAGTTTATTTTAAATGAATAATTTACTTACGATAAATTTATGATATACTAAAATAGACTAAAATATCTAAAATTTTAAAAACAGCAGTATTACTTGTCAAGACTAAGATTTTTATAAATATTTGTCTTTAAATTTTTTTTTAGAAAAATTATTGTATTGGTCCCTTTAAAAATAAATTAGCTTTCATCAAAAGGACAATATAGCGGAAATAGTAAAGTGATCTGAAATTTTGTAAAAGTTAAAACAAGTTTGTGTGACAGAAGCGGAAATTCGTTTATTGTGTAGTTGTTTCCTTATCTGATGTTTGAGAACAGATAGTTTATAGAAACATGTTCCTTATATAAATATCAGGAAGTTTAAAGTCAAAATAACTTATTAATTAGTACATTCCTCTGTCTTTTGGCTGACCGATATGTTCAAAACAATAGTCAGATCAACAAAGAACATAATACAATGCACAACACTAGATCTGGAACAAGTTACATCGAGACAATCTATAACACAAATACTTGTTAAATTTTGATGTGCTATATATGTGCACATTTGAAAAAACCATTCCTCATAAGTGACACTACGGGCCGAAAAGTTTGATAGAAAAAAAAAAGATAAGCCAAACAGTTGAAAATTACTGAATCTAAAGTTCCAAAATTATATGATTCAATCTAGCTAAGGAATGCTTTGCATCTGGGAAAAAAACCTTTCAAATTAATTTCAAAAATTAACAGAGAACATAATGCAGTTTACAACACTCAATCAGGAACATGATACAATCAGACATAATAAAACCCTAAATGTAAGCAAGATTAAAAATGGAAAAAAAGTGAAACACTTTATTTGTTATGATATGAAGAGTTAAATCCTTTTACAGTAATTGTTGCCAAACATAGGTAGAGCAAACACGTCATGCAAAAACAGAGGCTTTCAAACACAAATAACAATAGACATTAGTTTTAAAATACACATATAGCCTGAAAACATTGACGTTAGTGATTGTTTCAAAGTTTGAATAGATATTGCTCAATATGAGGAAAACAACGATTATAAAACGATAAACCTATGTCTAAAAGACTTCAGTTTAGTTAATAAACTCAATAATATACCTTCCACTTTGGGTAAGAAGAGGTAGTTTAAATGATGTTTTATGCACAAATATTATTTTACTTCTATAAGCTCATATCTGAAATGGTGAAAGAAATCAAACCGATTCAATGAACTTAAATAATCCTAAGTATTGTTAAATTTATTTTTTTTTATTTCTCTCAAATGTTTCTTCCAGATTTAAATTTTGAAAAAAAATTAAAAATTTTAAAAAAGCTGTTTTTTAATTTTCAAAAAAAATCGTTCCACTTACTCAATTCTTCTGAATCTAATTTTAAACCGTTCATTTGAATAGTTTTAAAAGTTTTTAAAAATTTATACATTTTTGTTTCACTCCACGTTTGCAGTTCTTCCAAAGCATTTTTTAATAAAAAAAATTCTTTAGGTAAAATGACATAAATTGAGATAACATAACATATAAAAAATAAATCAGATATGATTTAAATACTGATAAATGATATGATTGATGATATTGTACGATAAAATCAAAAATAGAAAAATCCTATATGCTCTTAATTGCACTATTTCATACCAAAGTACACGTTATAGAAACACGTCTAAAGCAACTGACATTTAGTTCTAACAAGCGTGTTATTATAGTATTTGGCAATATTTAAAATGGGTAATTTCTTTAATTTTTTTTTTCAAAGCACCCTTATAAAAAGTGCCATTTTAGACATTGACTAATTTATTTTATATACGTTTAATTTTAGGATAAACTTAATCAGGATATTTAGGTTGATAATCAATGATTACATAATGCCTTTCAAGTGTTTATGTGTTAAGACCATTGGTACACAATGGTGGGATGAGTCTGACCTAACTAAAACGTGTCACAGCTTTACTATAAGATGTAGATCTGTCGTTAGTTAGTTGTCCTATAGCTAAGGTTTATGAAACGTTCAGCTTGTCTTCCTTGGAATAAAATGCAAAAAACTTTAAGGAAAAAATTGTTTATTTCAACTGAAAATGCTACAACCACTAAAACATAAGTGTTTTCTGTATACTTTTTATTGAATATTTACATTTCTTATTTTATGTTTCATCTTGTGTCCAGAAAGAATTCCATTCTACAAAGGAGTTAATGCTTATGATACAAATATGTCTAAAACCGTTAACATATTGTCTTAATTTTCACCAACAGCTCAACAAACTTGCTTTATTTGACATCAATTAAGTGTTAAGAATTATATTAAGTTATTACATGTGGAATCACTCGTACATTACTTGAGCCAAATAACGTCCATAGATCAAGAAGGAGAATAGTTTTCAATGAAATCATGTTGTTTGATTAATTTGTCGGCTAGTAAAATTTTCATAAATTTTCATTTTTATTTCTACCCTATAAGAACTCATCTGTCGCAATTAAAAATGTTTCAATACTTGTCCGAAGTTTTTTAGCTGAGGTTGTATCACCTTCTCTTCTCAGTTCGAATATAAACATCCTGATTAGATACAAAATTCATAAATAAACGTTTTATTATGATACTATTATGACTGTATGTTGTATGGAATAATCTCTTGATTCTGGGGTTTGAAATACTTAGCTTAGCTTTAAACCAAAATTCCTTAATATGTAAGCAATGATAATCTAACCATCGAATCAGGTTATTAATCTATAACAAATACCTGCTAAATTTTGATGTGCAAGATGTGCATATTTCGGAAAATCATTTCTCATCAGTCACACTAGGTGCCGAAAAGTTTGATAGATTAAAACACATACGCCAAACAGTTGAAAATTAATGAATCTAAAGTTCCAAAAATATATGAATCCAAATCCAGCTAAGGAATGCTTTGCATGAGGGAATAGACCTTAGTTTTAAATAAATTTCAAAAATTAAGACGACTGAAAATTTTGCTAAATGGTATATTTTCTGACAGCACAAAGTACTGCCAACTGGTATTCGAAAAAGAAGGAATGGTGATCGATCTCTAACTCTAAATTTTTAGACAAGTATTGAAACATTTTTAATGCAACATGTGAGTTTTATAGAGTTGTCATTTACCACTTTTTGAATTTAATCATAAAAATACATTCAAAAAGTGGTATATTGTCTATTGTCATATATCACTTTTTGAATGTATTTTTATGATTAAATTCAAAAAGTGGTATATGACAGAGTAAATCATTGTTTACTTGACAATTTTAAGTCTTCCTACTTATAAACTATACATAATTCTAAGGTCACGTGATATTTTGTCTTTTTGTCTCGGTATCATTTTTACATACAATGAAGCTTATTTGTTGTTAAAAGTTTCAGAATCTGTCTATAAGTATATGTGTTTAAATCAAATAAGTTTGGTTGGTCTGACTGTACTTAAATGTAAATCACTTTTCGATTATATAAAGATCGATATAGACTCTAGAAATAAATGTATAATTAAATTGTCTTTTATATAAACGAAAGCTGATTATGAAATCAAGTCTTCTCATTCTTAGCTGACGTGTTATTGATGACAGAGATAACTATAACTATATATATATCTAGTCAGTTATGTAATATGTTATCCACTGGTTAATATTGTTTTCGTAAATATGACCTCATTTCTAAAAGACCTATTTTGTCAACTTTCAAAATGATATAATAACTGCACTTTTAATAACTTATTCGGATATTTAAACGTCAATTATCAACATCATTTAGAGTAAGGCTATACTTATAATTTTCGCTTCAACCTCAGACCTAGACTTCTTTATAATATATATGTCTTATTTTTATCGAGACATTTTAACTTAATGTATAAGCGCACATTTTAGCTTGTGTATTGTTTGTATAAAAAATCAAGCTGGAAACTAAAATGCATGTCTCATTTTGCAGATACTGGATTATGATCGCGAAGGTGATGGTGAGTGTGGTGGCAGTTGTGGTTTAGGTTGTAATGGTGGATGTAGAGACAAAGGTTGGGGATGATAGGTGGTGGTAACGATAGTGGGGTTGGGTGATGATGGCTATGGTGGTGTTGGTTGGTTGTGTTTATGGGTGGTAACGATGGTGGTGATGATGATGACGGTGATGATGGTGGTGGTGACTGTGGTGGTTGTGGCTGTGGTTGTGGTTGGTCATTGTGGTGGTGGTGGTAATTATTATGGCGGTGGTTGTGGCTGTGTTTGTGGGTGGTGACGATGGTGTTGATGATGATGATGATAGATAGTATTATTTTGAGACCTGTTTGTTAAACCATAACATACTGTAAATTTGTACCAGGTTGTAAATTTGTCATACCTCTTTATCCAACATTAAAAATCTTTATGTTACCTTTATGTGTTTTTATGTCATATAAAAACAATTAGAGGTACTACAAGAAGACAAATGATCCAGTTTGATTAAAGAGTTAATGTGATTATGAGGCACAGGTGTGCTACACTTATTAGTGCGTCTCATGTCTGAGATGTTCTTTGTAGATTCTAAAAAATGACGTGATTGGAATAAACGAAATTCTTTATTAACTTTTTCTTCACGTTTTAAGTGGGATTTATTTTGTATGAATGGAATGTATCAACTTATAAATACCCAATGTAATTACAATTACAAGTAAAGAAAATATATATAAAAACCATTCTCTAAAAACTAATATTGACACTTCAGACTTTATAACTACCGGCTTTTGACAAGCACTAGATAAACGATAAAAATGTATCTTGTAGTTTGATAAAAATACTATATAGTATTATACAACTAGAGTACAATTGATTACAATGACAACAATTTTGACATTTCCAACTACAAAGCTTTGACAGATTAAAAAGGTACCTTATGCTTTGGTAAAAATATTGCAAACTGTTAAAAACCAAAGTACAATCTATTAAAAATACTGACACTATTGACTTTATAACTACAAATTTTGACAGGTATCAGGTGTATAAATATATATCTTATATTTTGGTAAAAAATACTGCTTAAAATTTATAAAAAATAAAGTAAAATTGATTACCTAACACACAATCATTACTAGAATATAGGTAGACAGTCACTCAAATATTTTAAACGGTACGAATTGTACAATCATAAAAATAAATGCGTCGGTTATGGGTAGTCTAGTAGTACTAAGTCTTTACTCAGGTATCTGTACAAAGACGGGGATTTTATCAGCAGTAGTCTAAATTATTGTATGTGATTGAATTTTTTCTTTTTACTTTTTTGCTATTTGTTTGTATCGCGTTAGTGTTTTTGCGGTTTTTTGATGTTTAATTTAATCGGACAAAAATGAATGCTTATATTTAACGGAGGCAATGGTGCAAATCAATCATAAACCGTTTTGCTTGACCGATTAAAAACGCCAATGCCGAAATAAACACGGATTAAAATCATCGACCAATCTAACAGAACTCTGGACTCGGGACAGGTTCTAACATCTTTTGTATCCATCAGAGTGACTGAAGTACCATTATAGGACGAAAACCATCTAACTCACTTTACAACTAAAATCGACGTAAATTAAAAAAAAAATCAAAGTTTTTGAACAAAAAGTGAGCTAGTAATCCAGAATATTATCTCTATATATCATAATTAATAACGAACGTAGTGAGTCGCGGCGAAGCCGCGACGAAACGAAGTTCGTTCTATAGATAACGCGTATGTGATATATGGAAATCATGTGTTCAACCAGTAGACCATCCATTCATTTCGTTTGAATACCGGAAGTTCATGGAATATTCTCCCCATAGGACAATACGGAAGTAGAATAAAATCTCCTATTATCTCGTCTCCATTACGCGTTAAACAAAATCAAAATCTTTATTTCGTCAATAAGACTGTTAGTTGTGGAAACAATAAACAAAATAAGTCGAAAGTTCTACATAAATGTATTTATGCATATACTTTCCTCGTAATTTGAAAAATAATTCGATCTCCAGTAGAGCGTTATCAAGTATCCTTGGTAACAAGATCATTAAGCCGAGCAAACCCGTCGTTATTAAAGGAAGAACTTTCGACTTAACATGAAAAAGAAAAGGGTGATAATCTAATAAACACGAGTGACATGCGCAACACCTCTTATTTTTCCCTTCAGTAAAACGGTTATGTCCGAATGTTTACATAATATAAATGTCCGATATTTAATGTCCCAATGTCTTGCCCATCAGTTATACCAGATACAATCTTCTGTCACTACGTTCGTCAATAGGCAGTGCCTATATTCATATTATACTTAATGTAGATACGTTTATGCGCTAATGGTTATTACTCTTCTTGATTTTGATACAACTTTGAATTAAATGTCCAAAAAGTGCTAATTTAAAATTAGCGTGACCGAGTTTCCTTGTAATGTCCATTTAAGAGTTAATAACAAAACATGACCGATGAATAATTTAAAACATTGATTAAAAAAGGGTTAAAAATCAATAAAATTTAATAAATTGGAAAAGGTTAATTTGAATGTTAATGAACAAGGAACTAAAACAGATATCGTACCCAATAATATCGGATCTGAACTTAGCGTACCCGATGTTAGCGTACCTATTGAACTTAAAACCAATTTCGGAACCATGACCCATTATCACCATCGCCTTTTACAAAGAATTTCTATTTACATAGAAGCTTAAAGATTAAAAATGATTGATTAATTATTAAAATATTCAGTAACTTAATATGTCATTTTGAACATCAGATCACAATTTTAACATCTGTTAATGATGTCAAAACTATTTATAGTACTTTAACATAAAATTGTCAAAATTTGCTACATAGAGTTAAGGAAAAACTAAGTTATGAAATCATTTTAAACCTTGTACCAGTGTCTAGGACAGCTAAAGCGTTAAAAATCCCAAACTGTCAACAGTGTTTGATACACATTCACATTGCAGGTCCATATTTTGGGATTTTTATAGCGGTGTTTTTTTTAATTGGATTTTGTTCTTACTTCTTGTTCTTGTTTGTTCTTACTTTTGTCTTGTTCATGACATTTGGTTGTTCTGTGTAAATTATCAGTAGCAGAAACAGTCGGAGAAGATTATAAATACAATTAAAAGTCAAGAATTCCGACGGGCTTTCAAACAGAAGTTGTTTTAGTCAAAACAAGAAAGCTGAATAAATTTTCAAAGGTTATCTCCATCCTAATGTTGAGTTGTATAGGTGTCATGTGCAGAATTTTGAATCTTTACTAAATTATTCAAAATTCTTCACATGACATATGACCCATTACTTATGATGATATTAAAAAGCTGAGATCTGCCACTTTACATTCTAAAGACAGCCATGTACATTTCAAAAAATCGGAAGTAAAATGTTCTGACAACAGCAAAACATATCTTACAAAATAAACTTCACGGAAGTGTTCAAGTTTTAAGTTTAAGTTTTTTTCATTGAAATATAAAATTAAAAAATTAAGTAAATGAAATAAATAAAAGTGTTTCACAATATTTCTTATCAAACATGGCAATGTGATGGCTAACAAGATGATGAATTTAAGAACAGGTACTCTTGGTTTACAATGTAAATTACTTTATATAGATCTGAAAGTGCCGAGATTTGAACAAAACCATCAATAAATAGAAATCACCAGCGCACTGTTACTAATGTAAAGATTTACTATTACTTCGTAATAAAGGTTCTAAGTACACATAACTTCTTTACAGGTATTAATTAGTGCTGGGTTGGTATAGCTGTTTTCACAAGTATTAATTAGTGCTGTGTTGGTATAGCTGTTTTCACAGGTATTAATTAGTGCTGGGTTGGTATAGCTGTTTTCACAGGTATTAATTAGTGCTGGGTTGGTATAGCAGTTTTCACAAGTATTAATTAGTGCTGGGTTGGTATAGCTGTTTTCAGAGGTATTAAATACTAAATAGTGCTGGGTTGATATAGCTGTTTTCACAGGTATTAATTAGTGCTGGGCTGGTATAGCTGTTTTCACAGGTATTAATTAGTGCTGGGTTGGTATAGCAGTTTTCACAAGTATTAATTAGTGCTGGGTTGGTATAGCAGTTTTCACAAGTATTAATTAGTGCTGGGTTGGTATAGCTGTTTTCAGAGGTATTAAATAATAAATAGTGCTGGGTTGATATAGCTGTTATCACAGGTATTAATTAGTGCTGGGTTGGTATAGCTGTTTTCACAGGTATTAATTAATGCTGGGTTGGCATAGCTGTTTTTACAGGTATTAATTAGTGCTGGGTTGGTATAGCTGTTTTCACAGGTAGTAATTTGTTTTTGGGTTGGTATAGCTGTTTTCACAGGTATTAATTAGTGCTGGGTTGGTATAGCTGTTTCCACAGGTATTTATTGGTGCTGGGTTGGTATAGCTGTTTTCACAGGTATTAATTAGTGCTGGGTTGATATAGCTGTTTTCACAAGTATTAATTAGTGCTTGGTGGGTATAGTTGTTTTCACAAGTATTAATTAATGTCGGGTTGGTATGGCTGTTTTCACAGGTATTAATTAGTGCTGGGTTGGTATAGCTGTTTTAACAGGTAATTAGTGCTTGCTGGGTATAGCTGTTTTCACAGGTATTAATCAGCGGTGCTGGAGTTATGTAGATATGAATATTTCCTTTTTTGTTCTATGTTCCACTGATGTTGTTATTCTTGATATGACCATCAAGTAATTTTGTTTTTGAATTGAACCTTCTAAAACCAATGCAAATGTCTGGTTTTGTCCTTAAAGGGGAAAATATCAAAACGCCAAAAAGCTTCATACCCAATTAGAAATACTTTTACCCAACGTGTTATATGGAGACAAGATGATACAGCTTTTTTGAATCACACAGCAACCAAATTTTACCTCCATAAATTTAAATGATATTAAATATATTAAAAAATTTTGTTGGATATTTATTATGCAACGTAGTCAATAAAAACTGTAATATACTAATGTTGATTTTCTTTAGATAAATCTTTATGGTGGGCATAAAAAATAACACGAGAAAATTTCAAAAACTGCACTACAGAATTTACAAAGGAAACTGGCATTTATCTCAACTTAAGAATGAACCGTTAGACTTTATGTGACAGGAGAATATAAGGTTACCCCCGTCATAACCTAACACCTTGTTTAATACGAACAAAACCCACGACCACCAGACGGTAATATGATATAAAATTTACAGTTAAATGTTGTGTTCAAGATAACGAAAATCTCAAATCTGTGACACTTATTCTGTTGATATACAGATACCGCAGTAATTATCAGGGTGGTAATTTAAAGGTATGCAAATTACTCAGGTAAAATTTAGAAAAAACTTACTTTTAGATTATGGCGATACTGAGTGTGATAAATCATTATTTAAATACCTAATTATCAGTGGACGTTGTTATAAACGAGCTTAACGATTTTTGCTTGTCAACATCCAATTATTTTGTTTGTCACGCCCTTTATTTTTATTGACCGATATCCATTACTCCGCGAAGAAAACAGACAATTTCCAAGTTTGTAATATTAACCAAAATGCCTTTTTATATAAATCAAAAATGATAGATTATCCAAAGAAATGCAAATCCACACATATACACGTTTTCCATCTTGAAATGACGGCGCAGTTTCAGTTTTCAAATGAGAATACATTTGATACTCTGATTAAATCAAATGATTTTTAAATGAGAAATGATGTTTTAAAAAGTAAATAAGTTCACACAGTATGTCAGTGTGTAGACACGGTTTATGCCCTGTAATTCGGTTCTACATTAAATCAGACTTTTGTTTGACTTTGTATACAACCATACACACACGCACCTTAACATTATTTCTGTCTCCGTTCTGTATACAGCTTTAAAACTGTAAATAAAGTACCCATTCACTAATGATGTCCCTCGGGTTTTTGTTGGATCTCAATGTAAGGTTCTTTCAAAAGCAAGCTCTACTCACATTTATACTGCCGAATTGTAAACATTGAAACGGTGTTTAAATACAAAAAAAAAATAAATTGACTAAAATTAAACTGTCCTGTAAATGATCATTTGAATCGTGTTTTGATCAAGCATTTTAAATCATGTATGTGGTGACAACAATAGATAGTTGAACCTTTTACACCTATCGTAATTATTCTGATTTCATCAAAATTTGCCATATGTTCTTGTCTTTTACGCTATTAGCAGCACAATAACAAATTAAACGGGAAGGAACAGGGGTAATTTTTTTATAATCCAGAGGTCATATCAGTTGTTTAATTAACAGGAGTTAGTTGTCAACACCAGAAGTCGATTTTTATTCACAAGGAGGCAGTTGTTTCTACGCCAGTTGTCAGTTGTCTGTACACAAGCAGTCAGTTGTCTGTACGCCAGTGGTCAGTTGTCTGAACACAAGCAGTCAGTTGTCTGTACGCCAGTGGTCGGTTGTCTGAACACAAGCAGTTTTGTGTCTGTACGCCAGTTGTCAGTTGCCTGTACACAAGCAGTCAGTTGTCTGAACACCAGTGTTCGGTTGTCTGAACACAAGCAGTTTTGTGTCTGTATGCCAGTGGTCGGTTGCCTGAACACAAGCAATCAGTTGTCTGAACGCAAGTGGACAGCTATCTAAACACAGGCAAGCAGTCAGTTGTCTAATCGCCAGTGGTGGATTGTCTGAACACAAACAGTCAATTGTCTAAACGAAAGTGACCAGATATCCGAACACAAGCAGTTTTGTGTCTGAACGCTAGTGGTCAGTTATCTATACACCAAAGTTGTCTATACAGATGTTTATACACCAAAGGTCAGTTGTCTATGCACCAAAGGTCAGATGTTTATACACCAAAAATCAGTGGTCAGATGTTTATACACGGGTGGTCAGATGTTAATACACCAGTGGTCAAATGTTTATACACCAGTGGTCAGATGTTTATACACCAGTGGTCATATGTTTATACAGTGGTCAGACCAGTGGTCAGATGTGTATACACCAGTGGTCAGATGTTTATACACCAGTGGTCGGATGTTTTTACACCAGTGGTCAGATGTCTATACACCAGTGGTCAGATGTTTATACACCAAATGTCAGTTGTCTATACACCAAAGGTCAGTTGTCTATACACCAAAGGTCAGATGTTTATACACCAGTGGTCAGATTTTTATACACCAGTGGTCAGATTTTTATACAGTCAGTTGTCTATACACCAGTAGTCAGATGTTTATACACCAGTGGTCAGATGTTTATACACCAAATGTCAGTTGTCTATACACCAAAGGTCAGTTGTCTATACACCAAAGGTCAGATGTTTATACACCAAAGGTCAGTTGTCTATACACCAAAGGTCAGTTGTTTATACACCAGTGGTCAGATGTTTATACACCGGTGGTCAGATGTTAATACACCAGTGGTCAGATGTTCATACACCAGTGGTCAGATGTTTATACACCCATGGTCAGATGTGTATACACCAGTGGTCAGATGTTTATACACCAGTGGCCAGATGTTTATACACCAGTGGTCAGATGTTTATACAGTCAGTTGTCTCTACACCAGTGGTCAGATGTTTATACACCAGTGGTCATATGTTTATACACCAGTGGTCAGATGTTTATACACCAAATGTCAGTTGTCTATACACCAAAGGTCAGTTGTCTATACACCAAAGGTCAGATGTTTATACACCAGTGGTCAGATTTTTATACACCAGTGGTCAGATTTTTATACAGTCAGTTGTCTATACACCAGTAGTCAGATGTTTATACACCAGTGGTCAGATGTTTATACACCAAATGTCAGTTGTCTATACACCAAAGGTCAGTTGTCTATACACCAAAGGTCAGATGTTTATACACCAAAGGTCAGTTGTCTATACACCAAAGGTCAGTTGTTTATACACCAGTGGTCAGATGTTTATACACCGGTGGTCAGATGTTAATACACCAGTGGTCAGATGTTCATACACCAGTGGTCAGATGTTTATACACCCATGGTCAGATGTGTATACACCAGTGGTCAGATGTTTATACACCAGTGGCCAGATGTTTATACACCAGTGGTCAGATGTTTATACAGTCAGTTGTCTCTACACCAGTGGTCAGATGTTTATACACCAGTGGTCATATGTTTATACACCAGTGGTCAGATGTCTATACACCAGTGGTCAGATGTTTATACACCGGTGGTCAGATGTTTATACACCAGTTGTCAGATGTTTATACACCGATGGTCAGATAATTATACACCAGTGGTCAGATGTTTATACACCAGTGGTCAGATGTTTATACAGTCAGTTGTCTATACACCAGTGGTCAGATGTTTATACACCAGTGGTCAGATGTTTATACACCAGTGGTCAGATGTCTATACACCAGTTGTCAGATGTTTATACAACGGTGGTCAGATTTTTATACACCAGTAGTCAGATGTTTATACACCAGTGGTCAGATGTTTATACACCAGTGGTCAGATGTGTATCTGAGATAAATTATGAAGTGAACAGGCTTATGATAAATGCTTGATGAGGCTTTAAAATTGCGTATACATTGCTAAAAAGTAATCAGGCTTTGATCCTCTGGATCCAGGACTTAGTTTCACAATTTTAACTAAAGGCAAACATTGTTTCTAAATAATAAATAAAAAACGTTCTTTTACTGGTTTTTTTTCTTGTTAAGGTTTATCTAAAGGTTTATCTGGGTCTATAGACCCAGAAACGCAACCGCATATTCAGAATAGATTGGGTGGCTTGAAGTGCAGTATGTTGCCCCAGTCAAAATTCTATCACTGATATGTAGGAGGTCAGAAAAATCAGAGGTTCTAATCAAAAGATAAAACAAAATGTATGGTCTGAAAAATATAGTTACCATTTATGGTCTGAAAAATAAAGTTACCATTTATGGTCTGAAAAATATAGTTACCATTTATGGTCTGGTCTGAAAAATATAGTTACCATTTATGGACTGAAAAATATAGTTACAAATTTATGGTCTTAAAAATATAGTTACCATTTATGGACTGAAAAATATAGTTACAAATTTATGGTCTTAAAAATATAGTTACCATTGATGGTCTGAAATATATTTACCATTTATGGTCTAAAAAATATAGTTATCATGTATGGTCTGAAAAATATAGTTCCCATTAATGGTCTGAAAAATATAGCTACCATTTATGGACTGAAAAATATAGTTACCATTTTTCAATTATTTTATATTTTTTATTTTTTACAAGAACTTTTCATCTAGCCATTCATGAAATAATCAATTTCAGAACAAATCGTGCATGTAATACCTAATTTACTTACAAGGTGTATTCTAGCACTGAGACACAAGTTGAATCATAAATTGAAAATTAAATTATAACAACACAGTAAGATAAATTTATATTAATAAATTATACTAATGACATTGTGGTTATTCATAAAATCCTTCAATAAAAACAATATTAATGTGATACTTTAGCATTTTCATTTAAGAAAATAATTATTTTCTATTCTTCTGGCTTTTTGTGAAATTCTTCATTCAACAGCAGACTTTAAATATAGAACGATATCTAATTATGGATAATGAGACAAAAATGATAATAAACGTTACATCATATAGTTTGCTACACAGGACAACAATCGTGATAATATTATATTTGTATACAAAACACAAGAACAGGTTTTTATACGAAATAAAATTCATTACCATGTCATATCTTCAGCTTAATAAGTATTAGACAAAAGTGTCATATATATATATATATTTATATTTATATTTATATTGCTAATGCTTTGAATTATCTATGTATGCAAGTTTACAGAAATTATTTTTTTTAATTTAAGTTTATTATTATTTTAAAATAAATCGGATTATTAAATATATATTAAGTAATCTTTCTGGATATAACACTTACACAATTTTCCTTTTAAAAACTTGTTTCAGTTATTTTTATGATTATTTTGTGCATCAATGCATTTGAATAATAAAGTATCCTCCGGACGTGTTTCTTAGAAAACATCCTACAGCTTGTCTACACATAACGTTTTTTTCATAACTGACATTACTTTCAAACTTTCAGTATGCTTTTGTAAAATATTTTTGTAAAATATTTTTATAAAATGGCATTTAAAAAGTTTATACAAAGCTTTTTTAAGTAAGAGCAATTATTTTTAACATAACGTTCAACCTTGTGGTTTGTAAAATAGATTGATTTTCTACTGATAGACATACTTACGACGTCTTAAGCCCAAACAAAAATTAATCGTGGCAGTCAGTTCTGGGAAGGTGACGAAAACCGGAGTTTCTGGAGAAGCACCGACCTTCGCCAAGCGAACTAACAAACTTTGTTGCCCTTGGATCCGTTCGATAAGTCGGTGAGATACTCTTTAGACATCTCAGTTACTGAAGCCCCTTTTTTCTAATTGAGAACTCTCGCTTAAAGATTCCATTCGTCGTCTTAAGAAACAATTGTTTTCAACAAATTGTTTTAAAGAAATGCAATTTTTTCCATTTAAAAATACATAAACTTGACCAATTCAATTTATGGAAGAAAATACACTAGAACACATAGTTAGATAAATGTTCAAATGGTCATAAGTAAATATTGTAGAAACCTTTTGTACTCAATATATAAAAAGTAGTCCAAGAGGCTCAAATGGTCATAAGTAAATATTGTAGAAACCTCTTGTACTCAATACATAAAAAGTAGTCCAAGAGGCTCAAATGGTCATAAGTAAATATTGTAGAAACCTCTTGTACTCAATACATAAAAACTAGTCCAAGAGGCTCAATATATAAAAAGTAGTCCAAGAGGCTCAATATATAAAAAGTAGTCCAAGAGGCTCAATATATAAAAGTTGTCCAAGAGGCTCAATATATGAAGCACTCGTCTTAGGTACCGGATTCGATCCACGTTCTCCATTTTCTTAAGGTGTAAAAATATATTACGAGTACTTGTTCATTTATATATACTAAAGTGACAAATATTTTTTAATTCAAAAATTTATTTTCTAAAGTTTAATATAGATCTTGTGCTCTTTTGTTCATATTTCAAATTATATTTACTTTATAAAATCCGTTTAGTAAAAATACGACAGTGTTTAAATTTTATTTAAAAAAAATTAATAAAATAAAAGAATTTGAAAACAGTTTTTAAATATGATATAAAAATTGACACCTAACAGTACTTGTAGATTTTAAACATCATTCATGGGGAGGTGCAGGCTACATACAATGTGACATATAGTCAAGTGATTATAACTGGGGATGGTGAAATATTGTATAAATTCAATGCGGTCGTTCCTATCCATTGAACATTTTAGAACCATTTTACTATTAATAAATGTACTGATATGCATAAAGATGCATTTTAACGAACAACATTCTAAAACTAATAAATAAAATCAAAAAAAAAAAAAAAAAAAAAAAAAAAAAAAAAAAAAAAAAAAAAAGAAGAAAAATATAGACTCCGGATTTTGAAGAAGAGAGTACAATCATGCAAAATAACTTTTCCCATTTATAAATTATATTTCCTGATAAATCTTATCAATTGCTGCAATAATTGTATTTTAAATATATAATTAGGTAACTAGCAAACTGTGAAATTATATATTATGTACTGTGCAGTGTCGATTCAGCCTTCCCATAAATAAGCAGAAAAAGCTTTTGATATAAAGATAAAGTTGTTTGAAAATATAAACAGTCTATGTTATATAAAATCCAGCGGATTATGCAACAATCCAATCCAACATTCTAATTGTAACAATATATATAGTGTGTGTGTGTGTGTGTGTGTGTGTGTGTGTGTGTGTGCAATTGTTTAAATTACATATAACATGCTTAGAGCAACTGCCGTTTTCATCTTTTCATCCCCAGTTTATGTTAAGTAATTTCTTTGAGCACCCAACGTTTTGGATTTTGGTACCTTTAAATAATTAATATAATAATTGCGTTCCTAGAACTAACCAGACGTGTTAGGCACTCATTTTGAGTATGTACCCTGTGTAGCCGATAGTTATATAATAATGTAAGTAGCTTACCTTTCAGTATGTAATCTACCACTACAGCGTCTTCTTCTTTACATGCTATGGCGTCCAGTGTCAATGAAGTCATTGGGCCATGGGTCATATATTCCGGCATATTACTTACGCCTTTTATAAAAATACAAATATATCAAGAAAAATTAATTTTTTTTAAATTGTTTAAACAGTTTTTACTGTTTTTTCTTTTGCAACAACTTACATACATTTTGTAGGTTGAAATTAAAAAATTGTGCTTTAAAAACATTATTAAATAAACGTTTTCTATATCTTTGTTGGTGGTGATTACCGAAAATTACTCCTCATTTGACAAAAATAAATACAATACTTTTGTTTATTATTATATAATTTTAAAAATGTTTTGGCGTCTTACTTTGCTAAGGCAGACGTACATGCTTAAGTCTTCTATGTTGAAGATATGTGTTTAATATCTATATAACTTATAACGTAATTTGATATGATTTACTGTTCTGAAATAAGTTTTAACGGCCTTAAATAATCCAAAATATTTACTAACCTCTTTGAGATTCGTAGTGAATCCCACGTCGATTGAAATCTACACTGTTACTACCATACGTTTTGTAAATAGTGGCATACGAACACACATGCAATTTTATCCAATGAAATATTCTTTCAATTATGACGTCATAATAATTCATATGGGATTCCCCCAGTATCTGTGTTTGAAATCAATTTTCATTATTAAAAGTAGACCGTTAATGGGAGGGGCGGTCCTATACTCATCAGGTGTAATATCGTTACGCATTGAAGGTTTTAAATCAGTAAAATGAAGAGCTGATTGAAAGCGTTTGATGGTGTTCAAAAGTTCTTTGTCCAGTCGATGTACATAATAAAGCAGAAATGTTCTTTCATGTATTGTAATTGATACTTTTATCATTTAGATTATGACAAATGTAATTTAAAGCTATATTTCTTCTGTCAGATATAATTTTATGTTTTTAATTGTCACTATTATAATATTTTACTTTGGTGATATCTTCAATATAATACAAATATAAAGTGGAAAATACACCTTTATATGTAGGTAAATACAACATAGATTAACTAACGAGAGAGAGTAAAGTACGTATTGATAAAGCTAGTCAAATTAAGGTAACTCAAGTGTAGATCATTACCTCAATGAAACAGAGAAGCCCGTACCTGTTTGTGGTTTTTCTTAAAATGCCTCTTTCTAAAAAAAAATAATAAAAAAAATTTTAAAAATAAAAAAAAATTTTTTTAAAAAAAAAAACTGAAAAAAGTGACAGTCAAATTAATTTATGAATTTCAGTATTTTAATTTTTTTTTAATTTTAGATTTATATCGCATTTAAACAGCAAAGTCTGAACCTGTGGTTTTGGTTTTTTTTTCCTGATACTCCTAATTTCAAAATTAAAAATGCAAATTTTTAATAATGATATTTTTGAGTATTAATGGACTCAATCAGCAATTATACCTGTGCACTTTTGTTGGTTTTATTTAAATGTTGTTTTATAAATTTAATTTTTTTAAAATGCAAGATTTGGTTGAAATGTTTTAATTAATTGAATGTTACATGGACTATTATTAATCTCTACTTGTGAAATAGCGAAGCATGTACCCGTTTATGGTTCTTTGTAAAATGCTCTTTTTTATTTCCTTTTTTTTTTAAATCGAGATCAAAAATGCTCAAATTAATTGAGTGTTTTATAGTCTAGTAATATAATTTTTAAGTAAAACGACCAAACCAGTACCTGTTCACGAGTTTTCTCGAAGATGTTTCTTTTTCGACCTAAAACATCCAAAGTGGCGTTCAAGTTTACAATGTGTTATATGGGCTATTTTTTTGTAGCATTTGATGTATTATCATTTTTCTTCAAAATAAAAAATAATTGCTCAAGTGATATAATATTTCTATTAAGTGTTTGTTGAAGTACATGAAGTTTAAAAAGGATTTAGAGTTGTTAGTAAAAACAGAGATCTATATCGAGTTAAAACTTTACTAATTTAACAAAGTTTGGTACATACTGTTTTCCCTGTTATATAGATCTAAACTCAGTTATTTTACAAAATTATAAACCACATCAATTTTCTTTCTTGCGATTGAAATGAAAAGTATAAATCAAACATTTTAAAAATTTTCAGTAATCTTGAAAAAATGAAAATATCATATAAATCTCGTACGTACAAAATTTTGTCACAGATATTGGATAGGTACTGATTCCTATGTTGCCTTTTTTCACCAATATTTGAAGGTAATCGAAATGTCATCATTTTTGTATCAATTTTATTTTTTACTTATTTATCAAATTTAACAAATTTCCCTTTTTAATTTGTCTGTAAAATCAAGAATAAAACCTTCTAACAACTACAGGCTTGATTGCTCTTTCTTTTTTCTGTTATAATCGGTGATCCTTAATATTGTCGTGTTTTAAGTTCAGCCTCTTATTTTGACATCCGTATCTTTCCTGTGTTTTTCCGGAGGTCTTTTAACAACAATCTGTATGTTATATATTTCATGTGTTGTTTAGATTCTTCTCTATGGTTTCTGTTTTACCAGCAGTTTATTTCAAGATGATATTTAAAAAGTTTACAAAAATGTCATAGCTTCTTTTTCCGACACTGTCATGTGCAGAATTTTGAATTTTTACAAATAGAAATATTCAAAATTCTGCACATTGTCATGTGCAGAATTTTGAATATTTCTCTTTGTAAAAATTCAAAAGTCTGCACATGACAACACTACACCTTTAATTTTGGTGCCATTCATCTTCTAAATAGATGAAATAAAAATGGAATGGTAGATTTTTAAATATGTGTAATACAAAGAGAGAATGTGTAAATTATTGTCGTACCAGCATTATTGCAGCTCTTTGCGGCTGCGGGATATAAAGAATTTGTGTACCAAAGTTTATACTTGTATCGGTGAATATAAAGCTTATAGATATGCTTATATATATATTTTACTTATATTTTACTTAAGCATGAATTATATATATCTATATATATATACACTAGTATATCAACAATACTTTACTCCACTTCAGTCATTTAAACGCTAAAATCTAGACGAGTTTGTAACTGATTTGAAAATATGATACATATAGGGATTGTTAATGAGTTGTTTGGTATAATAATGTTTATTTTTTATATTTGTTGGACCACTGTTTTTTTTTTTTTTTTTTAAAAAAACTAAGTTGACTTGTAAAGTTACTTCATATTGTACTGTAACAATTTTGGACTTCAGGCCGAGTACCTTACCAAAGTAGGATGTGTTATAATCATTTTTTTTTACTTGTTGGCTTTTTCTGTCATTACTTAACATTGTGTTATTGCTGTTCTGGTTCATGCCAAGTAAATGCACGTTTTTAGTTTCAAGTTATTTTCTTAAAATCATCTTTGTCTGACTTTTATTATTTCAATAATTGAACGGTTTTTAACATAAGTTTGATATTTAAACCATCATCCATTCACTGTCTGTATAACACTGCATTCCGAAACGTGCGTTTATAATTAATTAAAGTGTATATACATATCATCGACTGATGCACATTTCAAGACAATGTTAAAAAACAGTTTCCTTGTATCACTTCATGTAGAGAAATGCTGATAAAATCACACTTAATAACACTATCATCACAGACATAATATTATTCTACATCAATCATAATACACATAATTTTCATTTAAATGTTTCATTAATAACCAATTTATATCATACATGTAAAACATGTGTGGTTTTATGCTCCAAATAATTATATATAGTCATATCATAACATTTACATTGTTATCATTATAATGAGTCTACTCATAAATATATGTATGTTTGTATGCATGTATATACGCACCAATTTTTTTTTGAAAAATTAGATAATTAATTTTATTACATAAAATTAAACCCCTTTTTAGTCGATTATTTAATAAAAGTGGTATAGCGCTTTTAATGAAGTGATATGACTCTCGAATTTTTGAAGGGAGAAAAGCCGTATGTTTTAAATTGTTACGATAGTCGTTAAGGCAAAATAATGGAACAAAAATATACAGCAATGTCTAAATAATGTATTGTACATACTTTGTTGTTATTTTACATGTTACTTCTAAAGATAGAACACTTCTTAACATGGAGGAAAGAAATAAACATAAAACAAGAATAGTTTTAATGTAAGAAATTAGTTCAATTTAAAAAAAACCAAAAAATTCAAATAGAACCGCTCTTGCATGTAGTGAGTGTTTGTAACCGTCATTAAAATATTGTAAGGACATTCTAAACACGTTTGATGAGCCAAAAAATATAAAGTAGTGTAAACTAAAAAAGCTGATCATCTTCTGTTTGGTTGGAGGTTTTCATTTAGTTGGTCACCTCAATGTCTTCCATAGTAAGCCTACTAGCATTGCAAATAACCAAATAAGCAGTATCTTGGGTAAAAAAAAAATTATAAATGTTTCCAAGTATTTTTTGATCACATATTATAAACTGAAGACAAGACAGCAATTTCTTGAATATTAAGAAGGACAAGATATCCTTACGAGCAAAGTAGCGAAAAACTCCAGTTTGATAAGGTAATAAAACATTGTTATTTTCAGTTTGGCTTTTTGTAACCCTATGATGAAGGTAATAAAACATTGTTATTTTCAGTTTGGCTTTTTGTAACCCTATGATGAAGGTAATAAAACATTGTTATTTTCAGTTTGGCTTTTTGTAACCCTATGATGTGTGGTTGCAAAAATGAAATATAACATAAAGACCTGTTTTGCAAAGAACTTTCGGATAAATGTTGCGTAGTCAGGTGATCTAAAGCAGAACCTCGTTTGAGAAAGTATCTTAGCTGTTTTGTCGAATGTCGGAGGCATTCTTTTATTCCACCATCATATAACTGACTGCCATGTGCTACTTTTGAATTGTATTATTTTATAAAATTTCAAAAGTAGCATATGACATGATTGTCTCGATAGAAGTGACAGATATTAATTTGGCTGTATTATTCCATCATGTCTACACACAAAAGTATCGTGAAGAGGTGAAACTTTACATGGATGTATTCATAGATAACTCAAGATTTTTTTTTATTAAATTTAAAAAATAAATTTAAAAAAATACTGGGAAAAATCTATGCAAAATAATGAACAACGAGCAAGGTAACAAATTTATGTGGAATAATACTAGTAGATAAACGTAATCTTGTTTGAATACGTGTGTGTTGAATTTGACCTTTTTTTTTTCTTTTACACAATCATGTAATATTTTAAATATTTAAACATTCTTTTTTTTGATTTTTAAATAGTCTTTAATATTTGGTGTAAAATCTACCTATTATACATTTGTAATAAAACAAGATATTAAAAACGCTATAGTAAATTAACAGGTGTGTGAAGACTATCATTTCTGTGGATTATTTTCTTCTAAATAACGATTTAGGAAGTTGAATTTTATTACATTTATTTTACGAGTCACAACGGCGTTATCAAATAGACTTTTAGTTAGCAGTTACAAGCAACCTGCTGTTCTCTTTTGCATCATAAAAGTAGCATGTACTGGGTATTAGTTAGGCAAGAATCGGTCTTAAAATTTTAGAACTACATCTCTTGATACAATGTATCTATTATTGATACTGTCTAACAAAAGAAGAAATTGGTAAAATAAATTTTATTATTGATTTCTAATAACTGTATTTATATTAACCAATTCTTGATAAAAGTATTTGGCTTTTTTTTTTCTAGTTTGCTTTTTTTGATTTTTTTTGTTTTGTGTTTGTGGTACATCACTGGCTTATGCAAAATAAAGCAGGACATTTGTAGCTGTAATCTGCAACAGCTTATGCACCAAACAACCCAGTATACATACTTCAAGTAAACCATGAAACAGCCAAAAAAGATTGATTGATTGATTGATTGATTAACTGAATGGGGTTTTATGTCCGTGTCAAGAATATTTCACTTACTAGTATATCAAGACATCACCAGCTGTAAGTGAAGTGGCAGAAATTTCGACCTTTGCAGTTTCTCAGGGCGATTTACAAGGAGGGGCACCAGTTTTCAAAGTCCCTTTCGCAGAGCCCTGTGACTTTTATTTATAAATTCCATGTGCGAATGAAACAATCACTTCCGATGTTCAAGTCTTGGCCAGACCCTGGCAAAGTACGTAGTCGCACCAAAAAGACAAAGGGAGACTAGTTTATATAAGAGTCTTACTCTTGTTCTGGAATCCCTTATTTGTGTAATGTAGATTTGTTTGTATAATTGCTTGATGAAATAAATACTGTTTAAACTAAGAAAAAAAAGACAAAAAAGAGAAGACAAACGGATATTTGGACCAGTGTATATAAAATTCACAACTTTGGATATGCAAAAAGGTCTAGTGATGTGGTGAGGGTACTATTTGATGGCACTAGTGATGTAGTAAGGGTGCTATATGAAGGCACTAGGGATGTAGTTAGGGTACTATATGAAGGCACTAGTTGTGTAGTTAGGGTACTATTTGATGGCACTAGTGATGTAGTTAGAGTACTATTTGATGGCACTAGTGATAAAGTAAAGGTACTATTTTATGGCACTAGTAATGTAGTTAGAGTACTATTTGATGGCACTAGTGATGTAGTTAGGGTACTATATGAAGGCACTAGTGATGTATTTAGGGTACTATTTGATGGCACTAGTGATGTAGTTAGGGTACTATATGAAGGCACTTGTGATATAGTTAGGGTACTATATAAAGGCACTAGTGATGTAGTTAGGGTACTATTTGATTGCACTATTGGTGTAGTTAGGGTACTAAATGAAGGCACTAGTGATGTAGTTAGGGTACTATTTGATGGCACTATTTGTGTAGTTAGGGTACTAATTGAAGGCACTATTGATGTAGTTAGGGTACTATTTGATGGCACTAGTGATGCAGTTAGGGTACTATATGAAGGAACTTGTGATGTAGTTAGGTTACTATATGAAGGCACTAGTGATGTAGTTAGGGTACTATATGATGGCACTAGTGATGTAGTTAGGGTACTATATGAATTCACTAGTGATGTAGTTAGGGTACAATTTGATGGCACTAGTGATGTAGTTAGGGTACTATATGAATTCACTAGTGATGTAGTTAGGGTACTATTTGATGGCACTAGTGATGCAGTTAGGGTACTAAATGAAGGCACTAGTGGTGTAGTTAGGTACTATATGAAGGCATCAGTGATGTAGTTATGGTACTATATGATGGCACTAGTGATGTAGTTAGGGTACTATATGAAGGCACCAGTGATGTAGTTAGGGTACTATTTGATGGCACTATTTGTGTAGTTATGGTACTGTATGAAGGCCCTGAGTCTTGATTTAAACAAGTGTTCCGTAAATGTTCACATTACAAAAAAAAATAAATAAAATTGAAGAATACAATAAGGCTAGCATCCTTGCGGTTATCTGAAATTCATCTTTAAAAGTCAAAGTAAGATATTATATATAATTTGAAAAATAGGTTATTGGATAATATATATAATTTGAAAAATAGGTAATTGGATAATATACTATGCTTAAAGTGGGATAGATAAGATTTTTTTTCGGAATTATTCCATCCAATATTAAGAAATACATATTATAAAAAAAAATAATTTCTATTTCCGGCTTTATTTATATCTCAATGTTACATTTTGTATGTTGATTTTGTGTATTATAAGGTTACCTATAACAACCAGATAAATGTTACTCATACTCAGTCACACCAGATAAATGTTACTCATACTCAGTCACACCAGATAAATGTTACTCATACTCAGTCACACCAGATAAATGTTACTCATACTCAGTCACACCAGATAAATGTTACTCATACTCAGTCACACCAGATAAATGTTACTCATACTCAGTCACACCAGATAAATGTTACTCATACTCAGTCACACCAGATAAATGTTACTCATACTCAGTCACACCAGATAAATGTTACTCATACTCAGTCACACCAGATAAATGTTACTCATACTCAGTCACACCAGATAAATGTTACTCATACTCAGTCACACCAGATAAATTTACTCATACTCAGTCACATCAGATAAATGTTACTCATACTCAGTCACACCAGATAAATGTTACTCATACTCAGTCACACCAGATAAATGTTACTCATACTCAGTCACACCAGATAAATGTTACTCATACTCAGTCACACCAGATAAATGTTACTCATACTCAGTCACACCAGATAAATGTTACTCATACTCAGTCACACCAGATAAATGTTACTCATACTCAGTCACACCAGATAAATGTTACTCATACTCAGTCACATCAGATAAATGTTACTCATACTCAGTCACATCATTTTTATTTTACAAAAATAGTAACAAATTTCTGTAATAATTTACAAAAGTTGTTAAATATAAAATATATCATTAACGGTTAATAATGAGAAAGAAAGATGGCTCTAGCAAATTAACATACAACATCAATGACAAGTTTTATCAGGTAACATCCCCACGTTGTTTGAAAAATTTACTAATTTATTTATTCATGAAATTCACGTTCATTACAGTTACTTTTGTGTCTGCTATACCTTTGATAGATTGAATCTTGGCGAAATACACAAATTAAAAGCCTTTTGATTTACTCGTAGTATACTAAACGTGTTTAACATATTCAAATAACATCATTTGTCTTTCGTTTTAATTTTTGAAAAAGTTTTATCTCTATGGAAAGTTTTAAAGCCTATAATTATCATCATTAATTCATTCTTTTTGTTTTAGTTATCTAAAATAAAAATTACAATGAGATTTAACGTAATTTTTAACTAATCAAATCCGAGAAAAGCTAATTGAAAACTATTTTGATATTATATCATTTTAATAATAAATCAGTAATTTATTTGTTGAGTTTTGTTTAAGGACTTACCTTACTTTTACAGATCCTCGGTTAAGATATTCAGACTGTCTGATAAAAGTTTTATTTTTTGGGAAAACAATGAAATTAAGATATATCATAATTAGATGGCTATCGTTTACTGTTCTTAAAATGAGTTTCATCTGTTTCCCTGATCTCCTAATATGTTTGGTTTTTTGGCCCTTGACATGAGTTTCGCTTGTTGATTTCTAGTGGAGTTTCGTTTGTTGTTCTCAAGATACGTTTTGTTTGTTGTTTTAGAGATAAGTTTCGTTTGTTGTTTTAGAGATAAGTTTTGTTTCTTGTTCTAGAGATAAGTTTCGTTTGTTGTTCTAGAAATAAGTTTCGTTTGGTGTTCTAGAGATAAGTTTAGTTTGTTGTTCTAGAGATAAGTTTCGTTTGTTGTTCGAGAGATAAGTTTTGTTTCTTGTTCTAGAGATAAGTTTCGTTTGTTGTTCTAGAGATAAGTTTTGTTTCTTGGTCTAGAGATAAGTTTCGTTTGTTGTTCGAGAGATAAGTTTTGTTTCTTGTTCTAGAGATAAGTTTCGTTTGTTGTTCTAGAGATAAGTTTCGTTCGTTGTTCTCAAGATACGTTTTGTTTCTTGTTTCTGAAATAAGTTTTATTTGTTGTTTTAGAGATGAGTTACGTTTGTTGTTCTGGGGAAGAGTTTCGTATGTTGTTTTAGAGATAAGTTTTGTTTCTTGTTCTAGAGATAAAATTCGTTTGTTGTTCTAGAGATAAATTTTGTTTCTTGTTCTAGAGATAAGTTTCGTTTGTTGTTCTAGAGATAAGTTTCGTTTGTTGTTCTAGAGAAAAGTTTCGTTTGTTGTTCTAGAGAAAATTTTCGTTTGTTGTTCTAGAGATAAGTTTCGTTTGTTGTTCTAGAGATAAGTTTTGTTTCTTGTTCTAGAGATAAGTTTCGTTTGTTGTTCTAGAGATAAGTTTTGTTTCTTGTTCTAGAGATAAAATTCGTTTGTTGTTCTAGAGATAAGTTTCGTTCGTTGTTCTCAAGATACGTTTTGTTTCTTGTTTCTGAAATAAGTTTTATTTGTTGTTTTAGAGATGAGTTACGTTTGTTGTTCTGGGGAAGAGTTTCGTATGTTGTTCTAGAGATAAGTTTCGTTTGTTGTTCTAGAGATAAGTTTCGTATGTTGTTTTAGAGATAAGTTTAGTTTGTTGTTCTAGAGATAAGTTTCGTATGTTGTTTTAGAGATAAGTTTCGTTTGTTGTTCTAGAGATAAGTTTCGTTTGTTGTTCTAGAGAAAAGTTTCGTTTGTTGTTCAAGAGATATGTAAGTTTCGTTTGTTGTTCTAGAGAAAAGTTTCGTTTGTTGTTTTAGAGATAAGTTTCGTTTGTTGTTCTAGAGATAAAATTCGTTTGTTGTTTTAGAGAAAAGTTTAGTTTGTTGTTTTAGAGATAAGTTTAGTTTGTTGTTTTAAAGATAAGTTTAGTTTGTTGTTTTAGAGATAAGTTTAGTTTGTTGTTTTACAGATAAGTTTCGTTTGTTGTTCTAGAGAAAAGTTTAGTTTGGTGTTCTAGAGATAAGTTTAGTTTGTTGTTCTAGAGATAAGTTTCGTTTGTTGCATTAGAGATAAGTTTCGTTTGTTGTTTTAGAGATAATTTCCGTTTGTTGTTCTAGAGAAAAGTTTCGTTTGTTGTTCTAGAGATAAGTTTCGTTTGTTGTTCTTGAGATAAGTTTTGTTTCTTTTTCTAGAGATAAGTTTCGTTTGTTGTTCTAGAGATAAGTTTTGTTTCTTGTTCTAGAGATAAAATTCGTTTGTTGTTCTAGAGATAAGTTTAGTTCGTTGTTCTCAAGATACGTTTTGTTTCTTGTTTCTGAAATAAGTTTTATTTGTTGTTTTAGAGATGAGTTACGTTTGTTGTTCTGGGGAAGAGTTTCGTATGTTGTTCTAGAGATAAGTTTCGTTTGTTGTTCTAGAGACAAGTTTCGTTTGCTTTTCTAGAGATAAGTTTCGTTTGTTGTTTTAGAGATAAGTTTAGTTTGTTGTTCTTGAGATAAGTTTAGTTTGTTGTTCTAGAGAAAAGTTTAGTTTGGTGTTCTAGAGATAAGTTTCGTTTGTTGTTCTAGAGATAAGTTTCGTTTGTTGTTTTAGAGATAATTTTCGTTTGTTGTTTAAGAGATAATTTTCGTTTGTTGTTTTAGAGATAATTTCCGTTTGTTGTTTTAGAGATAAGTTTCGTTTGTTGTTTTAGAGATTAGTTTCGTTTGTTGTTTTAGAGATAAGTTTCGTTTGTTGTTCTAGAGATAAGTTTCATTTGTTGTTTTAGAGATAAGTTTCGTTTGTTGTTTTAGAGATAAGTTTAGTTTGTTGTTTTAGAGATAAGTTTCGTTTTTTGTTTTAGAGATAAGTTTCGTTTTTGTTTTAGAGATAAGTTTCGTTTGTTTGTTGTTTCTGAGATGAGTTGGTAGTTTTTTTCATTGAAAATAGAAGTCCGCAATATTAATCAGTTTCAGGCCAAATGTCACAAAAATTGACACGAAAACAAAAATAACAACATCGTATTTATAAATTTACATCTCATTTCACATTCAGACACTCGTTTGGTAGCGTTTGATTGTTGTGAAATATAAGCCTGTAGATCAACTTTTTCCACACTTTTTTTTCAGCGTCTATTATACTACATGCACGGAATTCTTTATATAAGTGAAGCTATACGCAGTAAATCAGTTTTATTAACTCATTATATTAATACATTTCTAGAATACAAGTGTAAAATATTACAAAGTGCTTGTTTCATTTTTAACATTGTTATCCTGTAAATACTAGGTATAAAAATGCATTTCACGATCTCATATATTAATATACATATGTTTATTATTATAGTTACATGCTAGATTATTGGTCCGTTGTTATCGGACTTTTTTCTCTTCGGATACATTTTTTTGCAAAAAATCTTAGATAGCTGCTGTAGTTTATGTGCAATTTTTCAAAAGGGTTAAATCGCGATTGGAAGAAATGACCAATATTTCGGAAAGAAAAAGGTTTAATGCTAACGAAAAATTGTTAATATTTGACACTTTATTGTTTTTAGTATTTAGATAGAAGTGTTGGTGACCATGAACGATCAACTAAACACTGGACAATATTTTTATAGTAGTCTTAAATCAGGAGTTTTACTTACTATTTAGTACAGTGTACAATATGACGTATCTTTGTTATTAACTGTTTAGTACAGTGTACAGTATGACGGAGCTCTGTTATTAACTGTTTAGTACAGTGTACAGTATGACGGAGCTCTGTTATTAACTGTTTAGTACAGTGTACAGTATGACGGAGCTCTGTTATTAACTGTTTAGTGCAGTGTACAGTATGACGGAGCTCTGTTATTAACTGTTTAGTACAGTGTACAGTATGACGGAGCTCTGTTATTTACTGTTTAGAACAGTGTACAGTATGACGGAGCTCTGTTATTAACTGTTTAGTACAGTGTAGAGTATGACGTATTTCTGTTATTAACTGTTTAGTACAGTGTACAGTATGACGGAGCTTTGTTATTTACTATTTAGTACAGTGTACAGTATAACGTATCTCTGTTTTTATTTATTGTTTAGTACAGTGTACAGTATGACGGAGCTTTGTTATTTACTATTTAGTACAGTGTACAGTATGACGGAGCTTTGTTATTTACTGTTAAGTACAGTGTACAGTATGACGTATATCTGTTATTATTTACTGTTTAGTACAGTGTACAGTATGACGTATCTCTGTAATTATTTACTGTTTAGTACAGTGTACAGTATGACGGAGCTTTGTTATTTACTATTTAGTACAGTGTACAGTATGACAGAGCTCTGTTATTTACTATTTAGTACAGTGTACAGAATGACGTATCTCTGTTATTATTTACTGTTAAGTACAGTGTACCATATTACGGAGCTATGTTATTTACTTGTTTAGTACAGTGTACAGTATGACGGAGCTTTCTTATTTACTATTTAGTACAGTGTACAGTATGACGGAGCTTTGTTATTATTAACTGTTTAGTACAGTGTACAGTATGACGGAGCTTTGTTTTTTACTATTTAGTACAGTGTACAGTATGACGAAGCTCTGTTATTATTTACTATTTAGTACAGTGTACAGTATGACGGAGCTCTGTTATTATTTACTATTTAGTACAGTGTACAGCATGACAGAGTTCTGTTATTATTTAATGTTAAGTACAGTGTACAGTTTCATGGAGTTTTGTTATTAACTATTGAGTACAGTGTACAGTATGACGTATCTCTGTTATTATTTACTGTTTAGTACAGTATACAGTATGACGGAACTTTGTTATTTACTGTTTAGTACAGTGTACAGTATGACGGAGCTTTGTTAATTACTGTTTAGTACAGTGTACAGTATGACGGAGCTCTGTTATTAACTGTTTAGTACAGTGTACAGTATGACGGAGCTCTGTTATTATTTACTGTTTAGTACAGTGTACAGTATGACGTATCTCTGTTATTATTTACTGTTTAGTACAGTGTACAGTATGACGGAGCTCTGTTATTAACTGTTTAGTACAGTGTACAGTATGACGGAGATTTGTTATTATTTACTGTTTAGTACAGTATACAGTATGACGTATCTCTGTTATTATTTGCTGTTTAGTACAGTGTAAAGTATGACGGAGCTTTGTTATTTACTGTTTAGTACAGTGTATAGTATGACGTATCTCTGTTATTATTTGCTGTTAAGTACAGTGTACAGTATCATGGAGCTTTGTTATTTACTATTTAGTACAGTGTACAGTATGACGTATCTCTGTTATTATTTACTGTTTAGTACAGTGTACAGTATGACGGAGCTTTGTTATTTACTGTTTAGTACAGTGTACAGTATGACGGAGCTTTGTTATTTACTGTTTGGTACAGTGTACAGTATGACGGAGCTCTGTTATTAACTGTTTAGTACAGTGTACAGTATGACGGAGCTCTGTTATTATTTACTGTTTAGTACAGTGTACAGTATCACGTATCTCTGTAATTATTTACTGTTTAGTACAGTGTACAGTATGATGAACCTCTGTTATTATTTACTATTTAGTACAGTGTACAGTATGACAGAGTTCTGTTATTATTTACTGTTCAGTACAGTGAACAGTTTCATGGAGCTTTGTTATTAACTATTGAGTACAGTGTACAGTATGACGTATCTCTGTTATTATTAATGTTTAGTACAGTATACAGTATGACGGAACTTTGTTATTTACTGTTTATTACATTGTACAGTATGACGGAGCTTTGTAAATTACTGTTTAGTACAGTGTACAGTATGACAGAGCTCTGTTATTAGCTGTTAAGTACAGTGTACAGTATGACGGAGCTCTGTTATTATTTACTGTTTAGAACAGTGTACAGTATGACGTATCTCTGTTATTATTAACTGTTTAGTACAGTGTACAGTATGACGGAGCTCTGTTATTAACTGTTTAATACAGTGTACAGTATGACGGAGCTCTGTTATTATTTACTGTTTAGTACAGTGTACAGTATGACGTATCTCTGTTATTATTTACTGTTTAGTACAGTGTACAGTATGACGGAGCTCTGTTATTAACTGTTTAGTAAAGTATACAGTATGACGGAGCTTCGTTATTTACTGTTTAGTACAGTGTACAGTAAGACGGAGCTTCGTTATTTACTGTTTAGTACAGTGTACAGTATGACGGAGCTTTGTTATTAACTGTTTAGTACAGTGTACAGTATGACGAAGCTCTGTTATTATTTACTATTTAGTACAGTGTACAGTATGACAAAGTTCTGTTATTATTTACTGTTTAGTACAGTGTACAGTATGACGGAGCTTCGTTATTTACTGTTTAGTACAGTGTACAGTATGACGGAGATTTGTTATTTACTGTTTAGTACAGTGTACAGTATGACGTATCTCTGTTATTATTTACTGTTTAGTACAGTGTACAGTATGACGGAGCTTTGTTATTTACTGTTTAGTACAGTGTACAGTATGACGGAGCTCTGTTATTCTTTACTATTTAGTACAGTGTACAGTATGACGGAGCTCTGTTATTCTTTACTGTTTAGTACAGTGTACAGTATGACGGAGCTCTGTTATTCTTTACTGTTTAGTACAGTGTACAGTATGACGGAGCTTCGTTATTTACTGTTTAGTACAGTGTACAGTAAGACGGAGCTTCGTTATTTACTGTTTAGTACAGTGTACAGTATGACGGAGCTTTGTTATTTACTGTTTAGTACAGTGTACAGTATGACGGAGCCTTGTTATTCTTTACTGTTTAGTACAGTGTACAGTATGACGGAGCTTCGTTATTTACTGTTTAGTACAGTGTACAGTAAGACGGAGCTTCGTTATTTACTGTTTAGTACAGTGTACAGTATTACGGAGCTTTGTTATTAACTGTTTAGTACAGTGTACAGTATGACGGAGATTTGTTATTATTTACTGTTTAGTACAGTGTACAGTATGACGTATCTCTGTTATTATTTACTGTTAAGTACAGTGTACCATATTACGGAGCTATGTTATTTACTTGTTTAGTACAGTGTACAGTATGACGGAGCTCTGTTATTAACTGTTTAGTACAGTGTACAGTATGACGGAGATTTGTTATTTACTGTTTAGTACAGTGTACAGTATGACGGAGATTTGTTATTTACTGTTTAGTACAGTGTACAGTATGACGGAGCTTTGTTATTTACTGTTTAGTACAGTGTACAGTATGACGGAGCTTTGTTATTTACTGTTTAGTACAGTGTACAGTATGACGGAGCTTTGTTATTTACTGTTTAGTACAGTGTTCAGTATGACGGAGCTTTGTTATTAACTGTTAAGTACAGTGTACAGTATGACGGAGCTTTGTTATTTACTGTTTAGTACAGTGTACAGTATGACGGAGCTTTATTATTTACTGTTTAGTACAGTGTACAGTATGACGGAGCTTTGTTATTTACTGTTTAGTACAGTGTACAGTATCATGTAGCTTTATTATTTACTATTAAGCACAGTGTTCAGTATGACGTACGTCTGTAATTTATTTTTAGAGTATGACGAAGATTTGTCTATTTAGAGCGGACTCTGACTCATCATCTCACTGAAATCTAATATTAAAATTTAAATGTTCTAAATTTAAATTTTCCTGTTTAGCATTTGTCTTGTTTTCTTTTATAAAGAAGATAGTTAATCATTTACATGAATGACTGAATGAGTCGTTAAAGATAAATCTAAAGAATTTTAAACAACACACACAAAAAAGAATTACCGAACAAAGAAAAGGATAAAAATCTGGTATTTTAAACAGATATGTATACTACCTGATGTCGTGTAAAGAGCTATCATCTTTATCGGTATCCGCTTTCTAATTTCTGAAAGTGAAACCCTGGCGCCGAAAAAAGCGGAAAAAACAAAAACTTCCCATTACACGTTGTTTAATTATTACGTGACGTAAAATTTTGAAGCGAAACAGATATCTTAATTTATGCATATCAGTTTCAACATTTTTTAATTTATAAAAAGAAAAACACAATTTTAACAAACTTTGATTCCCAATACAGCTTAGAAACATAATTTACTGAACAAATGTTATAAATATGTAGACTTATTTCTTCCTTCGCTCTTTGATCTTTTTGATTTCAGTTTTAAAGTTTGAACAAGACTTGTTGTAATTACTACAACTAAATGTTAATCTTTTGTTAATATCTTAAACTAATCTCTTCTACTTCTCAGTGTTAAAGTTTAGCCTGTAACAGAAGTTTTAATATCGCTACTTTAAACTCATATAAAATGACACTTGTTCAGAAGTAGACGCTACTCATCACTTTATTGTGATTTTTAAAAGATATCCACGCACTATTTGGAAAAGATTTTTTATCTTTTTTGAATTTTTTAAAATTTTAATTTTGCTGTTAAGGGAAGAGAATTTTGAATTCAATTTGAACACTTCGAGATGTAATAAGAGAATTTTGAATTGAATTTGAACACTTCGAGATATAATAAAAGAATTTTGAATTGAATTTAAACACTTCGAGATGTAATAAGAGAATTTTGAATTAAATTTGAACACTTCGAGATATAATAAGAGAATTTTGAATAAAATTTGAACACTTCGAGATGTAATAAGAGAATTTTGAATTGAATTTGAACACTTCGAGATGTAATAAGAGAATTTTGAATTGAATTTGAACACTTCGAGATGTAATAAGAGAATTTTGAATTGAATTTGAACACTTCGAGATATAATAAGAGAATTTTGAATTGAATTTGAACACTTCGAGATGTAATAAGAGAATTTTGAATTAAATTTGAACACTTCGAGATGTAATAAGAGAATTTTGAATTGAATTTGAACACTTCGAGATATAATAAGAGAATTTTCAATTAAATTTGAACACTTCGAGATATAATAAGAGAATTTTGAATTAAATTTGAACACTTCGAGATATTATAAGAGAATTTTGAATTGAATTTGAACACTTTGAGATATAATAAGAGAATTTTGAATTAAATTTGAACACTTCGAGATATAATAAGAGAATTTTGAATTAAATTTGAACACTTCGAGATATAATAAGAGAATTTTGAATTGAATTTAAACACTTCGAGATGTAATAAGAGAATTTTGAATTAAATTTGAACACTTCGAGATATAATAAGAGAATTTTGAATTGAATTTGAACACTTCGAGATATAATAAGAGAATTTTGAATTGAATTTGAACACTTCAATATAATAAGAGAATTTTGAATTATATTTGAACACTTCGAGATATAATAAAAGAATTTTGAATTAACTTTGAACACTTCGAGATGTTATATTAATTGAACACATTTTGCCATCGAGTAGAGTTTTTTTTCGATATAAAAGTACATAAATAAATTATAAAAATAACTAAAAATGATTTTTATATTTAGTTTCGCACTATATTATTGGTCATAAATTAAACGGTCTTTTCACCTACAGATTTTTAATAAAAGTTTTTTGACAGACATGTTAAAATAATTTTTTCTTTATTTTTCAAGAGAGGTCAAAAGAATGCCTAAGCAAACGGAATATTTAATACATCAACTTCTCTGGTCTTACAGAACAATTCACAGCTAATAATGTAAACCGTATACATATAACTTACTATCTCTGGCCTAACAGACCAAAATTACAGTTTATAATTTAAACCAAATAACTTACTATCTCTGGTCTAACACACCAGAATCACAGCTAATAATGTAAACCATATAACTTACTATCTCTGGCCTAACAGACCAAAATTACAGTTTATAATTTAAACCAAATATCTTACTATCTCTGGTCTAACACACCAGAATCACAGCTAATAATGTAAACCATATAACTTACTATCTCTGGCCTAACAGACCAAAATTACAGTTTATAATTTAAACCAAATATCTTACTATGTCTGGTCTAACACACCAGAATCACAGCTAATAATGTAAACCATATAACTTACTATCTCTGGCCTAACAGACCAAAATTACAGTTTATAATTTAAACCAAATATCTTACTATGTCTGGTCTAACACACCAGAATCACAGCTAATAATGTAAACCATATAACTTACTATCTCCGGCCTAACAGACCAAAATTACAGTTTATAATTTAAACCAAATATCTTACTATCTCTGGTCTAACACACCAGAATCACAGCTAATAATGTAAACCAACCATCAACCCACATCGCTTTTAATGATCCAGAACTATGACTTAATTTGTTAAATCAAACAGTTTACCATTTTGGTTTTTATAGTTTTTGAAAGACACACATATAAATCTAATTTTAAATCATTGTTGTAATAATACAGAGGTCATCGGAACTGTCAGGGTATTGTATTGTCGAGTCTTCAAACATGTGTTAAAGGTGGCAATCTGATGTACACGAGCACCTGTTTCTGAGTTTAACAAAAAGCTCAACAATGTGTAACCATATGTTTTAGCAAGACTTGCGCCGAAAAGGAAATAAAATGTACAAAATAAAAAAAATAATAAAGCTCATGTTTTTCCTTGCGACTGATTATAGATAAATAAAAATTTATTGATATAAAAATGAATTTTACAGCATATTTATACAGGGCATTTAAATCGTTTTTTTTAATAATTGAACTTATTTATCTATTTTGATTTTTATTGCCTTTTCAAATTTAATTTTGCATGCTGAGGAATGTTATGTCATTTTTTAAAAGAAAATAAACCGGTTCAAGTGTTGCTTAAAATGTTTAAAAAATTATTTAAAAGCATTTCCATGCTTGGTAATTTTTACATCAGATAAATCAACTTTACAGCAGTGTCTGAAATCATTGCAGCTATTCCCCTAAGTTTGCGAATAATGATCATTTGTGAAATAAATTATAATTCAATTGATTTCTTTTCAAGTGCATTTTATTTTTGAAAAATTACATATAAAGATTTAAAGTTACAGAACACACACAGATAGCATCGTCGGTCTACTTAAAATCATACCACGTAAATTTTTAATTATGCAAAACATATTTCTGTGTTTAAAAAGTCCGATACTTAACTTGTGAATAAATTACCAACTGTAGAGATCAAAGTATGTTCACATTAATATACAGTAGTAGTGAGACATAAAAATATGTCAGTAACATAACAATGTCTGTAATTTACTTGCAATACTATCAGAGATATATGAGGTAGATGATATATGTAATTGTCACGTAACTCGTCAGACATGTTTATTTGTTTTACTGTATGCGAATGTTTGCTTATAATGAATAAAGAGCTCAATTTGAGCAGTGACACAAACGGCACACAAGGTTGTTCACATTTAACATTGTTGCAAAACGTGATCAATTTGTTACTGAGCATTTGACTATGACATAACATTGTTAAGTCGTTACGAAGCATTTTACTATGACATAACATTGTAAAGTCGTTAATAAGCATTTGACTATGACATAACATTGTTAAGTCGTTAATAAGCATTTTACTATTACATAACGTTGTAAAGGCGTTACTAAGCATTTTACAATGACATAACATTGTTAAGTCGTTACTAAGCATTTTACTATGACATGACGTTGTTAAGTCGTTACGAAGCATTTTACTATAACATAACATTGTACAGTCGTTAATAAGCATTTGACTATGACATAACATTGTTAAGTCGTTAATAAGCATTTTACTATTACATAACGTTGTAAAGGCGTTACTAAGCATTTTATAATGACATAACATTGTTAAGTCGTTAATAAACATTTTACTATGACATGACGTTGTTAAGTCGTTACTAAGCATTTTACTATGACATAATATTGTTAAGTCATTACTAAGCATTTTACCATGGCATGACGTTTTTTAGTCGTTACTAAGCATTTTACTATGACATAACATTGTTAAGTCGTTACGAAGCATTTTACTATGACATAACATTGTTAAGTCGTTAATAAGCATTTTACTATGACATAATATTGTTTAGTGGTTACCAAGCATTTAACTATGACATTATATTGTTAAGTCGTTACTAAGCATTTAACTATGACATAAAATTGTGAAGTCGTTACGAAGTATTTTACTATGACATAACATTGTTAAGTCGTTAATAGGCATTTTACTATGACATAATATTGTTAAGTCGTTAATAGGCATTTTACTATGACATAACGTTTTAAAGGCGTTATTAAGCATTTTACTATGACATAACATTGTTAAGTCGTAAATAGGCATTTTACTATGACATAACGTTTAAAAGGCGTTACTAAGCATTTTACTATGACATAACATTGTTAAGTCGTTACGAAGCATTTTACTATGACATAACGTTGTAAAGTCGTTACGAAGCATTTTACTATGACATAACATTGTTAAGTCGTTACTAAGCATTTTACTATGACATGAATTGTTAAAACGTTACTAAGTACTTTACCATGACATGACGTTGTTAAGTCGTTACTAAGCATTTTACTATGACAGAACATTGTTAAGTCGTTAATAAGCATTTTACTATGACATAACGTTGTAAAGTCGTTACTAAGCATTTTACTATGACATAACATTGTTAAGTCGTTAATGAGCATTTTACTATGACATAACGTTGTAAAGTCGTTACTAAGCATTTTACTATGACATGACGTTGTTAAGTCGTTACTAAGCATTTTACTATAACATGACGTTGTTTTTCTTTAGTAGTTTGCTGTTACTAGATCACCTTGTTTTTCATTGACTCCTGAAGGTTTATGTTATATCGTTTTGTCATTCAGTTGTTTATGTTATAAAGAGACGGTTTTTTGTGTTACAGTTCTAAGTGTGCATTAATCTTGTTTTTTGTTTTTTTCTTTGCCTGTTTTGGTTCGGCGTGCTGTAAGTTGTTCTCGTTTTAGTTGCGCACATTTTATGCATCTGGTCTAGACGCTATTAATAGATTTTCAGATGTATTTTTGTTTTAGTTTAATCTAATTAATTTCCACCTTTTTTAATAAAACTGAACTAAGAAACAGGACCTTACACAACGTAGGAAAACTTGAACCGAGAAAAAGGAAAATAAAGTAAATAAACAAAACTAAAGTCAACTTAGACTGTGGAGTAATAAGAACAATTATGATTAACACATCTTAGGGCAACTTGAGCTTTGAAATAGAAAAAGAAGAAATGAACAAAACTAAGGGCAACGTACACTGTGTAGACAAGTCAGTGCAGTAAATTTGCATATCTACAAATGCAGGCCGCTTAAATTAAGGAACAGGACAGAACAGTTAGTAACACAACTGTGGGCAACTTGGACTGAGGAACAGGACAAAACAGTTAGCAGCAACACAACTGTGGGCAACTTGAACTGAGGAACAGGACAGAACAGTTAGCAACAAAACTGTGGGCAACTTGAACTGGGGAACAGGACAGAACAGATAGCAACACAACTATTGGCAACCTCACAAAACTGAGGAACAGAAAAGAACAGATAGCAACACAACTTCGGGCAACTTGGACAAAGTCAGTTCAATTACCAACACAAATGCGGGCAACTTAAACTGAGGAACAGGACAGAACAGTTAGCAACAAAACTGTGGGCAACTTGAACTGGGGAACAGGACAGAACAGATAGCAACACAACTATTGGCAACCTCACAAAACTGAGGAACAGAAAAGAACAGATAGCAACACAACTTCGGGCAACTTGGACAAAGTCAGTTCAATTACCAACACAAATGCGGGCAACTTAAACTGAGGAACATGACAGTACAGTTATCAACACAACTGTTGGCGACTTGAACTGAGGAAAAGGACGGAAGAGTTATCAACACAACTTCGGGCAACTTGAACTGAGAAACAGGATAGTACAGTTAGCAACACAACTTCGGTCAACTTGAACTGAGGAACAGGACAGTACAACTTCGGTCAACTTGAACTGATGAGTAGGACAGAACAGTTAGCAGCAAAACTTCGGTCAACATGAACTGAGGAATAGGACAGTACAACTTCGGGCAACTTGAACTGAGGAATAGAACGGCACAGTTATCAACACAACTTCGGGCAACTTGAACTGAGGAACAGGACAATACAGTTAGCAACACAACTGTGGGCAACTTGAACTGAAGGACTGGACAGTACAGTTAGCAACACAACTGTTTGCAACTTGAACTGTGGAACAGGACAGTACAGTTAGCAACACAACTTCGAGCAACTTGAACTGAGGAATAGGACAGCACAACTTCGGCCAACTTGAACTGTGGAACAGGACAGTACAGTTAGCAACACAACTGTGGGCAACTTGAACTGAAGGACTGGACAGACAGTACAGTTAGCAACACAACTGTTTGCAACTTGAACTGTGGAACAGGACAGTACAGTTAGCAACACAACTTCGAGCAACTTGAACTGAGGAATAGGACAGCACAACTTCGGCCAACTTGAACTGTGGAACAGGACAGTACAGTTAGCAACACAACTGTGGGCAACTTGAACTGAAGGACTGGACAGACAGTACAGTTAGCAACACAACTGTTTGCAACTTGAACTGTGGAACAGGACAGTACAGTTAGCAACACAACTTCGAGCAACTTGAACTGAGGAATAGGACAGCACAACTTCGGCCAACTTGAACTGTGGAACAGGACAGTACAGAGTAGTTAGCAACACAACTGTGGGCAACTTGAACTGAGGAACAGGACAGACAGTACAGTTAGCAACAAAATTGTGGGCAACTTTAACTGAGCAATAGGACAGTACAGCTGGCAACACTACTTCGGGCAACTTGAACTGAGGAACAGGACAGTACAGCTAACAACACAACTTTGGCCAACTTGAACTGTGGAATAGGAAAGAACAGTTAGCAACACAACTGTGGGCAACTTGAACTGAGGAACAGAACAGAGCAGTTAGAAACAAAACTGTGGGCAATTTGAACTGAGCAACAGGACAGTACAGCTAGCAACACAACTTCGGGCAACTTGAACTGAGAAATTGGACAGTACAGTTATCAACAACAGGACAATACATTTATCAATACAACTACAGGCAACTTGAACTGAGGAACAAGATACGACAATTATGTTTGTAAGATTATATATAAAGTAAGTTTTATCGTATCCATGCATATGTTTTTTCGAATTGGGTGATACACGATTTACCGTGATAAAATTGTTATGGATTTATATTTAATCAAATCAGACATATTTTTAAATGTTGAGAAAACTTTAAAAGGGAAATAAAATTAAAGTAAATGTTTTTTGTCGTTAACAACTAAATATGTACGATATGTGTTTTGAGATATAAGAATGATTGAATAGACAGACATAAATTACCTTAGAGGCTCAATATAGTAGGCATAATGTATACTTAATGATAACGATATCTGTGATAGAATTTAAATAAGTTATTCCAAAATTTCTGATTCAACACAAAAATAATTCAAGTTTTAACCTAATGCATCACAATTATCACTCTCTATATCATCATTTGTAAGCAGCTAGCATGATTCAAGTTTCTTTTCTTTTTTTTTAAATAATAGGTTTTTGGTACGATTACGTTTATTACATTACGTATGTTTACTCAAATTGAAATTTAATGTAGGATATGACTCGGAATAGTATTCTGATATCCAATTAATGCCAATAACTGATAAAATAAGAAATTTGTGAGAAAAGATTTGTCTGACCAGAACCAAAAGATTTGTCTGACCAGAACCAAAAGATTTGTCTGACCAGAACCAAAAGATTTGCCTGACCAGAACCAAAAGATTTGCCTGACCAGAACCAAAAGATTTGTCTGACCAGAACCAAAAGATTTGTCTGACCAGAACCAAAAGATTTGCCTGAGCAGAACCAAAAGATTTGTCTGACCAGAACCAAAAGATTTGCCTGACCAGAACCAAAAGATTTGTCTGACCAGAACCAAAAGATTTGCCTGACCAGAACCAAAAGATTTGTCTGACCAGAACCAAAAGATTTGCCTGACCAGAACCAAAAGATTTGTCTGACCAGAACCAAAAGATTTGCCTGACCAGAACCAAAAGATTTGTCTGACCAGAACCAAAAGATTTGCCTGACCAGAACCAAAAGATTTGTCTGACCAGAACCAAAAGATTTGCCTGACCAGAACCAAAAGATTTGTCTGACCAGAACCAAAGGGTTTATATATTATCTCCTGTCAGTCGGAGACGATTATTTAGTTGTTCATGTAAAATAATGAATGCATGCATGTCAAATCATTTATTAGTAATAAATCAGCCGTTCTGACTTGGGCTATTCTAACCACAGGAACTTGTAATTGTTTCTATAATTTTTTTTTACCATACGCCCCACCAATTTTTTTTTAAATTATACAAACAATTACAAGTTCCTGTGTTCTAACCTCAAAAGTTAAGCCGAACTGCAAAAAATATAGTACATGTCTTGAAGTTATTCTGAACACAGTCCCTGTAAAATAAGAAACGGAGTTTTAAGGTTTTTGCAATTATCAAAGTTCGGTGCTCAAGTTACGAATGCGTAGCGTTATCCCCTGTAACCAACGAGCCCAGTATCGTCGCATGCATGTAATAATGTTGTCAGATGATTGATTACGTGATTTTTCATCAGGTATTCCATTTTTCTTTCCACATTTCCACATTAAGACCTCATGTGGACTAACAATGTAGATTTATATAGAAAGCTGTTTATACAAACGTTTGTCATTCTGAATGTGTTTAACGTCCAAGTGGAGATTCTTGCCCTGATATCGAAGTGGTCGTTCTGGAATGGTTATGAAAATCGGGAATCCGGAGAGAATTACCGACCTCAAGCGAGCTAACAAATTATATATATATATAGTGTTGTCGGCATAACTTAAAAAAAATTAAGAACTAAAACTATACGAAATAGAAACAATGCCGATACTTCGAATCTGCAATCAACACATTGATCTGTTTACCTTCTCCATCTGTTTCTCTCTGACTTCATGATCTCTGAAGGCCTTGTTCTTGCAGTTTTGTCTACTGTTGTATGAGAGAGACAGAGAGAGCTCGGAGAGAGAGAGCTCGGAGAGAGAGAGAGAGAGAGAGAGAGAGAGAGAGAGAGAGAGAGAGAGAGAGAACTAGTTTAGACTCTTTAACAGGTATATATGACTAATTTACCTGTATTTTTTACGCAAGTAAATTGCTTTAGTAATTGATCCTATAGTAATAAGCTTTTGAGTAGATAAGATTTGTGTACTTAATCAGTTAATATTTCATCAACATATTCCTTCGTGTTGTATCCAACAAAAGATACAAAGTTAAAGAAAATCTAATCATTATCAGTCACTGTACAGAAATATTTAACGTCTAATACATCAATCTTATGTCTAAATGTAATACGATATTCAATTAAACGTATTTATTTATTTACACAAGATTTTCACAATTTCATATTTAGATATTAAGCACTGTAATTTCTTCTCAACTTAACTAATAATTTTATTACGATTTCCGGATTGTAAAAATTTTTTAAAAAGATCTAAAGTTCTGAACTAGGGTCTATTAAACAAGTTGTCAGGTCTTAATCAGATAAGATATGACACGGCATGTTGTAACGAAATTGATATTCTCTCGCGTTTGTTTTGAGAGTTTTCTGGTAAGTGGTATATACTAATACGAATTAAAGTACCTTATCGTGGTGGGGGAGGTGAAATACTATATGTAACGAGTGGTACTAAGTACCGTTATCGCGACATTTAGTCTATGCTAGTCATTTTTACATTGAAATCTTGGTTGATGTACGGACAATTTTTGTGTTTACATAAGAAAACTGATGTCTTTGGATACATTAAAATACCTTTACATTTTAAGGTATTGTTTTTAATCTGGGTGTTACATCTAAATGTTCTCAATATAATCTCAACGTTTACAATTTCAGGCAGACGGGAAAATGAAATGTAGTCGTGTGGGTGAAGGGTGTCAATTTCAACCTTTTTTATTTTTAAAAAAAAATCGTAAAATCCCTCAAAAATTGTTTGAATGATAAAAAACTTTATCACGTGTTACGTCAATCTTATTCTGGAGACAAAACGTGAGTCAGTTACTGAATATGACAGGAAAGTCATTTCTGTAAATCATTTTAAATGTTTTATCATTCAAATCATGAATGCGTTTCTTTTCGTCACATTCACCATTTCACAACCCAATTTTTTTTCCAAAGATACAAAGACTTGTCATCATTTTACTCACTTGTTAGTAGTTAAATTATCGGTTATATGGCTGTATATTGTACATTATGATTAATAGAGTATAAACATGGCTGCTTATTGCATATGTTCAATGTAAAAAAATTAAAAACTAGATGAACTAAAAGGTGAAAAAACTTTCCCTAACTGAGGCTGTTTGATAAGTCGTTCTTAGTACTCAGAGTCCTCCCAGCCGACACTTTCTACGGCGTTGTCAGTAGAAATCACGGCTTTATTTCATTAACAAAGCACTTCTGATTGGTTACGCTAAATGTCACGCCACGGAAATATGATGTTCAACGCCAGCACATCGACATGACGTCATACGTAAAAATTTTCAGCGTGTAGTTTATTTAACCATTGAACAGCATAGCTTTGGCAGTTATTGGATTATAAATGACATAGCTTTGCCAGGTAAACTGAATAACGCGCGTTAGCGCGTTATGATTGGTTTGCCTGGTAAAGCTATGTCATTTATTTAACAATTGAACTGTTTTAAAATGGTATTCATTGTCAGTATGAAGGCAACAACTTTGCAAGCAAACGGAATAACGCGCGTTAGCGCGTTATGACAAGTTTGCTTGCAAAGTTGTTGCCTTCATACTGACAATGAATACCATTTTAAAACAGTTCAATTGTTATATTTTCGTTAAATATTTTTTAAAAAAATTATTCATTGATTACAAGACTGAAAAATTCCCTTCTATGACACATGCACATCGGGGGGAGTCCAGTAGACGCAACAGCCACGAAGAACACGCACGTGCACGTGCGTTTTGGAGCAAGAACGTGATTTTGGACTGAAATATAGTGCACAAATAACAACACATTTATTTTGCTGATATTAAAATTATTATTATTTCATAACTTATACTCTCATGATTACATTATGCTTATGAAAAATAACAACAACAATAATAATAAATACCATCAATATACCCGAAAATAATATTATAGTTCAAATTAAAACCCCCGTGGTTACCCCACAGCAAAAGAATGTGCGGATCAATAACCGTTGTGTGTAATCCGTCTACCGGTACACATGAGTAGCGCCATTTTCAATTTTGGAAGTTAAACGTGCAAGAACTGAAGTGAGAATTTGCAAAGAAGTTCGGTGTAAAAGTGTTATTTGCACTGAAAGATTGCTGATTATATGTTGGAACTTCAATTTGTGCATCTGAAACGGAAGAAACTGTAGCAGCGGGGTGATTTTCAATGGTCGAGCATGTGGGTTTCGAATCTCCGCCGGGATGTGTGAGCGTAGACAAGGATTCACTGAGAGATTTTTTCTGGAATGTCGACATTGTTCGGTTGTATGATCTCAATGAAGATTCATTTTTGTGGCTGGACATAAACATTATGTGCCGAGCTTCATAACCAGTATCGTTCAAATGTTGGATAGCAGTGGCTCTTAAGCAGTGAGGAGTATAATTATTGTCTACGCCTGATGCGGTGCAAATATCTTTCAAAAAATTATAAAATGATCTTTTAGCAAGGGGTTTTGTAGTAAACCATGTATCATAGTGTTGAGGAGTTGCTAATGCGTCCTTATTGTAATGATTGAAAAGAGATGTAGCCGATTTGTCAGTTTTTGCGATCAACATACGAAGCATGCGAACCGGACAATTTTCACTGGATGTGGCATACATACGTTTCTGGGATGTATCTTGGATGGGTGCCAAACCCCCCTGGTGATTTTTCTGCTGTGTATCATGTTTAATTGTGACATATTCTCCGGAATCATCACTGTGGAATTCAAAAGAATCTAATTTCAATTGATGGTGAAATTCATTCCCGCGAGACACAAAATTAATTGACAAATTGTACCAGACACATTGTCTCAAAATAATAGGGGATGTAGCGGCTTTACCAAGGTAGGAAGAAATTTTTATTAGTTCAGATTTTTCAAGAATTTTTTTGTGGTTTGTTGGTTTAGATAGTCCGGTTCTTGTTCGTTCTTTTAAAAGGCCATCTAAAATACCATTTGACTTTTTGAACTGTTTGTCTCTCACAATGTCAATATTACGATGAATATCGGCCATGTGTCTATTTATAGCGGCTCGTAAATTAATCATGGTGTTTCTGTGATATACTCCCGAGTCTTCCGACTTTGAAGACGAAGGATTTGGCCTTACTTCACAATAAAATTGCGACAGAGTTTCATCGAGCTCCTCGGCTGAAATTTTGATCATGTCAATAGTATTTCCGGTCTTTTCCTTATTCCAATCTATAAAAAAAAAAAACAAACAAACAAACAAAAAAACAAAAAACAAACATTTTGGGTTGTATATCTCGGATTAATTACTTTTCTAAAATCCATGGTTTTTTTTTTTTTTTTTTTTTTTCATTGTAATTATCATTATTTCAACATCCAATTGTCTGCATTTTTCTTTAGCTCTTGAATTTTTTTTTTTCATCTCGGATCGAATGATTGAAAACATCGTCATTGTGTATAAATTCAAACTAATAATAATAATAATAATTTGGTTTAATTTGGTTAATTTCTGCAAACATTTGTGGCTCTTTTTAACTCATTATGTATCAAAATATCAAATACATTTATCCTCGTTTTTTATTTTTTTTACCTTGAAAAATTTTCATTCCCCATAAAGTGTTTTTCTTAGTGGTAGGGGCCTGTCTGGCTTCAAATAGCCTTTCCTGTTCCTGTTTTGACACAGTTTTAAATCTTTTCTGAACAGGTTCAGATGTAGATACTGTTGCTGGCAGTTCAGGTGGTGGTATGTCCAGTGCTGGTTGTTTCAAACATTCGTCCAGTTTTTGTGTGTCACGCTCAATGGAACTTATTTGTATGCTGTCTAATCCATCATAATTAATTGTTGACAAAAATTCATCATCACTGGAATTCATCTCCCAAAGGTCTGGAGGATAAAGAGTGAAATTGCCAAAATCGACGTGATTTCTGTCTTCCATTCTGATAAATTTGAAGCAGACGGCAATTTATAAAAGAAACAGATCAACGGGATTTTTTTTTTTTCAAAAAAACTATTATTTATTTTTTTGTGTTTTTAATCATTAAAATTTTATTTGAATTATTACATTGATTTTATTTTTAACAATTCAACCATGCTTGTAATATCTCGTAAATGTGTTTTTAGTCTCCTCTCGAATGTAAACAAATGTGACGTAACAGTCATGTTTGTTTACCTACGATAATGTAGTTCCGGATTGTGTATTGCATTTTATATGTATTCATACACGGAGTGACAAAATTTTTTGGCATTCATTGTCAGTAATAATTACAACGGCTCTCAAGCTTGCAGCTATGGGAATTTTACAAGGCAAATGAAAATATAATACAATAACTGCCATAGCTATGCTGTTCAATTGTTATTTTTACATTAAATTAATTATTAATCAAATTTTTTTGAATTTTTGTCATTTCAGTTTGAATTTTCCCGCCTTCAACGAGAAGCGGGGTCTATTATTGGAACAGCGTAACAATGTAAACAAAATATAGTACAACATGGAAAATCACGGAACTCGCAAAAATTATGAAATATTTTATTAACCATCACATTGTTTTGCACATTTTATATAAAACATCAATTTAGTCACTAGTTATTTAAAAAAAACGAATTTCCCAAGGCGGATGACGAACAAGTGAACAGTCTCGAAGATTGACACGAAAATGATGTCTCACTCTCGCTGTCATTTTTGGAAATTTAAAAGTGCAGTGCGAGAATATTGGAATCTACGAAGAAACCAGGAGTGAATTAATTGGATGACGGAAATGTAATATGCTTTGGAAAGTCATAGTTTCTGTCATTATTATTCGTAGAACTTGTGGAACTGATCACATGATGCGACCCAGATTGTGACCCATTTAGCAGTTTAGGCGCGGTACAACAGCTGATTCAGTGTTTAAATTTTTTGCAGGGTAAGTTAATTCTGACAATGAGTTACTATGACGTTTTTTTCTGTTGTGTTGAGACAGTTCTGTTGTAAGATTGGGAGCTTCTCATTTATGGTTCGACATTTATAAACAAATTTGTGCCAAGGTTCGTTCCCCAGGTCATTGAGATGCTGAATGGCCGTCACCCGCAAACAGCGAGGAATGTATTTAGTTTCAACTTTTGCAGCATGGTATATGACGGATAAGAACGGGCAAATGTGCGTTTTAAAAGTGGTTTGAACATGAACCATATACCAGACTCTTCAGGACCAGCCATGCCTTTTTATTATATTGATTGAACAAACTTTGGGATTTTTGTCAGTTTTATCGAAGCACTGGAAACAGCGGTTTAACATTTTTACAGGACAGTCGACCGTCTCAGTTGCATATATATTCTTTTTTAACATCGTCTGTATAGATATCTCCCCTCTGAAAATTTTTTGGTTGTATTTCATGTTTTTAAGTTACATATTGTCCAGACTCGTCAATGTGAAACTCAATTATGACTGTGATTTTAACTGGTGGTGAAATTCTATAGCTCGGGAAATAAAATTTATAGAACAGATGGTACCATACACACTTTTTCAGTATTATGGGAGAAATTAGGGTACTTTTTAGATGATTGGAAATTTTCCGTTGTGTATTTAATTCAATGTATATTTTAAAATTAATAAATATTTTTTTCTCAGGCTGTGTTGTTGTTTTGTTATGAAACTTCTTAAAAATAGTCCAGAGAGTGAAATATTCATACACATAGTGTAATGATAATGTGATCAATGTCAGTTATTGTACCGTATTTGCCACATATCTCAAACATGTTTATATGGTAAAGTTGCAAAGCAAATGTAAATATATTGCGCATTTATCCCATAGTAGTGGCGAATATGCATGCGAGATTTGATTGTTTTCATTTTTTTATTTGTTTTTTTAAGCAAATTACATGACGATTATAAATGATCGAAATAAAACAGCATTGTTGTAAAAAATAAAGTAAAAATATATAAGGTATGGTCGAAAATGGAACGAGACCGGACTGCAAGATGGTTACATAGAACTGTCTTAAAAACAAGTTTTTTTTTAATGCTTGATGATTCATTTGTGAATCGCCAATATACGAGTTGCCTATAGCCGTCAGACTTTTCGGAAATGACAGGCTTTGCTCATATAAAAATCCCGTCCGTCACTCTATCTGAAGACGGCATTAGAAAGCCTCTATCATATCTCTATTTTACGAGTGGTCCACAAATACCAAATTGTAAGATTTTAAATGTGAAAAAAACCTTATTTAACAAACCGATAAATCAATAACCGGGATTTATATCATTAAAATTTATTTTTTTAAAGAATTTATAAGTAGCACGTGACAAACCGATTTATTAAACATATTTTTAATTCAGAAATAAGAATATAAAACATTTCTCATGTAAATTGATCATTTATGGTTACCGGAGCATCTTATTACTGATGGAAAGGTTCTAAAAAGTTTACTGGACTAAAAATATAAAAATAATTATATAATTAAGACTTACACCAGACTATACAATGATGTAATGTAATCAACCATCCGTCATAATTAAGTTTACTAATTAAATGAGCGATAGTTTTCAATTATGTAAAAATCTTTTTATGAGAGATCATATCTTATTATTAAACTTTAAACAAAAAATTGGACCAATGATCACTTATTTAAAAGTTTTTTTTTTTACTGAATATATGTGATATTAAAATTAAACCGAGTTAAATTTATTTTTAGTTAAAACATATATAACTAATTTAAATTTTACACAATCACTTATTTACTCCTAACTGTTTGAGAGTACTAAAGTACTCTTAAAATAAAATCTATTCTTTTGAACTTGGGCTTTTTTTTAACAGAGGTATTCAACTTTATAAACCTAGGCATAATGAGACTCATTGCTGCCATTAATCCACTTCTTACAAGAAAAAATGTTACATCTTTTGTAAAATTGAATTTAAATTCAAAAGAAGACAGTTATTATGTGCCTTAATTTTTAACAAGTTATATACAGTTGATTTATTTTTACTGAGATATATCGATACACAATAGTGTTGCAATTTTAAATTTTGTAAAGAAAACGATTATCGAATAAAACCAAACAGGTAAAGACCCCATGTGAAGCCATATATCATTGACAATAATTGTTACGATGTATATATATGATATCTTCAACTGGAAGCTTGAAACATGAAAACGTTACATACGGTATATGAAGTGGTGCAATTCGCCACAATAGAGAAACGATATAAATACTTTAATGCATAAAAATTATATATATATATATATATATATATATATATATATATATATATATATATATATATATATATAAGAGATCATATCTAAATATCACTAACGAGATAAAGTACCCACAGTAAAAATATATTATTATAGAATTATCAAGATGAGGAAGGTAAGATCTGATCAGAAAAGCCTTGTGAACAGATATAATTTTACTGTCATGTATATGTGTCACTTCGTGTACCACGACCGGTAGCTTTGAATGAACTCAAAATTTAAACAGATTACTTTTTATGGTTTTTTAAAATATTAATATGCACAATAGTGGATTTAGTTCACTTTGAAAACATGCGTCTCCAGCAATTTTCTTGAATGCATTTTTTAAATTGTAGTGACACCATCTTTGAAATGAATGACCAAAATCAAGATTGTCACCGAGGCCTTGTCATTGTTTTAAACAGGGCTGATCACAATATTACATTCTATGCTACAGGGCCGATTTGAGCCTGTAAATTTTTAGTAGTTTGTAGTTTCTCTAATTTTGTATTGAACAAGTCATAGCCTATGTCAAAACTTACCTACTGAAATTTTTTAAAGCTGAGAAACCATTATATCTTTACCAATTTCTTTCTGAAGCAGTAAAAATGAATTTGATAATAATGAGTAAGGGTTCCTTTTATACCCCACATAAAATATACTATATATAATATGTTTTACCTATTTTGTGTATATTTAAGATAACTTTCAAAGAATTTTAAAAAAGTTATCATGGTTTTCACCACCCACATGTACTGTACTCTTGTGTATATAGTGTGTTGTACTGTACTCTAGTGTATATAGTGTGTTGTACTGTACTCTAGTGTATATAGTGCGTTGTACTGTACTCTAGTGTATATAGTGTGTTGTACTGTACCCTAGTGTATATAGTGTGTTGTACTGTACTCTAGTGTATATAGTGTGTTGTACTGTACTCTAGTGTATATAGTGTGTTGTACTGTACTCGTGTATATAGTGTGTTGTACTATACTCTAGTGTATATAGTGTGTTGTACTGTACTCGTGTATATAGTGTGTTGTACTATACTCTAGTGTATATAGTGTATTGTACTGTACTCGTGTATATAGTGTGTTGTACTATACTCTAGTGTATATAGTGTGTTGTACTATACTCTAGTGTATATAGTGTATTGTACTGTACTCTAGTGTATATAGTGTGTTGTACTGTACTCTAGTGTATATAGTGTGTTGGTAGTAATTGCCTTATAATTCACCACAATGTATTTTCTATGAGATTTGTATTTGCTCTTGATTCTAGAGCTACGGAGTTCTCAGAATTATTCAGTTTGGTGCACACAACCTAGGCTGCTTCATTCATCATATGCTGCTCAGGAATCTGTTAAAAGTATTGAGCCCTTTTCAATATACTTTTAATCACTGTAAATATGTAAACAGAAAGTTGATTTGTTGTTTTTACACGGAACTATGTGAATCAATTAAGGAATGACATTCGTTTTGACTGTACTGCATGTAGTTATGCAGTAGAATGGATTGTCTCAAATTACAGAAAGGCCAAAGGCTTTCATGGTTGTTATACTGTCCACTCTACTGCATAACTGTAAGCAGTACGGTCAAAACGAATGCCATTATTTATATTTACAACCCCTTTTTAACTTTTTCAAATGGCTGCTAAATATATCTTAGATTTAACACTTTTATAAAAGAATAGCATTTAAAAATTGACTGTTTCAAATTTTATCGATGACATCACTTCATGCGCCTACTCTACTGCATTCAGTTATGCAGTAGAATCGATGTCAGATACTGCACTGAAGTTAAAACAATGTGATTGTAAATATTACAAGATGAAAGATAAAATACCATTTCTAATGCTTTTTAAATGTCTATCATGTCTCCAAAAACACATCGTCTTCACATACAAGTTGGATAATGGGTTTTGAACTTTATATGTCATTTATGTTTACCAAATGAGGACAAAATGAACAAATATACAAATCGAGAGTTTAAGAAAAAAATGAAGACAAAATTAATTACACTTAATGTAATCATTGTTGTCTGATTATCTTTGATAGCAAATATATTTCTATTTGACATCAAAGAGCTGTAAGAAATTTATACATAAAAGAAGTTATTTTTTTCACTAATTTGATTATCAAACATCATTTATACAAATTTATCGTTTTATTATGTCTCAATCAATAACACATTTGATCAAACAAAATATTTACCTAGCAAGGTTACCAAAGCTGTAAAAACAAGTAACACAATATAAATACTTCGTCAAATCACTTCACCAGTGTTTGTTAAAATCACTTCACCAGTGTTTGTTAAAATCACTTCACCAGTGTTTGTTAAAATCACTCCACCAGTGTTTGTTAAATAAAGTTTGTAAGATCTTTCCTGTTATGTTATATACAAGAGCTGTCCGATATGTAATGCGAATTGTACCACAGCGCGATTACACTTTGCACGATTTCGTCAATGATGATTCTTTTAAAAAGCTCTATTTAATACCTTTCCAACAATTTAAACATGTGTCTTTAGATCCACATAGTTTAAAAATTTAAGCCATTTCAATAGAGCCGGTCGGTGACCACAGTTGTGAAAATGGTTGGGAAACGGTTGAGAATATTGAAGAAATTAGAGCTTATATAAAAGTTTGCACAAAACTCGGTCATTCGGTAATACAGATTTTTATTGAATTGGGGATCTGATAAGGTATCTTTTAAACAGTTTCAAGTTGGAAAAGGAAATTTCTTTCTAGCACAGAGTCCGTCAAAGATGCAGCAAAATCTGGCCGACCTGTGACTGTGACAGGCAAAACAAATGTCAAAAAAAAAAAAAAAAAAAAAAAAAAAAAATCAGGGAAATAGTTGAAAATGATGTAGGATGCGTGATATTTCTGTTGGTATATCGCTGTCCCGGTGCATTTTATTTTGAAACGTATTTTGAAAGTGCGAAAGATTTTTGACAGATGGATCCTGCATATATTGACGGATAACCAAAATGGGTACAAGTTCAAACCGCTAAGCAATTGCTCAAAATGTTTCCCAAATTCTGGCAAAGACAATTTGTAAGCATTGTTACTTGTGACGAAACATGGTTTATATATATTTCGAACCAGTTAAAATTTGGAAACAAAATATGGTCATTTATACACAGTTTAAGGTTTTTAGTTGGCAAAAAAGCATTAGCACAAAGAAAGTTCTTCATTGTATGTTCTTCTCGTGTGATTGTATAGCTGTATAAATTCCGGTGCTGAAGGGCAAAAGAGTTATAGGCCGGTATTACCATAATGTTATACTTAAGAATCTCAAGAATTGTTTTCTTAAAGGACGCCCTGTGTGTGTGTCAAGATTTAGGCATGTTTGTCTACCTCATGATAATGCCCCATCACATACATCTGAGCTTGTGAAGCAATTTTTCAAGTCGGAAAAGGTTTCGTCTTGCCATTCACCATATACTCTGCAGATCTTGCCCCATGCGACTTTTTCCTATTTACAAAACTTAAAAAGTTCTTATCTGGACGTCGTTACAAGTTCTGAAAAGCCCTTGGCTCAGGCATCAGTCATTGCCTAGGAGGTCTACCTATATCAGAGTACCGTTACGCATTTCAGGAATGGATTCAGAGATTGAAATTATGTATTTCAAACCGCGGAGAATACTTTGAAGGGTGTAATGTTCATTTCACTATTTGAGTCGAATGCTTTTGAGATATCGTACAATACACATTACATATCGAACAACCGTCGTAATTCAGGTACCAATTATCTTGGGGTTCTTTATGTGATTTTCTTTTCATGACTTGATTTTTGATTTGTTTATGATGGTCTCTCTATGTGATTTTCTTTTCATGACTTGATTTTTTATTTGTTTATGATGGTCTCTCTATGTGATTTTCTTTTCATGACTTGATTTTTGATTTGTTTATGATGGTCTCTCTTTGTGATTTTCTTTTCATGACTTGATTTTTATTTGTTTATGATGGTCTCTCTATGTGATTTTCTTTTCATGACTTGATTTTTTATTTGTTTATGATGGTCTCTCTATGTAATTTTCTTTTCATGACTTGATTTTTTATTTGTTTATGATGATCTTTTTTTGTCTTGTATCTCCGTTCCTTGTTGTATCAGATTTAGCTAGTAACATGTTTTCAGTTATCCAGTTGTTTTCTACCTTTATGTTTATATGTATATATACGTGAAGGTTTTCGCGAAGAATTTTCTTTTCTTTCTTTCTTTCTTTCTTTTTTTTTTTTTTTTTTTTTTTCTTTTTTTTTTATTATTTTGAAAAAAAAAAAAAACATTTTGCTTGAGCAAGCGATAACTTTAAGCACAGAAAAGCTTCAACAAAAACTTATGAGCACGTACAAACTTTCCTGTGAACACACAATAACTTTCATTGATTACGCAAAACGTTTTTCGTGAGCACTCAAAATTTTTATGTCAGCACACAGTAGCATACGCGTGAGCATGCAAAACCTTTTGCGAGCTTGAAAATGAAAACTTTCACTTGTGCTACCAATAGCTTTCGCGTGAGCACGCGATATAAAAATATTTTTAGTACCATATCTGTTATGTCGTAGCTTTATTTTATTTATTTACTTAAATATAGCTGCGAATAGCTGCAAAAACGCTGATGATAACACACTCGCTCACTAATACATTTGGTCTTAAAATTTAAATTAAGTCAGATCATTGCCGATTTTAGATTCTTTGAAAATCATTAAGTGAATTCTACAAGAATTTTCTATTATATGTTTAAATTTTAATATCTGACACAAAAATTACTTATGCCCCCTTTCTTAAATAGACAATTAGTTTTAGCTTTGGGTCACGATGTATTGGTACACACACACACACACACACACACACATATAAATGTTAAAGGATTTGTTGACATATATTTACATATTGTATATGAAAGCATGATTTATGCCCTAATCAATTTTCGAAATTAGTGAAATATTTTATCAAATTTATCTTATTTTTGACGGTTGTTAATATTTAATGAAGAGATCTCCTTGTGCCCCTCCCCCCCCCCCACACACACACACACGCCGTTCAATTCTCACATGTTGACTAACATGTTATTCTCAGAAATATTTTATATGACTGTTTTCAATCATTTGAATGTGCAGGTTATTTTTTAATATAATAAAACTTTTTGGAGGGCACAAATTTACTTTTGGTATCAGATTAAAGACCGTCTGGTGTAAATTGTTAAATAGTGACCTGAAAACCGAAACCCGTTACATACAGTTTGACAGATTTTTCCCCCTGAAAATAAGTACTGATTGATGAGATTTTTTTTCAAAACTAAAGATATTATTAATGATGACAATGTCATCCCCTGAAGATGAAAAACAACATGAGACACTTTCCATATGGGATTTATCTTATACACAACCTTTTGGTATTTCAAAATATGTTTAGATATAGACACTTGTTTTAAACTCTAATAAAAATGATTTTTTTATCCAATAAAAACCTTATGAATTTAAATTTGATTTAAGGTTAAAATATTCTTATAGGTTAATAAAGGTGAAAATATTTCGATAAATTTTTTATGTGATAAAAAGAAAAAAGAAATATATAACATAAAACTGACTCGTTAAACGTCAACGCAACCAAGAAAACAATACAATATAAACATATATAATATAAAAACAGCTCAACATAATAAAACAGAGGTATAAAAAACACAGAAAGGACTATTTATAAAAATTCGCGACTCGGGTGGAAGAGTGGAGTAATGGTGTTTTACGCCCCAGTCAAGAATCTTTCACTTACTAGTATTTCGAGGCGGTCAGTTTTGGGATGGTGGAGGAAACCGGAGTGCCCGGAGAAAACCACCGACCTTCGGCAAGCAAACTGACAAACTTTCTCACACTAGGATCTGTCCCGAGTGGGATACGAAGGCGGTGAGAGGCACTGTGATCCGTAAGCGCACGCTTTAGACCACTCGGCCACCGAAGCCCCGGACTTGGGACGGACATTTAAGTAACTATGGTAATGTGATTATGATGATTTTTTTAATTGGTTCTTTCCCATAATACACATAGTTATATGCTAAGTTCCATGCATCTAAAGTTTGATAATCAACAAAAAAGGAAAAATATAAACTTTGTGTTTTATGCGACTATTAGATTGCCCTCATCCATTCTTCTTATATACCACAGATTGATACAAACGGATATTTAAATATTTTGTTTTTTTTCTTTAAAAAGCCTTATTTTGTTTCACAAAGAATCAGCAAAGCCTTTATTGTTATCAATCAAAATCTCAGAAAACGTACAATATTTGTAGTTTTATTGATTGGTGAAGATGAATTAAGCTTCAAAGAAGCTGGTTCAGATATGTGCTGTGTAATGGCGTTCTACTCCCTAGTCAAGAATTTTAGAATTACATAGATTCCGCCAGTTCTAAGATGGATGGAGAAAATTGGTATGCCCGGAGGAAAAAAACACCGACTTTCCGCAAGCAAAGCTAATTCTGAACATTGTTTGAACCCGTCCGACCGATATAAAGAGATTTCGGTAATTAGATTTATTTATTTATTTATTTATTTATTTATTTATTTATTTATTTATTTATTTGTAAAAGCCCTGTTCTAATTTTTGAAAACACTTACCAAGTACGTTTAAGGATAATATTTCCTCATTTAGGTTCATTGCTCTAAGAGTTTTTATAAAATTGGGTCAATGTATGTTCTTTATTACCTTGTAACAGAATGTGATTAAATATTTAATTTGACAGTTATAAATATCTATCTGGTATAAGAATAATGTTTGGTGCATTAAAATGATAAAAAATCTTGTCATAATTATGGTTCGTTTAGTCTATAAAAAATCCTCCTAGGGAGGTAAACGGAATGTATTATTGCGATATGTTAACAAGAAGTTATGTTTTTATAGCTTGACCATTTATTATAAAGCCATTGCATATTTTCTTTATAAATCATTACCGGTGTAAATGACCTCTGGGACCCAGTTGTTTTAACCCGGCTTTCGTATTAAAATGCCTTTCCCACTTTTGTCCGAATTGCGTCTTGAAAGATCGCCAGGATGCTTGACAAGGTCGGTGGTTTTCTCTGAGTATCCTAGGTTTTTTGCAATCCCAGAACTGATCGCCTTAATGTAGATGAAATACTTATCACTGAGACATAACATGAAATAACAGCTCTCCATCATCCGTGAACTGATCGCCTCATCAGTTGTGAGTCTAATACTTTAAACTGGGACACGAAACACTCTATCATGAATAGACAAACATCTGGAATAAATCGTTTCTTAAAGCTGTTATTATTAAAATAAAAGTATTGCCTAGTAACATAGAATATCGATGTTGTTGGCTCCACTATAAGAAGAGATCGATGGTCACATGACATGTTAAAGCTGCAGTTCAAAGTTTACCTATTATTGGAAAAAAATTCTAAAAACATTTATTTTTTAATATAAATTGACTGTTATTACAACCTTTGCTATTCTTTTTCTTAAGTTCACTCTTGTTAGCTCTTAATACATGGAAATCCCATGGCCAATAGGGGGCAACTCGATAATATGTTAGTTATCAGCTTGCAGCATGCGCGGAAATCCTACATTCACCTACTTTTTTTATAATTATAACAACAAAAATTACAAACTTTAAAAAAAAAACTTTTTCTTCAAAGTGTGATCAATATTGGCCTAGTAGTTGTAATACGTGCACTTAAGCAGACCTACGCACAAAAACACACTGAACCGTGTCATTAGTTTTGATTGGCTAAGACGCACAAATACACACTGCACCGTGTCATTAGTTTTGATTGGCTAAGACGCACAAATACACACTGCACCGTGTCATTAGTTTTGATTGGCTAAGACGCACAAATACACACTGCATCGTGTCATTAGTTTTGATTGGCTAAGACGCACAAATACACACTGCACCGTGTCATTAGTTTTAATTGACTAAGACGCACAAATACACACTGCACCGTGTCATTAGTTTTGATTGGCTAAGACGCATAAATACACACTGCACCGTGTCATTAGTTTTGATTGGATAAGACGCACAAATACACACTGCACCGTGTCATTAGTTTTTGTTGGCTAAGAGAGCTTAGTACTCTGACTGTAGGGGAGCTTACATAAAAAGACAAAATAAGATCCACTAATACTACTATAGCACTATAGATAGACTTGAGGTGTCAAAGTATGTTATAGCCAGTGGTCCCTTTAACACTAGAAATCACAATTTTTTACAAAACTGAACCGACAATTAATTTTATAGTTTATCCATAAATAAAAACTACACATATAAATACCATAGTTATTAATACATAAATGACACCTTTAGAATTTTTAATTACTTGGTTAAGTTTTTACCTGTTTAAAAGTTCGCTTTTAAATCCAATAAATGTCATTTTTTCATTTAAAAAACTTTTCACAAGTGATATTAATGTCTCCAACAGATTTTTATATTCAATTGAAAACGCACTTTGTAACATTTGTATCATTTTAACTTAAGAATTCAAGTTTGTCATTAGTTATCTAATAGATGAAGGAAATTTTAAATGTGAAGCATATTTTAGCAACAGCAAAGGCAACAGGAACAAATAAAATACATGTAAATGAGAAAAAAAAATATAAATAAAATAAAAATAAAACTAACTGAATAAATAGATAATTGAAAACACATATAAGAACCAACATTATTTTTACAAATTACTGACTTTGGACAAATACTTAAGTAAATATCTGGTGGTTCTAATAAAATGACATCAACTTTATCTCTTATTTACAAACAGTGTTCAAACAATACGTACATTTAAAAATAAATACAATTTTGCGCATTTAAGGTTGTTTTAGTGATTACAATGTAACGTAACATGTTTTAACCAAACTGTTGATTTAAAGCACATGATAGATTAATTTTGTCTGAAACTGATCAATCAAAGATTAAAAAAATTAAAAAATTGACACTTGTTCTTTCCAACAACTTCCACCGTAACATAGAACACCATTTTTACAGACCGTTGTTATTATTATTATTATTATTATTATTATTATTATTATTATTATTATTATTATTATTATTATGGGGAACTGTGCATAATGTAATGTATCTCTTTAACTACGTATTGTTTTATTAGTATGTCCTTTAGTTTTGTCCATGATACATGTAGTTCAGCCCAATATAAAAAAAAATTCCTCGTGCAGTTATTTTTCTCCTTTTTTTAGTATTAAAGCTAATTTTAAGGTACGCGGTATGTGGTCAAACTTAGTGTCCGTTAAAAGAATATTGTATTGAATCAACCCTATGAAATACAGTGATGATGCATTATTCATCAGGATAAAGTTTTCCGTTTGACCGTAGCAAATTTATTTATTTTGGTTTTGAAATTGTAAAAGATGATAACAAGGATGGTTATTATCTACAGTCGATCCTGTCTATAATGACCAGTCAAAGTAAATCGCAGAAGTAGCCTTATATACAGGTATTCTATAATGAGGTTGTGATTAAAGTTTTTACTTTGTCTTATACCACTTTTTGAATTTAATCATAAAAAAAACATTCAAAAAGTGGTATATAGCAACATTAATACAAAGAGTGTAATGTTAAAGTGTAAAAAAAAGTTGTGATTTTAAATTAAATTTTTTTTCAAAACTACAATGTATTATCAAATCAAAATAAGGTTTTGGTTAGTAAATTACTGAAGATTGATTAAATTCTATATTTTGAATTCTAAAATCTGTTTTCTATCCATCAGGCATTACAAAACTATTTGGCTTGCAATTTTTTGCACAAACATGTAGAAATTATAAAATTTGTCAAACGAAAACTGGTCTTTATAGACAGGTCTACAAACCAGATAAAATTAGTCCTAGTTAGTGTCTCTCATTGTGGCTGACTGATCATTTTTCGATCTTTTGTTATATTGTTGAGAATTATTACAACCTTTTGCTTACCATACATCATAATTGTTTTTCTCTCTTCACGATATGGTAGAGCTTGTTATCACTATGGGGACAATTAAATTATTGACTCGGGAATATTGCAAATCTAGACTAATCAAGGTTATGGCCATCATCGCAATATTGTTAAGCTTGAAGTTGCTGTATCCAAACTTATACTGGATATATTTGACGTCCAATACTTTAATTTTGCACGTGACGGTGAAGCTAGCTAGATAAGATGTGCTTACACTTCCCTAGCACCCGGTCTCACTTTCACTTTGAATTGGCCAGTTTTACTTTTAACTGTGATTATGATTTTGGCATGGACTGGTATGGTTTTTTTGTGTTTTTTTCTTTTTTCTTTTTTATTTCCTTTTTCTTTTCTTTTTCTCTTTTCTTTTCTTTTTTTTGTAAGAGATGTTTTAATATTTTTGTTATAATTCTTTTAACGTTTCGCTCGCTATAGGTGCTGCTTCGTTTTTTTCCCTTTCAATTTGTCTTACTTGTAAAGATAGAGATGTTTATAGACACTCTTTGAGTTAATTATTAAGTGCTGTATGTTTCCACATAGTAACCAGCTTGGTAGACAACTCAAATAAACCGAGGAGAGTTAACTAATCCAGACTTTTCTCAAACTGCTGACTTATAGTATTACGTAATAGTTGTCCTCTACAAAAAAAACCGCAATGTTTCTTTTGACTGACTTGAAGTATGTCCCAGAGTGACCTTTTAATTATATTCTATTGATAGTAATTTGAATTTTAAATTGCTTATTTTATGAACATCATTAGATATTATAATGTAAATATATAAATATAAATATGTAAAGAATTTAAGATGTTAAATAATTATAAATGTCAATATATACCATTTGTGGTTTCTAAATATTACTTATAACAAATAATAAACACGATATGACTTAGTAAATAACCTAATGATTTATTAAAATTTACTTAAATGATAAAGTCGCACGCCTAGTGACCTGTTACAGGGGAGTAGAGTGACCTGTTACAGGGGAGTAGAGTGACCTGTTACAGGGGAGTAGAGTGACCCAGGGGAGTAGAGTGACCTGTTACAGGGGAGTAGAGTGACCTGTTACAGGGGAGTAGAGTGACCTGTTACAGGGGAGTAGAGTGACCTGTTACAGGGGAGTAGAGTGACCCAGGGGAGTAGAGTGACCTGTTACAGGGGAGTAGAGTGACCTGTTACAGGGGAGTAGAGTGACCCAGGGGAGTAGAGTGACCTGTTACAGGGGAGTAGAGTGACCTGTTACAGGGGAGCAAAGTGACCCAGGGGAGTAGAGTGACCCAGGGGAGTAGAGTGACCTGTTACAGGGGAGTAGAGTGACCTGTTACAGGGGAGCAGAGTGACCCAGGGGAATAGAGTGACCCAGGGGAGTAGAGTGACCTGTTACAGGGGAGTAGAGTGACCTGTTACAGGGGAGTAGAGTGGCCTGTTACAGAGGAGTAGAGTGACCTGTTACAGGGGAGTAGAGTGACCCAGGGGAGTAGAGTGACCTGTTTCAGGGGAGTAGAGTGACCTGTTACAGGGGAGTAGAGGAAAGTTAAATTGAATGGAGTATATTTAAGGTTTTTTAACGCTTTAGTGATATTCATAACTCATTTAGAGATAGTTCTGGTGGAAAACCTAAGTACCTAAAAAAACCAGTTTTTGGAGGAGAACTCAAAAACATTCCTAACACTACGGTCTGTCAGAAGAAGACACGAAAGTCATTGGATCGAAATTTTAATTTTTTTTAACCAGAACAGAAATAGACTGATCATAACAATGAAAGAGCAAACAGTTATGAAAAATGAGCTGAGACATAAACGTGAATCAAAACCTTTATTATAACCAGTCATCGTAAAGTCTTCAACATGACTCTAACTACCCATCATTACAAGTCACTAGACGCTATTAGAAATGCAGTATTTTACAATCGGCATTGTAAAGTAAAACTAGCATTAAGTAAATAGGTCTTCTATGACATTCTGATCACCACTACTAACAAACCTGAAACAAGCTGAGGAAAAACAGAATGCAACCATGACCTGTATGAGATTTACAGATGGCTTGCTATAAATAAGTAAAAGGTATCATATGAATAAGACGGATGCAAATAGATTAACAGACTGAGTATTGAGTTCTGAAAACGATAATATAAATGAGTTTGAAGATGTATTTAACAAAAATACTTGTTAAGTTTTAATGTGACATTTGTGCAAATTTCGGAAAGTCATTTCTCATCAGTGGCACTCGGTATTAAAAAATTAATAGATACAACTTGTCCTGACTTTTCGAAATGTGCACATACAACACAGAATCAAACAGGTATTTTTGTTAGATATATCCAAAAAGCATATGCCAGACACTTAGGAATTAATGAATATAAAGGTCAATAATTATTATATAGCACTACATGTATATAGAATTTTCAGAAAAATAGAGTTTTCAAAAAGATAGAGTAACAAAAAAAAAAACAAAAAAAAACAAAAAAACAAAAAAAAAAAAACAAAAACAAAACAAAACAAAACAAAAACAAAAACAAAAAAAACTCAAATAGACCTGTCATGCAGATAATGTCTTAAAACTTACTATAAAATTTTAAAAGGATATTGCGCTTCTCTTAAGTGTTTTGTATCTTGTGTTGATTGTTACTTTAACTTATGTGATGTTGAAATATTTTCTGAAGAAAGAGTGCGATGTACGAGAACAGCAACAGGTAAACTAGTAAGTGTGACTTATTATTGAAGCCGTATCAGCATCATTGCAGCTTTTACAGCAAAGTTAAATCAAACACTAACATACCGGTCCACGTTCAAAGCATAATTCAAAGGCAAGCTTACACTTTGGAAACAAGCTAATCAACCAAAAAAACCTACAGATATTTTTATTTGTTTTCATAAGAAGTATGTCAGTTTTTTCACACACCTGTTGACATTTTACAGTGGTGGACTTTCTTGTATTTTGTAACAGGAGAGGTGATATAAATTGCAAAAAATGCAGTATGCGATAAGCACTATTATAAAGTAAAAATAGCATCAATTGATCAGGTCTTGTATCATTTCTGAACACTAACTTTAAATGAACTGTTGGCAAAATGACAATTAAGCAGAATCAGAACGCCTGTACATCACCTCCAGTTGGCTTGATGACAATGACAATTCTAGAAAAGTAACGTATGAATAAGGCAAATGAAAATCACATCTAAAGGTTTAGTATTTGAAATGCATTAATAAGTCAACGTTGTTAGAAAACTGAATAACCTTTTACACACTACAAGAAGTGGAATAGGTTTTATACCACAGAATTATAACATCGAGTCTGAAAAATATTCTTCATTTTAAATACGATTTAAAAATGATTTTAAAGTTATGTTCGCATCAATAAACAAAACATTTAATGGCGTTAAAATTTAAAACTGGGTATATAAGTAAAATTCACGTAATTTCTTAATTGTCCTTTACCCCTGTAGATTCTGACTAAATCATACATTACACCTCAAACAAATAATGACATACACCCCTCGAAATTTATGTTAACTTGCTATTGATTCATGTTTTATTGTTTGTTGTAAAAAAAAATTGGCAGTTACGATTAGCTGACAAATCAAAATCAAAAACATGATTTGGGTTGTCAAGAATCACGATTATTGTTTGAAGATTTGTTGTCAATCAAAAGAGTTCACCAATCTTACAACTGGAAATAAATTATGGTTTCAGGCTATGATTAAATATGATACAAAAATAACACCCAATTAGCAGGTTATTGAATAACTAAAAAGAGTTACAAGTCGGGATTTATTCAACTTGTATTGATGCAGTCAGTTATAGGATGCTGAAGAAAACTGGAATATCGAGAGAAAACTATCAACTGATGTAAACCAAACTGACAAACTCATACACCAGGATTTCTAAAAACGAATAGAGATCTAGGCAGTGGGAACAACTGTAACCAATAAGTGTACACATGCACTTTAGACCACTCAATACAAGAATGTAAAGGTTAAACCGATATTATGAAAGTTTAAAATATTTTCGTATTATGCGACTTTTTGAGAACTTGGGTTTTTATCAATTGATCAACATTCATTGATGGTTGTTACTCACCTCGGGGGTTAGTAGTAGAGGGTCTACCTCAACAACTGGGGGTAGTTGGTACTAAACTCAAGCCAAATCATACATCAGACTAAACAATACTGCTTACCGCCTGGCATTTGGCATTAAAAGAACAGGGTATTACTGTTCACTTATTGTAAAGATAAAAAGAACAAAGGAGTGATATACTTGTCTGTAGAAAACTAAGTGAGCTTGTTCCTTTACTAAAAGTAAGTCTAAGTGCATGATCGAAAAAGAAAGACTAAATTACAAATATCCACACACGCAAACACAAACTGCCTAAGAATATTCCATAGTAGGTAATAAAACTCACATTCTGCTGAACAACTTATAATGTGACATTTAAACAACATTTAAAACAACCAATCAATCTCATGATGCAAACTTGAGTGGAGGAGATTCAAAAATTTGGATTGTTGGAAGTCTCAAGTCATTGTGCTTACCAACATCCAGTTGGAATTGCTCTTTAAAATATTCGCAATTTTCTTTAGAGCGTGAAATGAATCTAAAATTATGTAAACGTAATCAATTTTACTTACATTTTTATTATTTTCTACTTCTTGTAGTGTGTAACTGCTCTGAAATTTGTATTCACTTTTTGTCGCTGTAGAGCTGGGTTGTAAGTACCTGATGCGTTATTAAAGCAAGTTTTTATTTAGACGTGTTGAAATCAAACGGTAAGGTCGTCAAATCATCTATGCTAGAAGATAAGTTTCCAAAAAGTGTGGGTTAAAATCTCATAGACCTTAACTGTGGCTTTCAATCCAAATTATCCTTTCATGCAGGGTAGAGACGGTAGAAACCGTGGCCAATTTGGGATCTGTAAGAAGTTATTATTACTTTCTGTAATTAACAAATTGTTAACTAAAACGAAACGTATATTTTAGATTTATTTTTAAATTATCACAGAATAATTGTATACAAATAAATAATTAAACAGTAAAAAAAACTATAATTGCAATATAAACCTAGTAATTACAAATCAATAAATGCTATAAGTCGTTCACTATTAGATGACAGTATTCAACATTACTGAGGTTGAGTTGCATTGAACAGCCAAAATCAGCAAGTAATTGTGTGTATATATTCACGCCTTGTCACGCATAGCTGAAATCACCTAATTTGTAAATTGATATATTACAAACATTGTTACAACATCAGAATTTGAACGACCTTTATATGTGAATGAAACAACATGCAGGTTTTACCAACCTGCAAATAAAACTTAATTACATTCAGAAAACGAAAATAACCTTTTAATAATGATTTTTATTGAGATTTTGTTGAAACGAGTTTTTGGAAAATGCACTTGTCAGGGATAATTTCAGCATATAATGAATAAAACCGAATCAAATTGATACAAGATTTTTGCATGATTAATTATTTTCCTAGTCTGAAAATTGAATATCTGACAGATTTTTGCATGTCAAAAATGTTAATTCTGATTTTGATTAATTGATTAATAATGCAATAAACTTCGTATCTGATATATATATATACAAATGAAAATATATGTCTTGGGGGTCGGCTAAATATTTTATTTTTTGTTGACCAAAATTCGTGTTTCGTAATCCTTGGTAATTTTGACACATTCATGTTTCATTCATTTTAATCTGATAATGCAATTTATTCTAATAGAGGACACAATTTGATTGACAATTTATTGTTAATAAACAAAAAAATATTAAATTACAGCCTTAATCTACCACCAATTTAAAACTAATGACAGTCTTACATGCTTGCAAGCTAAACATTGGTTGTCAAATCATCGTTTTTTATATTTTATCTATTATTCTAATTCATGAATATTATGGTATAACAACAAAAGCTTAATATTGATTGACAACTATATTTTAAGCGACAGTCAGTAGTCAGGTTTTGACAAAAAATGTTTTGTTTTTTTTTTGTATTTCATAACACAAATTTAATTTTTCTATTTAATTTTATTTCATGGCGTAAATTATACAATTAACTTCATTTTTGATTGATAAAAAAAATGCAAAAAACTATGGAAGCAGTGTTTTTTTTTTTTTTTGTATTTGGTTCCATCAAGGAAAGTACATTATTTATATTTATTACTTCCAGTGATACACTACAGTGGGTGACAAAAGTGAAGCAGATTAAAGTTTGCCAGCGTACAAAATAATAACCAATATTGTAACAAGGTAAAGTGGATGATAGACAATAAGGGAGGCCTGGGTTCAATGGCGAAGCAAAGCATTAAATAGTGTACCATGGGAATCAACAGTGTTCAACTGGGGTTCAACAAGGAACTATATGGTTCATCAGCTACTAAGGAGTTCATCAATGTATCACGTGACTCAGCTCATTAACTGATACATCGTATTAACCTTTATTCCAAATTAAATAAGTTAAAGTTTTCCAACAAAATGGACATTATTATAGGAATTTGAAATGAACATTTCCATAACATTCCCTTCAGATAGGTAGTAATTATGTGATACACTGGTAAACTCCATTGACTGTTTTTTTTTAAAGTCTCATCCTTCTTCCCTTTAATTGTTTTAACTGAGATACAATATATATATAGTAGTCTACAGGGGTTAAATAAAAATCTAGAAATTTATGAGTTTTACACACAGATTTTATGGAATTTTTTATACTTTAACCCTTTCATCACTTTTATTTTTAAGTTCGATCTATTTCTGAAAAGCTTTTTTACGTTCTTTTTTATTGAAACAATTTTTAAAAAGTATTCCTTTTTTAAATTTTCTTGAAATATACATTGCCAGAAAAGCTGGAGAACTTGCCTTTCAACTTTTCAAACAATACTAAAGCATTATGGTTTAGTAAGGTACATAATAATAATAATATGTAAAACCAAGTACGATGGGAATGTTTTAATAGTTCTACATCACAGAAACTTTATAGTTATTCCGAACAGAAAATATTCTGAAATATGATATGATCTTTTCTCAGTTTTCAGTTATAGTCCAAAAAAAAACATTAGCTGAAATAAGATATAAACTATTTTTACCCGGTATAATTTTACATACCTGATATTCAGAACATATTACCAATGCATTTCATACAACAATCTAATGAATTGAAACAAAAATAAACATGTGATGTACTAAATTGTTTTACAAGGTAAGTGATTAAAAACGTATTCAAGTTGTATGCTGAGATCAATTATTATGCTGTATAAAAGTGGGAAAATATATACATATATGTTGCATAGTTATGGTGCATATACAAGTTTTATAAAATGGATTTTCAACGAGAAAATATTTTTGACAATATTGCCATGTAGACTTGTGTTATATTTGATCATGAAAGCAGCTATAGCTTTCTGAAGTAAGGCCAAAACTGTTTGAAGGCAAAACTCTATAATTGTAATAATTCTTTTAATTTTTATTACTTCAATTTAAAAAGTAAATTTTTCATTTGAACAAATCTATATTCTGAACTAAACTAATTTGATAACTTGTTATAATAAGAACTTGATTAATAATTGATGTTATTACATTTGTATTTTGTAGTCTTATAAAAAATAAACAAATTTTTCAACTTGATAAAAACACCAAAAATTTCTAAAAGTCCTATTTAAATATCAGCTCACATTTAATTACAAATCTTGTCTTGCAAAATAAATGAAACTTTTTTTAAACTTTTTCCTAACTGGTATGTTTTCATTATTAGCGTATGAATATTTGCTCAGGTTTAACGATACACATTGTCTTTGGCACATTCTTAAATGTATGTTTAATTAATAGATATTGTTTTGTGTAAATTCATCAATGGATTTATATAAAACATAACAGTACATTGATTTTAATAAACATTTGATGGTATTATACCGTGATACTTATCAATAAACAGACACTGTCAGTTTCACAACAATACTTACTTCCATTTTGTCTTTTTATATAAATCTACCTTGTAATTCACATCTACTTTCATAATGAGTATAACATTTTAACATGCAAATTATTCATACATAAATGCATTTTACAATACTCAATATGAGAGGACAATTTGGAATGAAAACATTTTCTGAACACAACACTTCCAGGGCTTAGAAGAGACATATACTAACTAGTCTAGTCTTTCATATCTCAAAATTCTAGCATTCATTGATTATTGGCATTCATTGGCAATATTAAAAATATTAGTGCTCCACCATTAAAATACCATATTATATATTTGGCTGAAATACCCAATGTCTATGAAGAAAACATCATCACATTACTGCTGCAGAATTGTAACACACACACACACACACATACACACTCTAAAAACCCATTAGTATGTGATGATAAAGGTGACGTTTGATATAGATATATACTTAACAGAATGTGGTATAATATACAGCTGATCACTAAAGCATTTTAAATGCACTTAATACACTTCAAGTTACCATATGCTGACTCCAAACATGGTAATCCGTTTACTTAAAACAGCACCTAAATTTAAATTATAGATACTCGACAAATACAAAACTGCCAGAACCTATAATGCAGTCCTTTCTGTATAAACTACAACAGCATCATTGTTTATTAAAGACATTTTATCATTGGCCTTCATTTTTCTTGCCATACTATTTCTCATTATCGCTATTGCTTCAGCACTTTCATTCTTCATCTGACTTTTTCGCTTTAGTGTATTACTTTCAGCCTAAATATAAATTAATATAACATTCATATTACTAGCTACATTTATATGGTTGAAGATATATAACACAAATACCAGTTGAATTTTGATGTGCCAGATGTGCACATTTCGGAAAATCATTCCTCATCAGTGACACAAGGGGCCGAAAAATTTGATGGATAAAGAAAACATAAGCCAAACAGTTGAAAAGTAATGAAAATAAGTTCCAAAATTATATGAATCCATTTCTAGCTAAGGAATACTTTCCAAAATTAGGATGGCTGAAAATTTTGTTAAATGGTACATTTTCTGACAGCAAAAAGTATTGCCGACTGAGTGATGTATACCCTCGGGGATTTTCATATGATTTCCACAATATGCCAGTTTTCAAAGTTTTGGATTGTGATTTGAACTTTGACCGGTACGTCTGTGTTTGATTTATAAAACAATATTGGTGACTTTTAAATAATCAAATACATTTTAGAAAACTTGGCTTCTTTAATGTGAGATACAATTTACACCAGTTGTACTGTTATTAGAATATCAATCAATGTTATAAAGTCCAATAGTATACAACATCATATGTGTTTAAAGATAAATAATCCAAAGTTATAGAATTATTTATGTTTTTTCATACAATGTACATACTAAATAGTCAGAGATATTCACTCATAAATATGATAAAAAATCATAACTATAAAAAACATTGTTTATTTATTATATATGTTTATGCCAATATGATTCAATAGTGCAAGATACACACTCAGAATTGGAAGAAATCACAAATAAGAATGTGTATCAATACAAACACAAATTTAGTCATTTCAGCACCAACAAAATCAATTAAACTGCAGCATCTTTGAATACTCTTAGAGTTCTACTTAAAAAAATAACCACCCAGGGATATCAAGTACATCTAACTGCTTAACTAAAATATTCTGTAAGTAACAACTTGACAAGCTTTTTATATGAGTATCATTTTATCATTTCAGTCAATTTCTGGGTTACAAGATCTACTGCTAAAAAAATAAGTATAACAAACAATGCAATTTCTGAGAATGAAGGATGTGAATACATAAAATCTTCTGTAAATTTAACACCTGAATACAGAGAGAAAATAAAAAATAAGTATTCCAGATTCATAATGACACAGTAAAACCTCAATAAAATGTTTGTTTGGTCATAAAAAATTTGACATTATAAAGGATTTTTGTAATTATTAGAGAGAAACTTAAAAGAAAACAAAGAAAACATCATTTTTACACATTCTCTTTGGCTTAAATGCTAAGAGTTATTTCCTCATAGACTGTTTTTTTCACTGTAAACAATGGTGGGATCATTCATGGACACATTTCATTGTTGTTCACATTAAACTAATTTCATTGATAAACAATAAATGTTTTGCATTCGACATCGTTTTTTTTTTAAATTAATTTTTTTAAATAATTCCATGGCTTGAAATGTGATTATAAGCATTGCCATTAATTTTTGTTCAGTCTAATAAGAAAAAACTTGAAGACTCTGCTCTTTATTGCATGAACCGGCTACATGCATACAGGATTTGTGCAAAGTGCACTGTATGATTACCTGTGAATACACTTCCTCAGCAGACAGGGTCATTGATACAGCTACTGATTCCTGATCTACATGCTGTGAGGCTCCTTCTGTATATGCAGGATTCTCTATACCTGAAATTGTACACCATAAACATAATGAAGACCAGGATGTGCTTTGAATTGTGTTTTACATCTCTAAAAAGCACATTAAGGAAATAAACCAATGAACAAATAAGAATACAGACTGAAAGACTTTTGCTTTAAACAACCATCTTCTCTTTTTAGATAATTTTTACCAAAAGATATAAAGATAGTTTCTTATAAAATAGCATCAAATAAAGTACATTATATATATATATATATATATATATATATATATATATATATATATATATAAGTAGAAAGATATATATGAGTAGAAAGATATATATGTCTCCATGACATTATAAAGCAAGAATGCCTAATGCCTTAATGAAACATGAACATTGTAAATGATAAATGTTGATTGCTTTAAAACCTGGAAAAAAACACCTTGCCAAGTCACTAAGTAGCATTTGTGCATTTATATACCTGTAATTAGCTTCTGTTACCATAGCAACAGTGTAAAATGATCAGATCTGGACCTGGTTGTTTAAAGCTTTGTCAGCTTAATCAAATGGAAATTCAAAATCATGAAATTACAGTTATAAGTTATGTAGTTTTAATGTGTTTTGTTTCATTTTGATAATTATAATAATTGTATGTGTTAATGTCTTGAGCAAAAATTTCAAATTAACATATACACAAAATGCAAAGTTTCTCCAAACCCCTGCCCCCACTATCTAAATAAGTAAGAATTAACAATAGTAAAAATGTTTTAACAAAGTTCATGAAAATTAGAGAATGAGATTGAATTATTCATTTAGTACTAAAAAAGGTGAATGATCTGTAGAAAATAAAACATATATAATGTTATATAAACGACATGTTTTAGTTTGACAGAACGGCTTAGATTTATAGATATTGGTGTACTTTTTTAAGAATAATATCATGCCTAGTTAATAAAGTATATTTATAACCATTCAAGTACATATTCCAATTAAGACAACTTATACATTTTTCTTCTCATTAATATACTTCCAATCACATACAAACTAAAAAAAGATTTTTTTTGTACTTAGTTTCAACAAATATGGAGATAAATGTTTAAAAAACATAAAAACTAGTTGTCATAAGATTAAAAAGATTTTTAAGAAGCAGTTAAAGAAACAGCATAGCACATTAGATAGTACAAAATGTAAATCACAAGGTCAACAACTTTAACTAGTCAGCCAGTGCAAATTTATATGACAACTTGATTGAATGGAACAATGCAAATCATAAACATATGACACACTGAGATTGGGCTGAAGTTCTTGTTCTTTGAATCAAGAATCCATGGCTTTAAATGACAGCAAATCAGCTGAGATTTGCACAGATTCAAAACTATATGTCAAAATAATGCTAAATTAAAAATATCTAAGGTATTTTTTTTGAATGCTCATCAGAGATGATCTTTTAACAATTCATAAACGCACCTCTCTTGTTTCCAAATTTACAGCTTATACAGCTTAGGTTTGTGCAAATTAATTCTGATATGATTCTCTGTATAACATTCTATCTTTAAATATCAAAGGTATTGTATATACGTAAGACAGGTACAAGTTTTCTTTATTTTAAAGGGGCCTTTCAGTTTCCACATTATGGTCTCACCACCAGTTTTGTACAAATCAAATAAATGCTCCCTTTAGTCCCTAGCTAGTGATAAATGGCAGAAATGTTTTAACAAAATCTTGCTCTAATAATACAATAACTAGGCCTTAGATATTTTATATTTTGCATTTTAATGGAATTATTTCTATAAATAATAAACTAATATTACAAATAATCTTTCCCTGTAAATCAATTATATACCTTAAATTACTGATATGAAGCTGGATAAAATAATAAACCAATAGTCAGCAACTTAAACTTCTGAGATTGCCAGTCTAATAAAAATCATCTCTCTGTTTTCTGTGTGTACGGTATGAGGGAGGCTCAGTCTCAGGGACCTATATACACTTAGGAAACCCTACTCAGGTCCCCTTCATACCCTACTACTTCTTTTGAAGGTGTCTGGCAGTAACAATACATGTTTCTTTATTTGATGGCATCGGTCTCGAACATCTTATTATAAATGGTCCTTTGTTTGAAGGCATCCTCTAGCACCTTAGCATTTCTACTTCCTACCATACCAATTCCTTTTGTTTGGGGGCAAGCCTTGGGCACCTTACCATACCTACTACTTCTGTAAGGGAGCAAGTCTTGGGCACCTTGCCATGCTCCTGTGTTTGAAGGCATCACTCTCTGGCACTTTACAATACCTACTCTATTGTTTGAGGAACACCAGTCTTAGGCATCTTAGTAATTCCTTCTCCTTTGTTTAAAGGGTTATCAGTCTCAGCACTTTACCATTCTTTCTCCTTTTTTCAAGGCAACATTCTTTAATACTCTACCATACACCTACCTCTTTATTTGAGGGCACCAGTCCTAGACACCTTACCATACTTACTCCTTTTACTTAGGGGGTCCGTTTCTGGCATCCCACAATACCTATTCCTTATTTCCAGGTTATGAGTCTATAGCAACTAACCATACTTGCTCCTTTTTAGAGGATGTCACTCACAGGAACCCTACCATACCTACAGCTATGTATAGGACTGTCTCAGTTTCTCAGAGATAGTATCAGCACCCCCAGAGTGGGAGATTAAGGTTTGAATTCAAGAAAGGACATAGTACATAAGCCTTTCAATTTGAGATATTGCTTTGCCTGATTCTAAGCATAAAGGGGACTGATTAATCAGTGTCAGAAAAATGTAACTTGGGAAGTGGTATGCATGTCTGTGGCTAGTGACTCAAAAATAGCCTGTTAATGCCACCCTGAGTGTGCACACATTAAAATCAAGGCATTTAACCACACTTGCACATTTTCAGCATTCACAGTTTTGAATAATTCTTAAGAGATCAATCAACTTGCTCTCAACACAATAGCCGAAAAACTGCTGATGAAACATTTAACAATTTTATGATGAACCTTTCTTGTGTCAGTCTAAGGCATCATAAAACATCTGTAATACTTTACCACGATACTTCAACTCTGATGACCTAAAACTGTACCCTTTTATACTGAGTTACCTGAAATCATGTACTGATAGTAACAGAATATCTGAATCTACATTTACCCTACCACTGATTAGATACTCTAAAAGTGATTTGCTAAAATAAATCATGATCAACTAAGTATCATTCTGCAAAAATACTGGATCTGTGGGGCTAATACTGGGTACGTTATTTTGCATGCCATATGGCACTTGGGTAAACAACGACGAAAATGGCAAGCATATGTTAACTCACTTGACAGAAGAAGGTGATTCAAAAATGCATTTAAGTATCACTGAATGAGACTTTAAAAGCCCAAGAAAAAACTGTTGGACTCTTGCAACATATTTTGAAAGGAAAAGAAAATGGATAATGGATTTGAGAACAGTAAGATTTCATTTTAAATTAGGTTTAAGTCAGGTTTTACTATTTTTCTTCTTTTTTTAAATACTGCAGGGTCAATTGTTAGGGTAAAAAAAGTAGCATGGTTTATAGGTATACAAATCAGAATGAAACAGGATAAAGTCTGAAATCCTGTATTGGTAGTGTTTTCATCCCAGAACCTACCTATACTCTGCTCTGGTCTGAAATCATATACTGGTAGCATTATTATTTCAGTACCTAGCTATTCTTTGTTATGGTTTGAAAACATACATTGTATTACCTGTATGTACCTAAAATCAATACTCTGATCTAGTATGAAATCAATAATTGTCAGTGATATTATACCAGTACTTACCTATACTTTGCTCTGGTCTGAAATCATGTATTGGTAGTGTTATAATACCAGGCACCGAGGTATCCTCTTTCATATAGCCATACTGCTGCAACAAAGTAAACTAAATTACAAATGAAATAAAGAAAATTACACAGCTAGACTTGACACAGAGGGATTTATAATCCATTCTCTATAATTTAAAACCCCACTCCAACACAATTGACATTTGAACATTTTTTTTTTCATAACTTATACACATCTTGATTACTTTAAAGATGCAACATTTGATTGCAGGCCATGGCAGACCTATCAGATTCTTGGAACGCGAGATCATGTATGTAAGATTTAATTACAATCCCCAAAACAGCATTTAGACATTGAATTAACTCAGATAAATACTACAGACCACTAACTATCTGTTACACTAGTTCTAATTCAACCACTACAGCCGCCCAATAGAAATAGGAAAACCCTCTCTGTCACTTGCAGTCTACTTGGTTAAGTGTTTATTTTTTATTAAACTTTTACATGACTGTCTCCAATGATTGAAACACAAATGAAAACTCTTAGATATTAATTATTGTTTATAAAAAAAAGATAATCAAGAATTACCCGGAATTAGGTTATTTTTTGATCGAGTAGAAAATACATTACTTAAACATGAATTTTCACATTTTGACACGCTATCTAACACATGTGGCACTATATCACAGCTAGAGTTTGTACTTGATTGATACTGGCGGACTTAAAAAACAATTAATTAAGAATGATTAAACTATTTCAAAGGGCACTTATCAAACAATATTATAATGATAACACACACACTATAAATTCGCGTTTAAAAATACAACAGATTTTCAGAATTTTTGTTTCTTTTTTTTTTTTCATGCCATTTCAGCAATCTCAAGATCTTTAAAACTCCAAATCCAAGCTTATTACATTTTAAAGTTTTGGAATTTAAGAGGCAATAAAGATATTATTAATTTAATTGCACAACACACACACACACACACACACACACACATGCATGCAAGCAAGCACACACACACATGACATGCTATATTAATATGATAATACCTTATACGATGGTTCTCGTGTTGAGTGTGTATCATATTTAACTGAGTCCGGCATAAAGTGTATTTTACTAGTAGAATTTCTACTTTCCGAATCATTGTATCCTCCAGGATCAGCTGATGTCTCGCTGTTAGATGTAAACCTACAATAAAACAAAGGCAGCTGTAACAAAATACAGTAAAACGATTTATAATTACTTTTTTTTACTGTCAGATTTTTTATCATCATCACCACTTGTTCTGTCAGATTTTTATCATGGCCACCACTTGTTCTGTCAGATTTTTTATCATCTTCACCACTTGTTTTGTCAGATTTTTTATCATCGTCACCACTTGTTTTGTCAGATTTTTATCATGGCCACCACTTGTTCTGTCAGATTTTTTATCATCATCACCACTTGTTTTGTCAGATTTTTATCATGGCCACCACTTGTTCTGTCAGATTTTTTATCATCATCACCACTTGTTCTGTCAGATTTTTTATCATCGTCACCACTTGTTCTGTCAGATTTTTTTTCATCTTCACCACTTGTTCTGTCAGATTTTTTATCATCTTCACCACTTGTTCAGACAGATTTTTTATCATCATCACCACTTGTTCTGTCAGAATTCTTGGTATTAAAAAGGTATACAGCAATAAAATCAGGGTGACAGATAACAAAAACAGATAACAAAAATAGATTAAAATTTAAAAATAAGACAGATTGTTTACATAAACATAATTATCTGTAGACTTACTGTGGTTCCTGTGACCATCCTTCACTTAATCCAGTAGAGTCTCTGTCTGACACTGAAATAAATAATAAATTCTGCACTAATGTCAAATAGAAAAAAATAATTGTATATTGGTTGATAAAGAACAGATATTCTAACAGGGTAAATTTTATGTATCTATCTATGACTATCTATGTGTGTGTGTGTGTGTGTGTGTGTGTGTGTGTGTGTGATTACAAACATGTGAAAAGTATATATATAAATACACACTGTAAAACATTAGGATCTTTCAGATCTTTCCTCGATATCAGGATTAAAAAGAATTAATTGCAACAAGTTAGCTCTATTTCTGATATAAAAAAAAATGATGATGCAAAAAGGTACATGTGAATCAAATAAGGAGAATATTGATGAAAACAATAAAATTAGTCCAGGTAAGTTAAACTAAAAAACAACTCACCGTACTTTGGACCACTGTTACCCTTGATACATAAACATGTAAATAAAACAACAACAATTACAACAAGTACTGCCCCGGCAATAACACCACCAATGATTAACATTATCCGCTGTGGATACTGTATACTGTACTCATCAGCCATCAGTAATGATGTAGAGGTTGTTTCAATGGTAACCATCTCTGTTGATGGGTCTACTGGTGGTGGTGGCAATGATGCTGGAAATAAAAAGATAAATATAAAACATTCAAAATATTATTTTGTGTACATAAATTTTAGAAAAATAATGATAAAAATATAACCCAATGATTAATAAAAAATTATAATATGTCTGATAAATGTACAATGTATACAATGACTTCAATGAAATGGCTGTCAGTAAACTGTTTTCTGTGTTTTAAACTGATGTTAGAAAAATTTATTCCTCAGCAAAAAAATTAGTACATACAATGTTTTATTTAAAAGATAAAAAAATCATTTACTAGTATATGTTATGTATGTAAGAGATTTGTATCAGAGTTTTGTTTTGTTACTGTAACATCCCAGAATTCTGAACACAGTGGCCTATTTTTAAATTGTCATAGGAATAAAACTAAAATCTAACACAAGTCCTATACGATATACACATATATATATAGTAATTAATAAAATATAAATAATATGTTTATATGTCAAAAATGTTTCATGCAATGGGGCAAGTGCTCACCATTCTTGCATTGTGAATCTTAAGCATACTTCTTTAATGTTGTTTATTTCATGATCAGTACTCAATGCCTTTAACAAATTGGAGAAGATTAATGTTGCAACATCACATAAAAATGTCAAATTATTGAAAAAATGTCTCATTATTCAATTCAATTCATAATGGACATAATTGTAAAATGATGACCTAAATGTGATTAATTTCAACAGTTCTTGTGGTAAGTGATCTTAAATATACACCCTCTATATAGACTTACCAGTATTAACAGTAACTGTAACTTTACCACCAAGCTGTCCAGCACTGTTGACAGCTGATACTGATACACTGTATTTCTGTATTACCAGTATTAACGGATACTGGGTACCTGCTATATAGACTTACCAGTATTAACAGTAACTGTAACTTTACTACCAAGCTGTCCAGCACTGTTGACAGCTGATACTGATACACTATATATCTGTTTTACCAGTATTAACAGATACTGGGTACCTGCTATATAGACTTACCAGTACATGTATTAACAGTAACTGTAACTTTACTACCAAGCTGTCTAGCACTGTTGACAGCTGATACTGATACACTGTATATCTGTTTACCAGTATTAACAGATACTGGGTACCTGCTATATAGACTTACCAGTATTAACAGTAACTGTAACTTTACTACCAAGCTGTCCAGCACTGTTGACAGCTGATACTGATACACTGTATATCTGTATTACCAGTACTAACGGATACTGGGTACCTGCTATATAGACTTACCAGTATTAACGGTAACTGTAACTTTACTACCAAGCTGTCCAGCACTGTTGACAGCTGATACTGATACACTATATATCTGTATTACCAGTATTAACAGATACTGGGTACCTGCTATATAGACTTACCAGTATTAACAGTAACTGTAACTTTACTACCAAGCTGTCCAGCACTGTTGACAGCTGATACTGATACACTGTATATCTGTATTACCAGTATTAACAGATACTGGGTACCTGCTATATAGACTTACCAGTATTAACAGTAACTGTAACTTTACCACCAAGCTGTCCAGCACTGTTGACAGCTGATACTGATACACTATATATCTGTATAACCAGTATTAACAGATACTGGGTACCTGCTATATAGACTTACCAGTATTAACAGTAACTGTAACTTTACTACCAAGCTGTCCAGCACTGTTGACAGCTGATACTGATACACTGTATATCTGTATTACCAGTATTAATAGATACTGGGTACCTGCTATATAGACTTACCAGTAATAACAGTAACTGTAACTTTACTACCAAGCTGTCCAGCACTGTTGACAGCTGATACTGATACACTATATATCTGTATTACCAGTATTAACAGATACTGGGTACCTGCTATATAGACTTACCAGTATTAACAGTAACTGTAACTTTACTACCAAGCTGTCCAGCACTGTTGACAGCTGATACTGATACACTGTATATCTGTATAACCAGTATTAACAGATACTGGGTACCTGCTATATAGACTAACCAGTATTAACAGTAACTGTAACTTTACTACCAAGCTGTCCAGCACTGTTGACAGCTGATACTGATACACTATGTATCTTTATTACTAGTATTAACAGATACTGGGTACCTGCTATAAGACTTACCAGTACATGTATTAACAGTAACTGTAACTTTACTACCAAGCTGTCCAGCACTGTTGACAGCTGATACTGATACACTGTATTTCTGTATTACCAGTATTAACGGATACTGGGTACCTGCTATATAGACTTACCAGTATTAACAGTAACTGTAACTTTACTACCAAGCTGTCCAGCACTGTTGACAGCTGATACTGATACACTATATATCTGTTTTACCAGTATTAACAGATACTGGGTACCTGCTATATAGACTTACCAGTACATGTATTAACAGTAACTGTAACTTTACTACCAAGCTGTCTAGCACTGTTGACAGCTGATACTGATACACTGTATATCTGTTTTACCAGTATTAACAGATACTGGGTACCTGCTATATAGACTTACCAGTATTAACAGTAACTGTAACTTTACTACCAAGCTGTCCAGCACTGTTGACAGCTGATACTGATACACTGTATATCTGTTTTACCAGTATTAACAGATACTGGGTACCTGCTATATGGACTTACCAGTATTAACAGTAACTGTAACTTTACTACCAAGCTGTCCAGTACTGTTGACAGCTGATACTGATACACTGTATATCTGTATAACCAGTATTAACAGATACTGGGTACCTGCTATATAGACTTACCAGTATTAACAGTAACTGTAACTTTACTACCAAGCTGTCCAGCACTGTTGACAGCTGATACCGATACGCTGTATACTGTACTGGGTACCTGCTACATAGACTTACCAGTATTAACAGTAACTGTAACTTTACTACCAAGCTGTCCAGCACTGTTGACAGCTGATACTGATACAATGTATATCTGTATTACCAGTATTAACAGATACTGGGTACCTGCTATATAGACTTACCAGTATTAACAGTAACTGTAACTTTACCACCAAGCTGTCCAGTACTGTTGACAGCTGATACTGATACGCTGTATACTGTACTGGGTACCTGCTACATAAACTTACCAGTATTAACAGTAAGTGTAACTTTACTACCAAGCTGTCCAGCACTGTTGACAGCTGATACTGATACACTGTATATCTGTATTACCAGTATTAACAGATACTGGGTCCCTGCTATATAGACTTACCAGTATTAACAGTAACTGTAACTTTACTACCAAGCTGTCCAGCACTGTTGACAGCTGATACTGATACACTGTATATCTGTATTACCAGTATTAACGGATACTGGGTACCTGCTATATAGACTTACCAGTATTAACAGTAACTGTAACTTTACTACCAAGCTGTCCAGCACTGTTGACAGCTGATACTGATACAATGTTATCTGTATTACCAGTATTAACAGATACTGGGTACCTGCTATATAGACTTACCAGTATTAACAGTAACTGTAACTTTACCTACCAAGCTGTCCAGTACTGTTGACAGCTGATACTGATACGCTGTATACTGTACTGGGTACCTGCTACATAGACTTACCAGTATTAACTAGTAACTGTAACTTTACTACCAAGCTGTCCAGCACTGTTGACAGCTGATTACTGATACACTGTATATCTGTATTACCAGTATTAACAGATACAGGGTACCTGCTATATAGACTTACCAGTATTAACAGTAACTGTAACTTTACCACCAAGCTGTCCAGCACTGTTGACAGCTGATACTGATACACTGTATATCTGTATTACCAGTATTAACAGATACTGGGTATCTGCTATATAGACTTACCAGTAATAACAGTAACTGTAACTTTACTACCAAGCTGTCCAGCACTGTTGACAGCTGATACTGATACACTATATATCTGTATTACCAGTATTAACAGATACTGGGTACCTGCTATATAGACTTACCAGTATTAACAGTAACTGTAACTTTACTACCAAGCTGTCCAGCACTGTTGACAGCTGATACTGATACACTGTATATCTGTATTACCAGTATTAACAGATACTGGGTACCTGCTATATAGACTTACCAGTACATGTATTAACAGTAACTGTAACTTTACTACCAAGCTGTCTAGCACTGTTGACAGCTGATACTGATACACTGTATATCTGTATTACCAGTATTAACAGATACTGGGTACCTGCTATATAGACTTACCAGTATTAACAGTAACTGTAACTTTACTACCAAGCTGTCCAGCACTGTTGACAGCTGATACTGATACACTGTATATCTGTATTACCAGTATTAATAGATACTGGGTACCTGCTATATAGACTTACCAGTAATAACAGTAACTGTAACTTTACTACCAAGCTGTCCAGCACTGTTGACAGCTGATACTGATACACTATATATCTGTATTACCAGTATTAACAGATACTGGGTACCTGCTATATAGACTTACCAGTATTAACAGTAACTGTAACTTTACTACCAAGCTGTCCAGCACTGTTGACAGCTGATACTGATACACTGTATATCTGTATAACCAGTATTAACAGATACTGGGTACCTGCTATATAGACTAACCAGTATTAACAGTAACTGTAACTTTACTACCAAGCTGTCCAGCACTGTTGACAGCTGATACTGATACACTATGTATCTGTATTACTAGTATTAACAGATACTGGGTACCTGCTATAAAGACTTACCAGTACATGTATTAACAGTAACTGTAACTTTACTACCAAGCTGTCCAGCACTGTTGACAGCTGATACTGATACACTGTATTTCTGTATTACCAGTATTAACGGATACTGGGTACCTGCTATATAGACTTACCAGTATTAACAGTAACTGTAACTTTACTACCAAGCTGTCCAGCACTGTTGACAGCTGATACTGATACACTATATATCTGTATTACCAGTATTAACAGATACTGGGTCCCTGCTATATAGACTTACCAGTATTAGCAGTAACTGTAACTTTACTACCAAGCTGTCCAGCACTGTTGACAGCTGATACTGATACACTATATATCTGTATTACCAGTATTAACAGATACTGGGTACCTGCTATATAGACTTACCAGTATTAACAGTAACTGTAACTTTACTACCAAGCTGTCCAGCACTGTTGACAGCTGATACTGATACACTGTATATCTGTATTACCAGTATCAACAGATACTGGGTACCTGCTATATAGACTTACCAGTATTAACAGTAACTGTAACTTTACAACCAAGCTGTCCAGCACTATTGACAGCTGATACTGATACACTGTATATCTGTATTACCAGTATTAACAGATACTGGGTACCTGCTATATAGACTTACCAGTATTACCAGTCACTGTAACTTTACTACCAAGCTGTCCAGCACTGTTGACAGCTGATACTGATACACTGTATATCTGTTTTACCAGTATTAACAGATACTGGGTACCTGCTATATAGACTTACCAGTACATGTATTAACAGTAACTGTAACTTTACTACCAAGCTGTCTAGCACTGTTGACAGCTGATACTGATACACTGTATATCTGTTTTACCAGTATTAACAGATACTGGGTACCTGCTATATAGACTTACCAGTATTAACAGTAACTGTAACTTTACTACCAAGCTGTCCAGCACTGTTGACAGCTGATACTGATACACTGTATATCTGTTTTACCAGTATCAACAGATACTGGGTACCTGCTATATAGACTTACCAGTATTAACAGTAACTGTAACTTTACTACCAAGCTGTCCAGTACTGTTGACAGCTGATACTGATACACTGTATATCTGTATAACCAGTATTAACAGATACTGTGTACCTGCTATATAGACTTACCAGTATTAACAGTAACTGTAACTTTACTACCAAGCTGTCTAGCACTGTTGACAGCTGATACCGATACGCTGTATACTGTACTGGGTACCTGCTACATAGACTTACCAGTATTAACAGTAACTGTAACTTTACTACCAAGCTGTCCAGCACTGTTGACAGCTGATACTGATACAATGTATATCTGTATTACCAGTATTAACAGATACTGGGTACCTGCTATATAGACTTACCAGTATTAACAGTAACTGTAACTTTACCACCAAGCTGTCCAGTACTGTTGACAGCTGATACTGATACGCTGTATACTGTACTGGGTACCTGCTACATAGACTTACCAGTATTAACAGTAACTGTTACTTTACTTCCAAGCTGTCCAGCACTGTTGACAGCTGATACTGATACACTGTATATCTGTATTACCAGTATTAACAGATACAGGGTACCTGCTATATAGACTTACCAGTATTAACAGTAACTGTAACTTTACCACCAAGCTGTCCAGCACTGTTGACAGCTGATACTGATACACTGTATATCTGTATTACCAGTATTAACAGATACTGGGTATCTGCTATATAGACTTACCAGTATTAACAGTAACTGTAACTTTACTACCAAGCTGTCCAGCACTGTTGACAGCTGATACTGATACACTATATATCTGTATTACCAGTATTAACAGATACTGGGTCCCTGCTATATAGACTTACCAGTATTAACAGTAACTGTAACTTTACTACCAAGCTGTCCAGCACTGTTGACAGCTGATACTGATACACTGTATATCTGTATTACCAGTATTAACAGATACTGGGTCCCTGCTATATAGACTTACCAGTATTAACAGTAACTGTAACTTTACTACCAAGGTGTCCAGCACTGTTGACAGCTGATACTGATACACTGTATATCTGTATTACCAGTATTAATAGATACTGGGTACCTGCTATATAGACTTACCAGTATTAACAGTAACTGTAACTTTACTACCAAGCTGTCCAGCACTGTTGACAGCTGATACTGATACAATGTATATCTGTATTACCAGTATTAACAGACACTGGGTACCTGCTATATAGACTTACCAGTATTAGCAGTAACTGTAACTTTACTACCAAGCTGTCCAGCACTGTTGACAGCTGATACTGATACAATGTATATCTGTATTACCAGTATTAACAGACACTGGGTACCTGCTATATAGACTAACCAGTATTAACAGTAACTGTTACTTTACTACCAAGCTGTCCAGCACTGTTGACAGCTGATACTGATACACTATATATCTGTATTACCAGTATTAACAGATACTGGGTACCTGCTATATAGACTTACCAGTACATGTATTAACAGTAACTGTAACTTTACTACCAAGCTGTCCAGCACTGTTGACAGCATTACTGATACACTGTATATCTGTATTACCAGTATTAACGGATACTGGGTACCTGCTATATAGACTTACCAGTATTAACAGTAACTGTAACTTTACTACCAAGCTGTCCAGCACTGTTGACAGCTGATACTGATACACTATATATCTGTATTACCAGTATTAACAGATACTGGGTACCTGCTAAATAGACTTACCAGTATTAACAGTAACTGTAACTTTACTACCAAGCTGTCCAGCACTGTTGACAGCTGATACTGATACACTATATATCTGTATGACCAGTATTAACAGATACTGGGTACCTGCTATATAGACTTACCAGTATTAACAGTAACTGTAACTTTACTTCCAAGCTGTCCAGCACTGTTGACAGCTGATACTGATACACTATATATCTTTATTACTAGTATAAACAGATACTGGGTACCTGCTATATAGACTTACCAGTACATGTATTAACAGTAACTGTCACTTTACTACCAAGCTGTCCAGCACTGTTGACAGCTTATACTGATACACTGTATATCTGTATTACCAGTATTAACGGATACTGGGTACCTGCTATATAGACTTACCAGTATTAACAGTAACTGTAACTTTACTACCAAGCTGTCCAGCACTGTTGACAGCTTATACTGATACACTGTATATCTGTATTACCAGTATTTACAGATACTGGGTACCTGCTATATAGACTTACCAGTATTAACAGTAACTGTAACTTTACTACCAAGCTGTCCAGCACTGTTGACAGCTGATACTGATACGCTGTACACTGTACTCGGATTGAGATCAGATAGAATTATAGTACTAGCTGCAGTATTATATATACTCAATGTAGAATTATCTGAAACAAAACAATTATAAAAGAATTCTGAACAGAGCTTGGTTGTTAATCTAAAATTTTGTAAATTTCTTCTGTAATTGCAAGTAAATCTTTTTGTCAAAGCTAAAAACAAATATTATAGGCTTAAAATGATTTTTTAAAAATGACATTTTAATTTTCTGAATACATATATGTTAACAATTAACTAAGAAATTAACAAATAACTAAATTATCAGAATTTCAAATTTGCTGGACTTTGGTGAATGAAAATCTTACTTAAGAAATGATTGTGGATGAAGGCCTGATTTAAATATCTTACCATATACTCCTTCTACATGACTCTGATTTAGAAGAAAACTACAGAATATAAGATATGTCATATTATTTACACTCAGCCAGTTAACTGTATTACTGCCCAGTGCACTAACAAGGGGAGACAATCTACTGAGAGCTTTAACAGAATCATTTGATGACAAGCTATCATGGTCAATCTTGTTCTCTAATGAATTCACTTCTGTTCTATTTTGAATTAACATCTCCAGAAGTTTATCAGAGCTGGTTTGAATCACAATGTTACAAATACTAATTAAAATGCTCCGATCTTCAGGATTTATATTGTCTGGATAAAAAAGCTTCTCTGTCGATAGTGCTGATATCTCGCTTTTGTCTCTGTTCCAATGAATTATCTGTAAGTTTATCTGTAGTTTCCATGGTAACCCCATTTTCATTTACAATGCCAACCATATAAACGTTGGACCTGATAGTGTGTGATCACTCCATTAGTGGAACTTGGACTGTTCCAGAACAGGGTTATACTAGTGGGTGTCACTTGATAATTTAAATTTGTAATAGGTCCAGGCTCTGCAAATAGATAAAAACATGGCATAAATTAAGCTGTAAGCAAACAATAAGATATAAATGGTAAAAGATTATATGATTATTGAGTGGTATAAAAGTACACCTCACCTGGAAAATTAAGTGATGCAGGCATAATCTTGAAATTGATTAATTTGATGGATAATTAAAGTAGAGATATCTTAGTCACATTAAAAAACAAAAAGCTTAATATTTTTGTTGAAAACACAAAGTGACTGAGAGAGAGAGTGTGTGTGTGTGTGTGTGTGTGTTTCAGTTTGTGTGTTATATTTACCTGATTGTGATGTTTTAGCGTTAGTCTAGTTTCTACATAAACCTTATACCTGGGAAGGACAAGATTGTATGTATATATATATAAATATAGAGAGAGAGAGAGAGAGAGAGAGAGAGAGAGAGTGAGAGAGTGTGTGTGTGTGTGTGTGTGTGTGTGTGTGTGTGTGTGTGTGTGTGTGTGTGTTATATTTACCTGACTGTAATGTTTTAGCATTAGTCCAGTTACTATATGGACCTACACCTGGGAAGGACAAGTCTGTATATAGAGCCACTCTAAATCTGTAATCTGTCCAGGGATTTAGTCCACTAAAATCACAAATCAAAATACAATTAAATACTTAAGTCAACAATAGTTGAAACAAACATCCAATATTTGTCCATAAATACCATGATATATATATATATACATATATATATATATATATATATATATATATATATATATATATATATATATATATATATATATATATATATAAATTATCTATAAACAAATATAAAGAGAAAATTAACAAAGTAATAACTAGTAAAGATTATTTGATTTACTGAGACTAACTCCTACAGTTGAAGCTACAGAAATGTAAACATGTACCTATTCATTCCTTTCAATAAAAGGGGGGGGGCCTCGGTGGCCAAGTGGTCTAAAGCGCGCGCTTACAGATCACAGTGCCTCTCACTGCCTAGGTTCAAATCCTAATCGGGACAGATCCTAGTGTGAGAAAGTTTGTCAGTTCGCTTGCCAAAGGTCGGTGGTTTTCTCCCTGGCACTCTGGTTTCCTCCACCATCCCAGAACTGACCGCCTCGAAATAAGTGAAAGATTCTTGACTGGGACCATTACTCCACTCCACTCTACTCCTTCAATAAAAAGGAGACCACTGAAGGAATTTGTTCCTTTCCTTTTTAACATGCATTAACTGGGTGAAAAGAACAGAATTATAAAATGAAAAGATTTAGGCAGCCAACTCTGACAATAACTAATTATAGATAAAACATTTCTATTTTTCATGTGTTACTTTTACATAAATTGTTATTAAAATTACCTTTCATAAAACTGTACTTTTATTAAATTATAATATACAAAACCTTTTTATAAAAGTAAATCAATTTCCACTCTGAAACAAAAGAGTGTAAGGTATAACTGAAAGGTAGTTATTATTTCTAAAAATTTATTACCCGAAAATAATAGACTCAAAAACCAAGATTTTGTTCCAAGATTTTTATGTGAATCTCAATTCAGCAGATTTTTATACGAATTTAATGTCAAAGGTTTCAAAGGTTAAGTGTTTCAAGTTAAATTCATGGGAAACATTTTACACTAAATTCCTGTGAAAATTTCTTATGTTTAATTTTCATGAAATATTCATTAATTTCACATGGAATTCACAGGAACAAAATTTGCCTGTCTACAACACTTACCTGATATTAAGTGACAGAGAGTTCATTGTAGAATTAACAATGCTGGTGGAACCAGTTGTTGTAACCATGGCAACAAACTCTATATAAAATCCACTTAATTCACTATTCCAGGATTCAGGATCTGGCACCTGTCAAAACAATATTAAATGAAATAATTAGAATCAAAATTAGGAATAATATTTGAAACATAATATTTAAGAATGACTGAATCTGTGACACAAGGAACTGAATGAGGTGTAAACCAAACCATATACAGAGGTCTCTTTCACAGAAAGATTGTACTTTTGAAATAGGGTGGCTTAATCTTCTAACATCCCTCCCAGCAGCCAAATGTTTTAACCCCTTAAACTAGACCCCACCTTAAAAGTAACTGGATAACCAGCAATGTGTAAAAACTAGAATTAAGGACATTTATAATTCTGTAGCTGTTGTGTACATGTTCTGTATCTGTTCTATATATGTTTTGTATCTGTTCTATATGTTTTGTATCTGCTTTGTATATGTTCTGTACCTGTTCTATATATGTTCTGTATCTATTCTATATTTTCTGTTTCTGTTCTATATATTTTGTATCTGTTCTTTATGTTTTCTGTATCTATTCTATATGTTCTGTATCTGTTCTATTTGTGTTCTGCATCTGTTCTATATATGTTCTGTATCTGTTCTGCATCTGTTCTAAATGTTATATATCTGTTCTGTATCTGTTCTATATGTGTTCTTGATATGTTCTGTATATGCTCTGTAAATGTTCTGTTTATGTTCTGTATTTGTTCTGTTTACCCTGGACCACCTTCCTAATTACCATACTTTGCACTGACATTGATTTTCTTTAATCAAACAAATATTTCTGAATTCAACTACAAAGGGTCCCCAATACAAAATAGGTGGATAAACATGTGTCTTTCAATATGTGTAATAAGAAACTTCAATCAAATATGCTAAAACATCAACTATCACTGAAGATGGTTAATTGAAATGATTCCAAAGGTGAAAAGTACCGGTCTAGGTGGCTCAATATAAATTATGTGCAAGTGTGTTACTTACCTCAAAACTGACCATAACAACAGAAGCAGACAATGGATCAGCCATCACACTGACTGGGGGTTTAGAAGGAGCTGTAAAAGGTCAAAGGTCAAAGACCATATACAAATTAGAGATTTGTTTTCAAACCATATAATAAATTTAGTCATGATATTGTAAAAAAAATAGAAAATATAAAACAACATTTTTTAATTTAATTTTTTCTGCACTTATTAGGATAGAAAAATTACAAACATTTTTTGATATGATAGTTCCCTATATTTTTTAAATAACTCACACGTGATGTGGATACATAACTGTTACAGTAAAATTCTAAATCTTAAACTTGCATGTCAAAATTCATTTAAAATTTATTCTTTTGAATTCTATAAATCAGGATTAAACATAAATATAACAATCATGGCCAAAGTCAAAATGTAATACTACTCAATTTATCATAGTTTTATGGCTCACAATCAGAACTGTCCAGAAACTTCTGTCCCTTTCAAACAAATGTAAACAAAAAATTACAAAGGACTAATTTACAATTTAAAATTCTTTGAATTTTAATTTTACCAGCTGCATGTGTTCTGACTGTAAAACTATCTGTAGAAGGTCCTCTACCACCATCATTTTCTGCCTCCACAGCAAAAGAGTAAAATCTCCATGGCAACAGCTCACTAATATCAGCAGACTGTTCTGTATTGGGAACAGTAATTAATTTAACAATTTCAGGGGACTTCTGGGGCCAGAACTTGATATGATATTTCTGTATTGGACCATTCTGGTTTTCTTTTGCAACTTCCTATAAATAATTACATAAATAATAAATAAAAATTTTTAAATAAATACAAAATTAACTAGCTTGAAATCTGTAGTTTTTTTATGTTATTGTTTTAAGCTGCATCAGATATTTCTTAACTCTTTTATAATCAAAGTGTAAAACTACTGTTTAAGTTACATCTACTATTTGTAGAAAATTTTTATCCCATAAATTATTAGAAAGAATATAACTAAGAGAAAAATGTAAAATCATGCTTAAACTTACTGTAGTGCAGTTTAGTCAGCTATCAGTTCAGGAAAGAAAAGGACCAGGCAGGAATAATTTGTAGCTCATGAAATTTTGGGCCAAAATTTTACTTGTTATTGGCCAATATCTGGCTTGAATGTCATGAATGTTTGGGCCTGCAGGTCTTGAAAAGTAGGCCCAATTATCGTCTATTGGTCATGAAAGTTGTGTCTGCATAGCTGATTTGTAGGTCATAAAAGTTTTAGCCAATATGTCTAACTTACAAGTATTAAAGTTTGGTCTGATCTGTGGTTAGTTAATCTCTTGTTGTAAACTTACTTGCCATTTTATTTGTACACTGTATGGTGACTTAACTGTTATTTGTAGATTTTCTGGACTTCCTGTAGGAGCTGAAAATACAAGAAAACAATCATGTGTGAATTGTTTCTAATGTGTGGATATATGGCACATCAGGGTTGAGCAGGAGTTTTTGTTAAATATTCACTAAAATCTGTAAGATATTAGCATCTTCATGTTTACAAAATGATTAATAGAAATATTTGGACAAATTATGGTAATTATGAAAGAACCATTATTATTTGTTCAGTATGTTTGAAACAGTGTCTGTTTGAACAAATTTGTTATGACACTCAGGTATAAACGTACATAAGTCTGCCATATTGTAACACAAAAACTACAGAGACGTGTTCAAGTTACTGGTTGCTTTCCACTGCACTCATGAATACAATTTTACAGTCTATTGAACAGAGGCGAGTACTCGTATTGAAAGTAACTCATCACTGAAAGTAACTCATCATAATCATCTAGAATCTAGATGTTTTAAAAATAATCTACCTTAGATTTAGACACTGACACTTGACTGGAGAGAAAATGTCAAAATATAAATTAAATCGGGCAACTGTACATAAGTTTTAACTAATCCTATCATTCAAATCCCTTCTAGAAAGAAACCATACCCTTGGACTGAAATATAAATTGAAATGCATGTTGGTTTCAGAGTTTATATAAATCATTTCTCATAAACTTTGTCTGAGGGACGCCATCTTGAATCTAAGGCGAACAAGCTTACAATATTGATAGCAGTTGCTTACGTGTGATCACGCGAACATACATTCCTGAACGGCTTGAAGTCAATGTCCAAGCATACTTATAGTCAATCTTGAACGGACCTCAGGTTAAACATTAACAAAATATAATTTTTCCTAGACCTGAATACTAAGTTTGAATTATAAGGTCATGTTTACAATGTTATTTTTTTACCTGCGGCGGTTGTCCTTATCTGTATACTATTGGACAGATTACCCCAGTGTATTGCATCACCCTGTATTGTTGCAGCTCTAACTAAAAACTCGTACTCCGTGTAAGGTTTTAAGTTTTCTACAGCATAGCTTATAGAAGCTTCCACAGTAATTACATCAAACTGTACAGTAGATGGCGCTGTAACATAAAACAATTAATCAGCTTATAGAAGCTTCCACAGTAATTACGTCAAACTGTACAGTAGATGGCGCTGTAACATAAAACAATTAATCAGCTTGTTAGAAGGTTCCACAGTAATTACGTCAAACTGTACAGTAGATGGCGCTGTAACATAAAACAATTAATCAGAAATAATTTCAAGCTTGTTAGAAGCTTCCACAGTAATTGTGTCAACTTGTACAGTAGATTGCGCTGTAACATAAGACAATTAATCAGAAATAATTTCAAGCTTGTTTACCTATTTTGTCTCAAATTGCTGTGTAAAAAAAGCGAGTTTCACCTTTTGATGTATATCAACACATAAAACAAAAACATCCACTGTTTGAATTCTGTATGATGTTTTCTATGACTTTTTTTATAAAGCTAACTAATTGTGCATATATATAGATATATATTACATTTTACATAGTGACAGAGATTACATATATAGTTTTTAAAAAACATTTCCCTCAGGTTTTAATTCAAATGGTTTATAGTCAGAGTTGCTATGTGATGATTAATAATGCAAATCCTTATATAAACTTATGTAAGCTTAATTAAGTTAAAAAATGTGTTAATTATTCACTAACTTGAGCATAGCCTCCACAAAATATTGCTAAGCTCATTCTCAATTACCACAGAATAATTCTGCGCATATTAAAAAGTTGAATTATGATAAATAATATTTCTACATTAGTTTTAAACAATAATAACATGAAGTGTTCATAGCGTAATCACCCACCAATTTCCTCCTCCAGTTTAATGAGCAAGTTTAAATTCTTACCTAGAACAGAAGATCTTTCTTTATACAGTATCTGATATTTTCTGATTTGACCATTGGTCACTTGTGGTATCAGCCATTGAAGGGTGACTGTACGGGATTCTATTACAATAACTTTAAGTGACCTGGGTTCTGACGGTCCTGTATAACAAATAGAGCAAAACACCTCTGTAATTGAATTAGATAAATTATATTTTTAATTGCAGTTATGGTGAAAAATATAACAACAAAGGTCAACATAGGTAAGTGCATTTGTTTTTATCATTCTTTTACCTCATTCACACATAATACAAAAACAAGATTTACCTTAGTCAAGTGCTTCTGTGTCTTTGCTTATTTATTTTTTAACTTTTATTTTTTTCCAAGCACATTTACAAGAATTATCTAGTGAAGTGCCTTTGTATATTAACTTATTAATTGTTCCTTCTACATATATTTCCATCACAGACAATTAACAATTTAACTATACCAATTAATCTACACAGAATAACAATTACAGAAATCAAGTGTCTCTGCTTCATTGTTGTTACTTTTACCTCCCTCTACACACAATTACGAGAATAAATTAAGAATAATATATTTGCTAGTTTTCTGTTAATTCTTTTTCTTTTCACATAAAATTATGAGAATTAACTGAGTCTATGAGTATCTTTTAAATGTTTGTTGACACTTACAGCTCTCTATACACAGCAACATGTAAAAATGACTTTGTCAGCATTATTATTGCATCTACCTCATCTCACATACAATTATGAGTATAATGTCTTTCCATTACAATAATATTTCTATCTACATAACACCATATAAACACATAAGAACTACCCAAGTTAGATGATTTTGCCATTTTGGTGTTAGTTCTAACTCCCTCCACATCAATATATAAATATTTATGAAATACCTGAGTCAAATGTCTTTGCCAGTTTGATATTACTTTTACCTCCCTCCCCAGCAGGGTTTAATGCTGCCATTGTAAACATGTATTCTGTACCAGGAAGTAGATTCAGTATTTCAAACGTTGTTTGTGTTCCGTCCACTAAATCAATGTAACACTGAAACAGTATTGCAGTCCTGTAAAACAGAAATATACAAGAGTAAATTTTATCAAACAATCACAGTTCCAAAGAAGACAGTTCCTGATTGAAAACAGAACTGTTAAGTTCACTTTTCTGTACAGTAATCTTTCTTGTCTATGCAAAACTTACAACAAAGTATTTACATTTTGTTCATTCACATAACCAATGTCATAAACATGTTACATTTATACATGTCCTTCAAAACAAAAAACCTCTTAAATACTGGTGTTGATCCACATATAATTCTATGCTGACCAACTTCAGAGTTGATGCTGACCCCCTACATGACCTCATGTCATTGTCAGACCATTGGTTGGTCTGTTGTTTCCATTTTTTTTTATTACTTCACATCAGCAATTTTCAACTATTGGCGATGATACAATTTTTAAAAAAAAATCTCAAAGATTAATTTAAACACAAGTCCCCATGTTGTATGAAGTTCATATTATGAGTGTTTCTGTTCTACTCTGTACTAGCATGCAATTATGGTGGTAATAATTCAGTCTAAGAAATACATACATATATACATACATATATACACGTATATGCAATGGTCACATAATCTTAAGAAAAAACCCAAAATAAATCCTTGTACTAACTTTTCTTTATAATAGATGGCATACTGAGTGACATCAGTATATGATTTTTGTGTGGCTGGTATCCATGTCAGACTGACAGATGTTGAAGACATCACTGTAGGATCACTAAGTACAGGTGGGACAGGTGCTTCTGAAATGATTTTACAGATTTAAATGTGAGTGTTTAATTTTATTTTAGTGTTAAGAACATGTTACTCAGATAAATAAATTAATTAATTAATTAAATATATATATTTATGCTATATAAAATAAAATTTATGTAACAGATAACATAATTTCCCCTTTAAGAAATGTCAGTTTTTCTGAAATTTTAACAGTGTCCCATAGACAAAGTTTAAAAGTTATAACACATTTTGAAACCAACATGCATTTCTTTTAATATTTCAGAACAAATATATGATATACCTTATACATATAATTTGTATGGGGTTTAAATGATAAAATTACTTAAAACTGTGTACAGATGCCTAATATGGTTTATTTCTTGGCATGGTCATTCCTGTCAGCACCAGTGTCTGGATCCAAGGGAGATAACTGATAAAGCATGAAGATGATACAATGAACTGTATGCTGTTAGAAAGCATAAACTTTGCTGAAATTATAACCGAGTCTGGCCATAAATTGTAGGGGACTTGTAAAGAAAACTTTATAGAAATGAATTTTACTACAGATATATTTCATTATTTCCCATAAAGTTATTTGTATATTTTTCAACTAAGTAATAGAGTAATTTTATAGTCTTGCATCTTGAATTCTTTCCCCATTATGGAAAATTTTCTTACCTATAACAAAAACTTGAACAGATTTCTCTGAAGTGCCAATGGAATTCCCAGCTGTACAAGAGTATTGTCCTGAAATATAAACATTAAACTGAACATTAAAATTAAATCTCGATCTATATTTTAACACTCAATGGGTTAATAGATAAAAATTAATTCATTCTTTGTATTAGATAATTCTGTTCATTGATTTTCCAATACTTTTGCTGACAAATGTCTAAAAAGTTTGAGACCAATGGCATTTATACAACCCATAACTGTCAATGATCATGTGACTTTGTTTGAACGTGTGATGTATGATGATTTTGTGACTAAAAATGAATAACTGACAAAACGTTAAAAAGTCAGAATGTATACATATATATATGTGCATGTTTTTTATAAAAACTATTTAAAAATGGTATTCCCTGTTCACTCTTGTTCAAAACACATTAACCATTGTGAACAATGGAAAACTGTAAACAGTGGTCTATTATGCTAACACTCATGTTCATGCTGAGGTTGAACTTAAGGCGAGCATGGGAATGACAACTTCACTCTACCTGCATCAGAAGTTTGTATTATTTTGATTCCAAGTCTGTTGAATGCAGGAAAATATATTCTACCATCTGGAGAAGCAGTTATTGTGTTGCCATATCGATACCATTGAATTGTGGGAATTGGTATGCCACTTATTTGACATATGAGTTCCATGTCTTTGTTTTCATAAACAATAGGATTACCAACAATGTCCACTACCCAAGGTGGCACTGAAATATGGAAATTAAAAAAAAAATTATTTCAATTAAGCCATGTTATAAACATTTAACTTATTAGTGCAGTTTCATTCTGATTTTCTTAGCTGATTGTAGTAGCACGGAGTGGGGGTAATTTTTGTGTTGTGTGTTGTAGTAATTGTTATCACTTTAAATGTATTCTTTAACAAATTTCTTTTATATAATATATATATATAGATATATATATATATATATATATATACATAAATCTTGTTGTATGTTGCATCATTCAACTTGTCCAGTATTATACATATAAAATCATGACCAATCATGTGATATCTATTCAATTCTTAAAGCCAAATCAGAAGATCCTGGTACGAGACTGCTTGTCAATTTGCTTGTCAATGGTCAGTGGTTTTCTCAAGATATTCCAGTCATACGGAAATACATTCCTTTCTGTCTTTCTTGATTAAGTTTGCAAGTTTGCTAGATGGTTTTCTAAGCATAATAAGTCTCTCCATCATTCACCACCAAGAACTGTCAGCTTTAATATAGGTAAAAAAATTTGACAGGTCTTGAATCACCATGACTTTCCTCAACTTTAAGCTGAAGGAGTTTGCTGTATATGCCAATAATTACCATGTAAGCTGACAATTCCTGTTTGAGTTGACGTCCCTTGCATATTAGCTGCGACACAAGTATAGGAACCAACATGTGCCCAGTTTACTGATGATATTGAGAGTTGTTTTGAATCCAGAGATACCAACACTCCAGGTGGAAATAACTGGGTTCCCTGTAGAGAAGTAGAAAATAATAATACACATACAGGTGAACCAGTCAAAAATAAAATATTTTATCAAGATGCAATACTAAAACATATTGAAATCTAAAAAAAAACTAATTTTTTTTTTTGCTATTCTGAGTCTGTTCTTATCACTTTTAGCAGTAAGCATCCCAGGCAACAACTGCATCACTGTTCATGTAGAGTACAGTATAACATCTCTGTACAGCCAATCAAAAGAACTTATACAATCATGTGACATTAATATACAAGTTCAAATAACTCAGTAACAAAGTAGGTACATCAATCCTGTCATCTCTAAAAGTTTTTATTTTTAGGTAGCCCTAAAGACTATATGATTAACAAGTGGTAGTTTAATATATTAAAGAAACTGTTCAAACAGTTATGAAACAGTACATACATTGTAAAGCCAGTCCATGGTTGGTTCAGGATAACCTTCGACCTCACATGTAAACGTCAGGGAATCTCCCATGATGATATTTCTATCAACAGGACCTGAGATATAGTATGGTTTTACTGAAAAACAAATAATGATAAGATAATCTATAACAAATGTGAAATTATATAACTTACATTGAGTAGAATGGTAGAGTTTTGAAGTCTTACGCCTTGAGGTGGTCAGTTTATGAGGCACAAAAAAGTATACTGTTAACTGGGAAATTTTCGCGACAGTTAATATTCGCGAAAGTCAACATGGACATCTATTCGCGTTCTTTGAATTTCGCGAAATCTTATGATCACCAACACAAATAATATTGACTTTTTATATTAGCGATAGTTTAATTTTCGCGTCTAGCTTTACACGCGAATTAACGCGAAAAAAAAAACTATCGTGAAAATTTCCCGATTTACAGTAGTAATGGAGTTTTATGCCTAATTTCAGATTATTTCAGTTGAGTAATTATGCCTTATGCCCAATTTAAGATTCTCTTTACTTATATTGAGGTGGTCAGTTCTAAAATGAAAGAGGTAGCCTGAGTGCCCAGAGTAATTCTCTCTCACACTAGGATCTGCCTGAGTGGGATTCTAAACTAGGCAGTGAGAGGCTCATTGATCCCTAAGTTCTCACTTTAGACCACTTAACCAATGGGGCTCAAAAATTCACAAATTAGGTTGATATGTAGACTCTTTTGTACTTCATACAGACACATGCCATCTGTACCTCATACAGACACATGCCATCTGTACTTCATATAGACACATGCCATCTGTACTTCATACAGACACATGCAATCGTGCCATCTGCACTTCATACAGACACATGCCATCTGTACTTCATATAGACACATGCCATCTGTACTTCATACAGACACATGCCATCTGTACTTCATATAGACACATGCCATCTGTACTTTATACAGACACATGCCATCTGTACTTCATACAGACACATGCCATATGTACTTCATATAGACACATGCCATCTGTACTTCATACAGACACATGCCATCTGTATTTCATACAGACACATGCCATCTGTACTTCATACAGACACATGCCATCTGTACTTCATACAGACACATGCCATCTGTACTTCATATAGACACATGCCATCTGTACTTCATATAGACACATGCCATTTGTACTTCATACAGACACATGCCATCTGTACTTCATACAGACACATGCCATCTGTACTTCATACAGACACATGCCATCTGTACTTCATACAGACACATGCCATCTGTACTTCATATAGACACATGCCATCTGTACTTCATAGACACATGCCATCTGTACTTCATATAGACACATGCCATCTGTACTTTATACAGACACATGCCATCTGTACTTCATATAGACACATGCCATCTGTACTTCATATAGTCACATGCCATCTGTACTTCATACAGACACATGCCATCTGTATTTCATACAGACACATGCCATCTGTACTTCATATAGACACATGCCATCTGTAATTCATACAGACACATGCCATCTGTATTTCATATAGATAATGTAAAATATCAAAATATATATGATAAAAGAGGGCTGTATAGAGTAATATGGTGTTATGCTCCAGTCAAGATTCTTTATTTATATCAAGTCAGTCAGTCTGGTATGATGTTGGAGTCTCTACAGAAAACCATTTACATATGGAAAGTAAACTGACAAAACTTTCTCACACTAGGATCTGCCTCAGACAAATTCAAACCAAGACCATGAGACCAGTTAATTATTCCTTAGCATATGTATTTACCAATTTGGCCACTTATGCCCCCTTGATAAGGCTTGCCTGACAAAACAACAGGAGTTATCTCCTTTAACTATGTATTTAATTACTCACCTTTAACAATAAGATATGCTTCTGTAGAAACTGATCCTGCTTTGTTGGTTGCCTGACAACCATATAATCCTGAGGAGGACAGGGAGACATTCTTAATATAAAATCTGTCATAAGCCAATGTAATACCTTCTGCTGGTTGAATTTTAGCACCATCTAGAATGAAAAGTACAGTTATTTCCCCTGACAGAAATAAAACATTTTCATTTTAATTGTAAGAAACATATTAAAGTAAAACTTAGTTCATAACTATAAAACAAACATGAGATCTACAATGTCAAACCTATTAAAGAACTTGAAAATTAACAACTTTTAGTAACATATATATTAAAGCAGAGGAGAACAGGTCAAGCACTGTATGATGTTAATGAAGAAAATTCCATCAAAGAAGCTAGAAATGACCATTATGACATTGGCCCAAAGCAGAGGAGAACCAGACTGAATGGATGACCTCATGCTGCAACTAGAGTCTTAATAAAGGTATCAATTGCTGACCAGATGTTTTGACTGGAGCTACAAGAACAGATGAATGAAACACAATTTTACATTACCTTTATACCAAATGATATCAGGTTTAGGATCTCCATATACATCACAGGTGAGAATGACTCCTACACCAAGATTAACAGTTGTGTTTGACAACTTTCTGGTTACAACTGGTGGTACTAAAATAACAGAACAGAGAAAGTATAGGAGATAAATTTTTTTATTTGTAACAACTGTGTGGAATGAAAAATTTTTAGGTAACTTTTTGTTGTATTAGTAACAATGCAAAAAAGAGAGACTATTTGTTAAATTCATATCTCTGCAAAAGAGAGAAAGGAAAAATAGAGAGAAAGAGAAAGACAGATATTTTAAAAATGACCATGATAACTGCATCAGAAACAAAAACTTCAAGGCAATAAAATAAAGCCTCTACTACAAAATATATATTATAGCATACCTACCTAACACCTGTACATAAGCCTGGCCCTCTTCTATACCATATATATTATAGCGTACCTACCTAACACCTGTACATAAGCCTGGCCTCTACTATACCATATATATTATAGCATACCTACCTAACACCTGTACATAAGCCTGGCCCTCTTCTATACCATATATATTATAGCATACCTACCTAACACCTGTACATAAGCCTGGCCCTCTTCTATACCATATATATTATAGCGTACCTACCTAACACCTGTACATAAGCCTGGGCCTCTACTATACCATATATATTATAGCATACTTACCTAACACCTGTACATATGCCTTGGCCTCTACTATACCATATATATTATAGCGTACCTACCTAACACCTGTACATAAGCCTGGCCCTCTACTCTACCATATATATTATAGCATACCTACCTAACACCTGTACATATGCCTTGGCCTCTACTATACCATATATATTATAGCATACCTACCTAACACCTGTACATAAGCCTGGGCCTCTACTCTACCATATATTATAGCATACCTACCTAACACCTGTACATATGCCTTGGCCTCTACTCTACCATATATATTATAGCATACCTACCTAACACTTGACATCAGGCTGGGCCGGTACTATACCATATATATTATAGAGTGCCTACCTAACACCTGTACATATGCCTGGGCCTCTACTATACCATATATATTTCTTGCCCTACATGTGTACATCCCTTCTCTAGTTTTATTGATGTTGGAAATATGGAGCTCCTGGTTTTGTAGTCTAAAATACATAAAAATGTTATGAACATTAATTTTAATACTTATTTTCTTATTTTTTAACTCTTTAATGTAAGAGACCTGGCAACCTACTTGTAAAATAAATTACATTATCAACTCTGACCCACTAAATATAATTATGATGATATGTAATGTCTGTTCAATATTGGACTGCAATAAATGACTTTATTATACCTTTCAAGTAATTTGACTGGATAACTAACTGTTTGAAAATAAAATAATGTCACCCTTAGATTTACTAAGAATAAAGAATTGCGTGCGTGCTTCAGGGTAACATTAGTTGAGGAGTTATGGTAATGGGTAATATTACAAAAAATATCACATGTGCAAAAGGAATCCTAAATCACACAACCGAATGCATTTCGATCACAAGCAGCTAAACGTTTGATGGATACGATCTTTTATTAATATACATTTTATTCATATGCAAGTGTTTCCTTGATCAAGACTACCTGTCATCAGACGACAGGACGACAACCGTGAATGGCCAGTCTGAGATAGTAATCTTTTTTTTTTTCAAGTAACAGAGAATCTCAGTTTAAGAGAATATCTGGAGAAAGACATTTGGCATAATAAAAAAAATATAACATTCCTAAGAGGGTGATATTGCATATTTTCACCCCTCGGAAACCATTGTCAACCTCGGCTTCACCTCGGTTGACAATGGTTCCTAAGGGTGAAAATATGCAATATCACCCTCTTATGAATATAATATTTATATATTATACACTCTAGTTAAAAGATTTTTAAGGTGGTAAATTCTTAAAAATTTGAGGGAACAAGAGTGGCAGGGAGAAACCATTATGAACAATATCAACAATAGAATCTGTCTGAGTGGGTTTTGTATCACATGTAGTGGGTTAGAGGTCTGTCTGTCTGTCTGGGTTTTATAACACATGTAGTGGGTTAGAAGTCTGTCTGGGTGGGTTTTGTGTCACATGTAGTGGGTTATAGGTCTGTCAGTCTGTCTGGGTTTTGTAACACATGTAGTGGGTTAGAAGTCTGTCTGAGTGGGTTTTGTATCACATGTAGTGGGTTAGAGGTGTGTCTGTCTGGGTGGGTTTTATAACACAGGTAGTGGGTTAGAAGTCTGTCTGAGTGGGTTTTGTATCACATGTAGTGGGTTAGAGGTCTGTCTGGGTTTTATAACACATAAAGTGGGTTAGAAGTCAGTCTGGGTGGGTTTTGTAACAGAGGTAGTGGGTTAGAAGTCTGTCTGGGTGGGTTTTGTAACACAGGTAGTGGGTTACAAGTCTCTTTGAGTGGGTTTTGTAACATATGTTGTGGGTTAGAGGTCTGTCTGTCTGTCTGGGTTTTATAACACATGAAGTGGGTTAGAAGTCTGTCTGGGTGGGTTTTGTAACAGAGGTAGTGGGTTAGAAGTCTGTCTGGGTGGGTTTTGTATCACATGTAGTGGGTAAAGGGTCTGTCTGTCTGTCTGGGTTTTATAACACATGAAGTGGGTTAGAAGTCTGTCTGGGTGGGTTTTGTAACAGAGGTAGTGGGTTAGAAGTATGTCTGAGTGGGTTTTGTAACACAGGTAGTGGGTTAGAGGTCTGTCTGAGTGGGTTTTGTAACACAGGTAGTGGGTTAGAAGTCTGTCTGGGTGGGTTTTGTAACACAGGTAGTGGGTTTGAAGTCTGTCTGGGTGGGTTTTGTATCACATGTAGTGGGTTAGAAGTCTGTCTGGGTGGGTTTTGTAACACAGGTAGTGGGTTAGAAGTCTGTCTGGGTGGGTTTTGTAACACAGGTAGTGGGTTAGTGGTCTCTCTGAGTGGGTTTTGTAACATATGTTGTGGGTTAGAAGTCTGTCTGTCCGGGTTTTGTAATACAGGTAGTGGGTTAAAAGTCTGTCTTGGTTGGTTTTGTAACACAGGTAGTGGGTTAGAAGTCTGTCTGGGTAGGTTTTGTAACACAGGTAGTGGGTAAGAAGTGTGTCTGGGTGGGATTTGTAACTCAGGTAGTGGGTTAATGGTCTGTCTAAGTGGGTTTTTTTAACACAGGTAGTTGGTTAGAGGTCTGTCTGAGTGGGTTTTGTAACACAGGTAGTGGGTTAGACATTTGAGTGGGTTTTGTAACACAGGTAGTTGGTAAGTTGTCTGTCTGAGTGTGTTTTGTAACACAGGTAGTGGGTTAGAAGTCTGTTTGATTGGGTTTTGTAAAACAGGTAGTGAGTTAGCAGTCTGTCTGGGTGTGTTTTTTAACACAGGTAGTGGGTTAGAAGTCTGTCTGGGTGGGTTTTGTAACACAGGTAGTTGGTAAGAAGTCTGTCTTGGTGGGTTTTGTAACACAGGTAGTTGGTAAGAAGTCTGTCTGGGTGGGTTTTGTAACACAGGTAGTGGGTTAGAAGTCTGTCTGGGTGGGTTTTGTAACACAGGTAGTTGGTAAGAAGTCTGTCTGGGTGGGTTTTGTAACACAGGTAGTTGGTAAGAAGTCTGTCTGGGTGGGTTTTGTAACACAGGTAGTTGGTAAGAAGTCTGTCTGGGTGGGTTTTGTAACACAGGTAGTGGGTTAGAAGTCTGTCTGGGTGGGTTTTGTAACACAGGTAGTTGGTAAGAAGTCTGTCTGGGTGGGTTTTGTAACACAGGTAGTTGGTAAGAAGTCTGTCTGGGTGGGTTTTGTAACACAGGTAGTAGGTAAGAAGTCTGTCTGGGTGGGTTTTGTAACACAGGTAGTTGGTAAGAAGTCTGTCTAGGTGGGTTTTGTAACACAGGTAGTTGGTAAGAAGTCTGTCTGGGTGGGTTTTGTAACACAGGTAGTGGGTTTGAAGTCTGTCTGGGTGGGTTTTGTAACACAGGTAGTGGGTTAAAGGTCTGTCTGGGTGGGTTTTGTAACACAGGTAGTTGGTAAGAAGTCTGTCTGGGTGGGTTTTGTAACACAGGTAGTTGGTAAGAAGTCTGTCTGGGTGGGTTTTGTAACACAGGTAGTTGGTAAGAAGTCTGTCTGGGTGGGTTTTGTAACACATGTAGTGGGTAAGAAGTCTAGAAGTATGTCTGGGTGGGTTTTGTAACATAGGTAGTGGGTTAGAGGTCTGTCTGGGTGGGTTTTTTAACACAGGTAGTGGGTTAGAGGTCTGTCTGAGTGGGTTTTGTAACACAGGTAGTGGGTTAGAGGTCTCTCTGAGTGGGTTTTGTAACACATGTAGTGGGTTAGAAGTCTAGAAGTCTGTCTGGGTGGGTTTTGTAACATAGGTAGTATGTTAGAGGTCTGTCTGAGTGGGTTTTGTAACACAGGTAGTGGGTTGGAGGTCTGTCTGAGTGGGTTTTGTAACACATTAGTGGGTTAGAAGTCTAGAGGTCTGCCTGGGTGGGTTTTGTAACATAGGTAGTTTGTTAGAGGTCTGTCTGAGTGGTTTTTGTAACACAGGTACTGGGTTAGAAGTCTGTCTGGGTGGGTTTTGTAACACAGGTAATGGGTTAGAGGTACAATGAACCATCATTTGGCCACCAAGATTATTCATTTATATTTCATATTAACCATATTCCTAGGTTCTATCCAGCAAACATTGTAGAAAAAACACACAGTTACAATAAATCATCCAAAAATATAAAAGTTTGTAAAGCTTTAACAAGACCTTCAGAAAAATACAACAGCTTGCTTGTTTTTTCATCCATTTTTTTCAAATATTACATAACTTTAGTTTGAAGCAAACACCAAAGGAAAATGTATGTATATTCTGTCCTGTGAACAAGATGGAATGTAAATTTTGTACTGTCAATCTAAAACCTAAACAACATACTTACCTCAGCATTACTGTACTGTCTATAACCACTGACAATTTATCCAATAACCAGGTTATTGTCGGGAAGGGGTCACCATCCACCATACATGTGACCTTGACACCTTGACCTTTTACAACAGATGCATCAGTTGGTTTCTGTACAAGGATTGGAGCACCTGTATTTTGTTAAAAGGGAAACAAAATGAATAAAGAACAAAGCTTTTCAAATAAAATTGGCAGGATGGGCATTTTTGCTTTAATGATTGATTTGGGTTGAACTAAGTTGTTTAAGATTTCCCACTGACATGTGTGTAAATACCAAGGATCTTTAGGAAAATCATACAAAGAAATATCCTTGAAAAAGCATGGAAAACACCATATTTTCTGATAATTTGACAAAAATAATTCAGCACAGAAACAAAAAAATCTTGAACTGTATGGATTGACATTATGCGTTTATGGTACATTTTATGTACTTGTGCATGGTTACATTCAGTCACATATTTAGCCTGGTTTAACACGATTTTAATTTACAGTAGAACTTGGATAACTTAAACTTCGATATCTTGATAACCACGGATAACTCAAGGTAATTATGTTGTCCTGACTGGTTTTCTATATAATGTTGTCCTGACCGGTTTTCTATATAAACTATATGAGGACAACTTACCCCGTGGTACTCACGACTGCATTAAAATCATCCTTTAACTTAGATAACTCAAAGTCACGACCGAAGTCCCTAGTACTTCGAGTTATCAAAGTTCTACTCTATCTTTTATTCTTTAAAAATAAGAGTTTGTTACAAATGTGACCCTATCTATTGACACCTTTTGTATTGTTCTAGGTCTGTGGTACCAAATCTTATAGCTCAGACATAGTTTTCTTCAATACTATTGACACCAAAACATCATCATTCAGTTATAATTGTGTATTTGTTGTCTGTAATGCATCAACAGTTAAGTGTTGTGAGAACAGTTGGATAATAAAGTTAGTTTATAATGCTGAAAATTTATTAAAAAGGTTGTCAGTATCCATTCATTAAAATAAATAAACACAAAAACCAGAAATAAAACAGCAGAACCTATGTAAACCAAACACTGTCTAAACCAAACACTAGCAGGACTGATGATTCTGTTTAGAAAGATTTTGCATTAACAGACATAAATATAATTGGTTTGTCTTAATAAGTAATAAAATTAAGAAAGAATTTTGTCTCACTTCAGATTTGGTTTAGACAAGTTGTGCTCTTTATTATACACATAACAAAATGTGTTCCCATTTAGCCATACAGTATAAAATCAAAATAACATCAATAATACAACTCACCACCAACACTGATTTCTGCTACTTTAGAAGTTCTAGTTGAAGGAACAGAATAATTATTAACAGCAACACAAAAATAATTCCCCTCATCCAATTTTTGTATATTTGAGAAGAAAAGATCCCATATACCATTATTAGGGTCAACTATAAATACTGACTGCTCCCCAGACCTGTACGCCATTGGTCTGTCATCTTTGTACCATACCACTGAACTTAGAGGAAAGCTGATTGGTGGAGAGCATGGCAATGTGGTTGGTTGTCCTGCTATGGCAAAAATACTATAGGGCTGTCTTACAAAGTCTATTTCTAAATCTGTAAAAAATATATATAAAAAACAAATAAAAATATAATGCAAGTATATGTATGTATAGTTTGAAGCTAGACTAAATACAAAACTTGCAATGATGCAGTATGTATTATTTAAAACAGTAATTAAACAAAAATACAAATCATTCAAAATCAAAAGCTGAGTAAAAATTAATGACAGCCATGACACCAGTTATAATTTAGTTAAAGTCTGTAATGAACTGTAGGCCTACTAGGTTGATGCTTATCCAAGATGTGGAAGGTCGAAGTGAACAAACTCTCCACTGAATTGGTTGTTGCAAGAATGTTTGCAGGTATCCCCCAAATTGACAGGTGCGTGAACTAAGCTATGTGAAAATCATATGACATACTAAAAGAAAAACAAAGCAGTCCTGCTGAGCCTTGAACCCACAACCCTGAAATCGCAGGTCCTCAATCTTGATCATTTGTATATGTTTACAAACACCAGGTCCTAAGAAGTCTTAGATTCTGAAGTATTATACTCACATGAGTTTTGGACTTGTATTTGTGAAGACGAAGCTGATCCAAGTTTATTTTCACCATGACATGTGTAATATCCATCATCGACTATCTGAAGGTCACTTATATACAGACTTCCATTGTTCAAGGCTCCAATACGATTATCAAATCGTAATATCTCATTGTTTTTATACCACTTAATCTCTGGGAAAGGATGACCCCTAACTGGACAATCAATGACCAGTGGCAAGTTTCTTGGAGAAATGATGTTGGAACGATGTAATGTGCTATCGATATAAGGTGGTTTTTCTGTTGCTAAAAACATAAATTGATAAACAAGTTAGATATGAATAATAAGACCTGTCATAAAAAAGGGTAGCTCACCTGTTGATCAATTAAATCCAAAATACTAACTCATGTTATGAGCTATATATTACCATATACATGTAGTTCTGATTATCATAAATACTATATCATTATGTTAAGTAAGGGTGTGTTCAATGTGAAATTTGGTGCTAATTATAATAAATCATGTTGGATGCAAAAATTGAATGAGATGCATCTACAAGTCATACATCTCAATATGAATATTAAAAAAATTGTGACTTTCGAGTAAAATTTGATGTTTACACATGGCAGTGACATAGATGTCTCTGTCAACTATCAAGATGATCAAATGGTAAAACAGCCAAAGAAACATCTGATAATAAATCCAGACTTTAGGCCACCTTTATTAATGTAATTAAAAAGAATTATTTCCTTTAACAGAATATAAAGTACCAATAAGTTTCAAAACAATTTCCCTTAATAATGTGGGGCCTTGGTGGTCGAGTGGTCTAAAGTGCGCGCTTATGGATCACAGCACCTCTCACCGCCTGGGTTCGAATCCCACTCGGGACAGATACTAGTGTGAGAAAGTTTGTCAGTTTGCTTGCCGAAGGTCGGTGGTTTTCTCCGGGCACTCCGGTTTCCTCCACCATCCCAGAACTGACCACCTCAAAATAAGTGAAAGAATCTTAACTGGGGCGTAAACCTCCATTACTCCACTCCACTCCTTAATAATTTTATTTCTTTCATTGCTTTTAAAATTTATAAATACAAAATGCAATGTCGTTTTAATGAACAGAAGGAAACTGGAAAAGATTTAATTAGTTTTGTCAAAAACCATTTGTCTTTTTATTCTACTGTTCTTAATCATTAGGAAAATATAGATATACTTTTTTTTTCACTTGAAATTTATGCAAAAACATATCTAAAACTGTGCTTTTTATCTAGTTCTTTCATTTTTTTCTTTATATTTTGTAGGTATTGTTAAGTTTTGTATAGATATATTGCAGTTGTCATTTAAATATAGTATGATTCAATAATAATAATAATAATAATAATATGTATTTCTCATATAAGCATAGAGAAAAATTGTTAAAAAAAGGTTACATAATATTAAATGTAATACAATATAACCTGTGTATAATTAACACACTGGGAACTGAGCAAAGGTGGACTTAATAGACAGGTGGACTTTATATAGACAGCCCCCTATATGTACGAGTAACTTAAAGTAATAATATATAAATAGGGGGAAAATGTTAATTACCTATTAAAATAATTATTGATTTATATACATGTATTATTTAAGTTATTCTCATTTTATATTTTAAAAACAGATTGTTCAGAAATAATTATGCAAAAAATTAAACAGTATTTTAATTTAGATGTTCAGCTGCTGACATGAAAAGTATGACTTCATATATTTTTCTTCAAAATTTTATGCATTAGGCCACAATTAAAAATATCTTTGTTGCCCTACCCTTACTCTCATTATTGGGTAGGTAGGTAGGCTTTCTTTTTTTTTTTCCCCTCATAGTTTTCTTTTCTGGTTACCTTGTGTGTTTACTAGTACATCTTCATCACTACGGCATTTGTATCACATTGAATTATAACTGTATAAGCAACTTGACAACTAAGGTTGGCGACTAAATCTTGAAAAGGAAAGAGAAACGAACGGGAATTTATTAGCACAGAATTGTGAAAAAAAAAAAAAAAATCACACAGCATTTTTCAATAAAATATTTTCAGTCGGTGGGATTTTTTATGGTCAGTCGCTAAGGGGAAACAAACTATATTTTTATTTTGGCCTTATCGGTTTATACAGAAGATTGTAACACTATCTAAGTTACTACATTGTATACACAGTGATGAAATTTATGTTAATGTTATTTATTGCCAAACTTCATAATAAAAAAATCAAAGAAATTTGATTGATATTTTCACGAAATTTAAGGAATAATAAAATTTTAAGAAAGATGATTAAAAAGTGAACTTTATAGACAAGTTGGAGATTCATTTGGGACTGAAAGCGTGGACTTTAATTACATTAGACAGGTGGACTTAATATGGAAGGTCATTTTATAGTAAAACCCATTGGGAATACTTAAGACCAGTTTTTATAGACAGGTGGGCTTTATAAAGAGGTGGACTCTATAGCAGGTTATACTGTATATTTATAACATGTATAAGTAATATGAAATGTTATACTCTACAATATAATATCCATTTGGTCCTTCCTACCAGATTATTAACTTGAATATTGTAATGTCTTATAACGTTATATAAACATTTACTTGTCTATGTGCTGCACATATTATTTGTATTCTTAATGTAAATAAAGTTTATTATTAAAAAAAAGTATCGATACATTTTATGTGTAAAACTTCAAAAAGTGGAATTTTTTGGCATTTACCTGTATCTATCTATAACAAACTGGATATTTATAAAGCATACCTAATCTATACACAAACCTGTTACATTGAAGAAAACTTTTAAACTTTTAACTTCTATCCCCAACGCTTTATTTCTGGCAACACAATTATACATTCCAGAGTTAACAGGTGAACCAATCAACACTAACTTCATGTAGAACTGACCAATCAAACCATAGGGAATAAATGTTTTAAATGTTGAGTTGATCTGTGTTCCACCAAGAAATATCTCCCCATTTCTTTCCCAGTAGATCTCAGCTGGTGGAGAACTCTCTCCTGTTATACACTCCAATGAAGAGTTATCTCCCTCTATTAAGTTAACAGGTAATGGATTTGTTTGGAAAGGTTTTATGTCTTAAACAAAGAAACAATACTTCATTATATAATATTAACAATTCAGCTGTGTCTACAACATAGAAGATCTGACATAAATGTTTATGTAATATTAATTGTTTTTAAACCAGCTGATTAAATCTCCATGCCCAGGCCTTGTACAATACATTTACATTTATTTAATAAGTTTAATGAACTTGAATTTCATATGAACTCAAATGTAAGATTCCTACATTCTATAAACTGTCCTTTTTTAATTATTTTTCTTAGTTATAAAAACTAGCACTTAAATAATTGATAATATGTACCGGTACAAGTCATACCACAATAAAGCTGAAGTCATTACATTTTACAATGATAAGATTAAATAATACCTAGAAGATGAAAGGTGTTGGTTATAATGTTGTTTTTTATATATCTCAATGGATCATTCTATGTACAAGTTGTATTATGCCTTATATTAGTAAGTGTGTATAAGAACCTGCAGTGTATTAGCTCACACTTCAGGAAACATTTTGGTAAGGTGCTACTTAACCGAGTCAGTATGCCACAGACAAGCATAGCACTCCCCTAGTCAATTGTTCTAGAATCAGGTGAACCAGTCAATAGCTGTCTTTTTAATGTCAAGTGCCAAGTGATTTAGCAATATCTCGAATTATAAATTAAAATTATGTATGACTCAGCCAGGGTTTGAACCAATGATCTCCTACTCTTGAGGTCGAAGCTCTTCCAATGAGCCACTGAGGTAATTTTTGGAGATGAAAGTGATATTACACAACTGTTATATGGTTACTTATGGCTTTATTACATGGAATTGGAGATATATTGTATCATAAAATATAAATGTATTGATATTTTTCTACATTTCTTTAAAATTTCATAGTTGTGTGGTTTCAAATATAAATTCCAAGTGAAAAGTTTTAAAAAATACACTTATCTATTCAAGAAAGCAATTATATCAAAAATGTAAATGGTGCTAAAAAAAAGATGCTAAAATTATCAAATTCTTCTTCTCACAAATACTTATGTTAAATAATTTTTAATTTAATGAGACAAGTAAAACATTTATAATTATTATCAGTGAGACAACATAAAATGGTATAAAACTATATTAATAAATCACATGAATTATTACTATCTGTATGGGTAAGGTTAATCATAACTCTGTGAGCTGTATATATACCTAAGTGAAAATTTGTATCTCATCAAACATTAAGAAACAATGTGTTCAAACAATGCTTTTATTATACATTAACAATTGCAAACTGAAAAACTATCAGAGCTTTAAATCCATTGGTCCTGGATTTAAATTGATGATTACATAATTCTGCATGTTATCTAACTCAGCATCAGAGATTTTAAAATGTTTTACAAAAATCTGATTTTGAAGTATGTTATTTGTTGTAGTGTACTGTAGAGCCATAACATTTTTGTCAGTTTAACTACACAAACTACTAGTCATAAGAACCCACCATGGCCAAGAGGTTAGCATATATAAGCATTTAAACCTTTTCTGTCTTACATATATTTTCAGCTTAACCCTGCTTAACAGCATGGGAGAATAGAATTTTTAATTACTTTTTTAAGAAAGAACATTTATATGTGGAGACCAAAACCTCATTTTTCACCTATTTTATGGTAGTCAATTTTGGGGAATATGGAATGCCGAGTGGAAACCACTTACCTTCAGTAAGCAGGCCTTTGGCAGAAAGAAGAGCTGTGATTGGAAGCAAGAGGAGCTGTGATTGGCAGCTAGAGGAGCTGTGATTGGCAGCAAGAGGAGCTGTGATTGGCAGCTAGAAGAGCTGTGATTGACAGTAAGAGAAGCAATGATCTGTTAGCTTGTGATTGAGATCATTCTGTATTAATATTGTATGTACTATACTTACATGCTTGTATTATTAATGCAAAATCTGATACAGCTATTGTTGAATTATCTGTTTTTTCTTTGACAACACAAGTGTAGTTACCAAGGTAACCGGCTGTCATCTTTGGAACCAATAGAGTATTATTTGAAAATATAGAACTATTTAATGGTCGTTTTCCTCCATTAAGATTCCATTCCACAGTTGTGTTATAATCAGTCTCTGATGTTTGAGAGAACAGACAATGTAAATAAAGATCATTTCCAAACACAACTGACTGGCTCCGAGGAATTACGATAAAATCTGGAAAAAAATCCCAATATATATCAGTGCATACTAAAAACTAAATGACAAAGCACCATAACAAACATCACAGTAATATTTATTTATTTATTTATTTATTTATTTATTTATTTATTTATTTTATTTAATTTATTTTACTATTGGAGTTTTTTTGTTCTAAAATTTGTCTGATGCCAGGTGGGTTAAGAACAGAATTTTTGAGCTCTTTTTAATTTTAGTGAGTGCAAATAGCATTTAACTTCAAACTTTTCCTACAAACTATTGATATATATTTACTGCAATATAAACATTAAATACAACCTATACTTACTTATATTTGCCACTAGATTTTTCAGTAAAGCTGTTAACAGTACAAAACCAAACACAAAATGTCTCTTTATATCCATAATGGTGTCTGTCTTATCTAATAACATAAAATATAAGATGTACATATCATAAATATGTAAAAACAAGAAAAACATATTGTATATGTCTCATCATTCTCAAAACTTTGAAGTGGAAAACAGCTTATGGTTCATATTACCTCTCACTGCTAAGGACACCAACCCATCTTGAGTGAATTCTTGTGTGAAAAAGGTTGTCTTGCCAACCAATGAGTATGTTTTTTAAAACCATTCCAGAATTGGCGGAGGTGTAAAACAATATTTCTCCACTCCACCATCACAGAACTGACTGTCTCCATATACACTTATAATGAAATTATCTTTACTGAGGCATAAAACACCATCCAAAAAGTGAGTATCACAGTACAAATAAAAGTATCTTGACTTCAAATAAAATTCTCAGAAATACTAGTATCCAAGGAGTCCTCTGTTCTCTTCATTCAATTAGTCCATTATAAGGTCAAAAACAGGATTAGTTTTAACAAAACACATAAGATATAAACACAAACCCCTTGGTAACTAAAAACAGTTCTGACAGACAGACAAATGATTGGACCAATAGACAGATTCTTAAAGAACCCCTCAAACTAAGTTTGCAACAGTAACTCTACATTTAATTCACTGAAAAAACAATTGTTAGCTCACACATAAAACCATCTAAATTTTATCCTAAAGAATTTTTTTAAATTAAAAAACCCAAGAAAGTTTAACCACATGAATGTTAAAGGATTCTACAGTGGTAACACCTAACTAACAGACCCATGCCATTTTAAACCATTTTTAAAATATGCCAAATTTAAATTCTGATTTTACAAACAAAGTAGTTTAATAAGTGAAAACATAAAAACTTACAGGGTCATGAATTTGAACTTTGATCCTGACTCCAATATGAGGAAAATGCAAAAAACAGCAAAAGAAAAACCTCCATGTCAATAGTAGAATATAGTTTAGATAAACTGTGGGGAAACAGTGCTACAAAGAGCAAAATCTGCATTGAATTATTTTAAAAAAATAGCTTAAACAAAAGGAAAATTTCACAAATCAAAAATAAGTCATGACCTTAGAGTTTGTTTTTGAAGCTGAATCAATGAAAACACCAAAACCTAAAAAACTCATAATATAAAATTACATAAAGTCAAGATATATTGCTACTTAAAAATATCCAAAATGAAATATAAACAAATGTAGCTACAATGTCATGACCTTGATCCTATTTTAAAGATCGTTTGAAGGAAATGTCAGAATTGAAAAACCATGTCATTATCTTTTCCAATAGTTAATATATATTGATTTGAAGCCATTTCACAACATTTTCAAATTTAATCGAATTCAAGAATGTTTAGAGATAAATTCACAACATTAACCTATAGGCTAAAGAACTTTACATCCCTAGTTTATCTTGGCCAAGTTTTAGTAGTCATGGCAATGCCAAAAACAAATCTGCATTGCTCAAGCCTATGTACTTCAGATCATGTTTCCTTGAAATCTGTCTATGGGTATTAATTCTTAAGGAAAAGTAACAAAGCATACGTGCACAAATACATGCTAGATGATGCCATAAGCTCATTTGATCTTTGGTAAGATTAGCTCAAGAAAACAATACATGTATTAGAATGTACACAGGGAGAGATTTCAAAATTATCTACATCTTATATGTAAAATAAATAAGAGTACCATCCAGATTGTACATGCAATGACATCTGTTTTTGAGAATGCTTTAATAAAAGAACAATGCTGAACTTTTTGTAAGTAAGTATGCATAATTAAAAACAAGAATGCAATCTTACATGATGCAGTAATTCAGTTATGAGACATATTGAGGAAACAATAATATTTGTTTTTATAATGGCTGAATTATGATCTATAAGTGATTGTCTCTCTTTTTGAGAGTTTACCTAAGAGAACTTAGTCAGGTAACGATCTATAAGTCATGATCTATCTTTTGACAGTTCACCTGGGAGAAAGTCAGGTTTTAAAGTTTATCTTTTATTACTATCTAATCTGATTTTGTACTTAGAGCCTTGAACTAATTTCTACAAATTATTTAAGTTATATTCTTCTTAAATCTGATTCACAGATACTTGTGCCGACACTAACGGCTAAAACACGTAACTTCCACTCTAACAGCTAGAACAAGTAACATCAGGTTAAACACAGAACTACAGGTACTTTGATTTTTGTTCATTCAGTTATTTTGTGTAATTTTTGCTGGTTTAATTACCATTTCTGTGGTATTTATACTTTTTTATATAAAACACTGTATATCATAGCTATTTGTATCACTGGGTCTATAGAATATTTAGTTTTTTGTCAAGCCTGGCATTGCCATAAGGCCAGACTTTGGTGTTACTTTTCTGGTGTCATATGCGAAAGCGGTGTGTCAAAATGTGACAGTTTAATTTGTTAAAGTAATGTATTTTCTACTTGATAAAAAAACTAACCAGACAAGACATTTAAATCCGGGGAATTCTTGTCTTATATAACATCTTATGTCATTTATTTTAGAATGATAATTTTCCTGGTTGCTTCGCTGTTCCTAGTTTTGCATAATGGTCACATAGCTGAAGGTGAGTTTATGTTGTATGACAAAGACAATGTCAATTTTAGACAATTTTAGGTTCATTTGCAGATTGACTTAGAGAGCTAGAGACAATGTCATTATTTCATTATAAGTCTTCTACATGTACTCCATATCTTTGCAACAAAAATATCCTATTTATATACATGCAGTGATTTTGCTATGGTTTTTAAAAACTACCTTCCACCTTTCAGATTGGGAAAATTTGGACCCTTTTTATGTCACATATTACACTCAGAATTTTTGAAATTCATTGCAAAGATCTTATATTGTGACAATATCTAACAGTTTTGTCTGTCAGAACAGTTTTGGACAACTGGATTTCACTTAAACTATTTAATTGTGTGTCACTGTAGCCTTTTGGGGAATTTTAGTTGTCAAATTAGGGAAATTTTAGTCATATTTCTCAAGGGGAAACTACCTAGTAATTTTAGGCAAACAAAACCACTGACATGTATTAAGAAAATAAAAGTTTCATCTGTTATGTATTATATCCCTGCTTAGACCATGACAAAGCAAAGCAATGCATTAACTCTTGGGTTAAGGTCAAATCTAAAACCAAATTGAGTAAGGGATACCTTTGGTTGATGCAGAATAAAAATCCTTCAGGCATTGCTGTCCAAAATCAATGATGAGTTCTAAATGACTAAATGACGGACACAGATTTATTTATGGAATGATTTAGCTAAGTAATAAATATAGCTAAGCTTTATTTTAACAAGATTCTATGAAAAACATTTGGTTTGTCAGATTTGATAGACCATGCAAGTAAAATGTTCTAGAAAATATTTTGAGAATCTTTTACTCTGAAAGGAACAAGCAAAAAGAAGCCAAATTAGTAAATAATAATTTTGAGAGATGATGTGGAATTAGTAAATAATATTTTTGAGAGATGATGTGGAATTAGTAAATAATATTTTTGAGAGATGATGTGGAATTAGAAAATAATATTTTTGAGAGATTACGTGGAATTAGAAAATAATATTTTTGAGAGATGATGTCAAATTAGTAAATTAGTAAATAATATTTTTGAGAGATGATGTCAAATTAGTAAATAATATTTTTGAGAGATGATGTCAAATTAGTAAATAGAATTTTTAAGAGATATATTTCCTACTCTTAATTTAACATTTATTTTATAATCTGAAGCTGCTACAAGATATGACTATGGTGAAGCATTGCGACTATCTATTCTGTTTTATGATGCTCAAAGATCAGGAAAACTACCTGCAGATAACCCAATACCATGGAGACATGATTCTGCCTTACAAGATAGTGATGGATCTGTGGACCTCACAGGAGGATGGTATGATGGTGAGACACACATTATCAAAATAAACAATAATGCTTGATGTTAAAATAAATCATAAAATGACTTATTTTTTTTAATTTATATAAAAAGAATTATTTGAACATACCAGTAATCATATAACAAGCTTAAAGTTTTATTTGAGTCTAGTTCATCACTATGGCAACATAAGTGCTCATCTTTATAGGCAATTTGAGCCTTACAACATAGACAGCCAGCCATATGCATACTGAATAAAACTTGAGTGTCAGGTGAAATAGCCAATCTGAAGGTGAAATCAAGGTGTGTGTGTGTGTGTGTGTGTGTGTGTGTGTGTGTGTGTGTGTGTGAACAAATCCATCTTTATGAAAATCATCCATGTATACTTTAGCTTGGTCAGTGACAGTGTTAACACTGGATTGGTCCTCTATTACGTTTGTAAGCTTGCTTCTACTTCTTCTTTAAGTGACAAGTAGTTTATTAAGTAAACTCTATTTTACATCAGTTCAGAAACAAGTTATAACTGAATACTCAAATAAATCCTGTGCCAAATTTCAGCACATGGGAAAAGTTTATACAAGTGTAGGAGGAAAACCTGGTGAAACACTATCCTAGCTGTTCAGACACTGCAGACCCTACTGTAACCTTATCATATATATAAACCTAGTCCTATAAAACATTGATTTATATATTATCTTAATGTTATATTCAAAATAAGACACTATTACGTAAATTTAAAACTAACTTTTATAGTAACCAAAAATTGCTTACACAAAAAGATGGGCAAATATAATTTAACTTTGTGTTGTAACAATCTTTGTGATGAATTTCATTAATTAATGGTGTGTAACATGTGATGATTGAATAAATAAATAAATAAAAATAAATAAATAAATAAATAAATATCAATAAATAAATAAATATTTCCTCTTAATTTGCTGCTGATCCTAAAATTACTGAAGAATAACTAGTGACAAACTTCCACACTGTAATGTTCTATTTTGAGATAGATAAGAGCTGTAGAAAGTAAAAGGTGAAAGGATACACTTAAGATCACTTAGCTACTGAAGCAGCACTAAGATGATTAAATTCACATTTACATCATTTTTTATCATTTACACAATTAAGACTTATGAGTCACTCTTTAACATGTCTGAATTAACTTAGATACAAATACGTGTGTATAGTATTTGGAATGTTTCATCTTTAAATGCACAATGCACTCTCTCTCTCTCTCTCTCTCTCTCTCTCTCTCTCTCTCTCTCTCTCTCTCTCTCTCTGAAATATATGTATATGTTTATGTTATTTTAGCTGGAGACCATGTAAAATTCAATTTCCCCATGGCAGCAGCTACAACAAACTTGTTATGGGGACTTGTCAAATGGACAGATGGGTATCAGTCTAGTGGTCAGTTGGATATGATGTATGATATGATAAAATGGCCACTGCAATATTTTCTTAAATGCTGGCTTCCAGATACTAGTACATATTATGTTCAGGTACATATACAATGAATTAGTATAAGATACACACTGTTACTATGACAAGGTTGGTCAGATTCAAAGCAAGTACCTTGGTCAGTAGGAAATGTTTTTTTTGAATGTGTATGGTATTATATTTTTAAAACTCACATGAGTTATGTTTATGATTCAAAATGCTATTGTATATTAACAAAAAAGTGTTGCTGCCAAAATGAACACTAGAACATTTTTACCCCCCCCCCCCCCCCCCCCCTTCTTATAATGGTAATTTGAGTGTTACAAGTTGTAAACAAAATATTCCATATTACATCATGGGCAAAACAAGAACTACATGAACTACATTAAATGTAAGCACTTGACCTTATGCCCTAGATTTAGATTCCTAAACTTTTTGCTACTTTAACAAGTTATTGGTGTAATGATTTTTCACCCACCTGTACTGATTATTTTAGTAATTTCAATATATTACAATAGCAAAAATTCCCTAAATTTTATGCTGACAGAGGTAGACTTGTTATAAATAACTATCAGATATCTTTTTTGTATTTTATTTCTTTCATCATTTTTTAATATAATTCTCTGATTTGGCTGTAATTAGGTGAGCCAGGCCTCTGAGTTGAGTTGAGTAATGGTGCAAAAATTCCCTGACTTGGCTGTAATTAGGCAAGCCAGGCCTCTGAGTGGAGTTGAGTTGAGCTGAGTAATGGTGTATCAATTCCCTGACTTGGCTGTAATTAGGCGAGCCAGGCCTCTGAGTTGAGTAATGGTGTTTATCCACCAACCTTTGCCATTTTCAAACTGACAAACTTTATCACAGAAGGAACTATATGAACCTGTAATCCATAAGCACGTACATGCCCAAGGATTTTCTGTGATGATTTATGAGACACATTAGAATTTTCAGTCATAGCTTGATTGATAAATATCGTTTTTAACTTGGATGCTTCTTCAGGCAATTTTTTAAGAAAGCTTATACAAGTACTTGTAATAGCAGAATGGACAATTTTCTTTAGTACCCATGTACTTTTAAACATCATATGAGCACCTTTTCAAAGATCAAGACAAAAACAAAACTTTATCACAACATATTTCAATCTTTGAACCAAATCATATATTTTTGTTTGTACCTGGTTTTATTTGACCTTAGGTTGGAGATGGAAAATTAGATTTTGCATACTGGGGACGTGCAGAAGACATGACAATGGCTAGGCCAGCATTTAAGGTCACACAAAATAATCCAGGAAGTGATGTAGCGGGTAATACAGCAGCGGCATTCGCTGCGGGATCTATAGCTTTTAAAACTAAAGGTAGATTTTATTTGTACATTTTTAATTACATGTATATTATATCTGGAAACTGAAATGCAGTAAAAGAGTTTAATGCACAAGCCAAGATTCTTTCACTTTTATAGAAGCAGTCAGTTCTTGGATGGTAGAGGAAAAATGATAAAAAAAAACCTAACAAACTTCCTCACACAAAGATCTATTCTGATTTGGATAAGAACTGTAGTAAGACAGTAAGTGTTGTGTCTTATAAGTGCATGCTTTAGATCACTCAGGATTATAAGTGCATGCTTTAGACCACTCAGGATTGGAACCTAGTCAGTAAGTGCTGTGCCTTATAAGTGCATGCTTAAGACCACTCAGGATTGGAACCTAGTCAGTAAGTGTTGTGTCTTATAAGTGCATGCTTTAGACCACTCAGGATTATAAGTGCATGCTTTAGACCACTCAGGATTGGAACCTAGTCAGTAAGTGCTGTGCCTTATAAGTGCATGCTTAAGACCACTCAGGATTGGAACCTAGTCAGTAAGTGTTGTGTCTTATAAGTGCATGCTTTAGACCACTCAGGATAAGAACCTAGTCAGTAAGTGCTGTGTCTTATAAGTGCAAGCTTTATACCACTCAGGATTAGAACCTAGTCAGTAAGTGCTGTGTCTTATAAGTGCAAGCTTTATACCACTCAGGATTGGAACCTAGTCAGTAAGTGTTGTGTCTTATAAGTGCATGCTTTAGACCACTCAGGATTGAAACCTAGTCAGTAAGTGCTGTGTCTTATAAGTGCATGCTTTAGACCACTCAGGATTAGAACCTAGTCAGTAAGTGCTGTGTCTTATAAGTGCAAGCTTTATACCACTCAGGATTGGAACCTAGTCAGTAAGTGTTGTGTCTTATAAGTGCATGCTTTAGACCACTCAGGATTGAAACCTAGTCAGTAAGTGCTGTGTCTTATAAGTGCATGCTTTAAACCACTCAGGATTGAAACCTAGTCAGTAAGTGTTGTGTCTTATAAGTGCATGCTTTATACCACTCAGGATTGGAACCTAGTCAGTAAGTGTTGTGTCTTATAAGTGCATGCTTTAAACCACTCAGGATTGAAACCTAGTCAGTAAGTGCTGTGTCTTATAAGTGCATGCTTTAAACCACTCAGGATTGAAACCTAGTCAGTAAGTGTTGTGTCTTATAAGTGCATGCTTTATACCACTCAGGATTGGAACCTAGTCAGTAAGTGCTGTGTCTTATAAGTGCATGCTTTAAACCACTCAGGATTGAAACCTAGTCAGTAAGTGTTGTGTCTTATAAGTGCAAGCTTTATACCACTCAGGATTGGAACCTAGTCAGTAAGTGTTGTGTCTTATAAGTGCAAGCTTTATACCACTCAGGATTGGAACCTAGTCAGTAAGTGTTGTGTCTTATAAGTGCATGCTTTATACCACTCAGGATTGAAACCTAGTCAGTAAGTGTTGTGTCCTATAAGTGCAAGCTTTATACCACTCAGGATTGGAACCTAGTCAGTAAGTGTTGTGTCTTATAAGTGCAAGCTTTATACCACTCAGGATTGGAACCTAGTCAGTAAGTGCTGTGTCTTATAAGTGCATGCTTTAAACCACTCAGGATTGAAACCTAGTCAGTAAGTGCTGTGTCTTATAAGTGCATGCTTTATACCACTCGGGATTGAAACCTAGTCAGTAAGTGTTGTGTCTTATAAGTGCATGCTTTAGACCACTCAGGATTGAAACCTAGTCAGTTAGTGTTGTGTCTTATAAGTGCATGCTTCAAACCACTCAGGATTGAAACCTAGTCAGTAAGTGCTGTGTGTTATAAGTGCATGCTTTAGACCACTCAGGATTGGAACCTAGTCAGTAAGTGTTGTGTCTTATAAGTGCATGCTTTAGACCACTCAGGATTGAAACCTAGTCAGTAAGTGCTGTGTGTTATAAGTGCATGCTTTAGACCACTCAGGATTGGAACCTAGTCAGTAAGTGTTGTGTCTTATAAGTGCAAGCTTTATACCACTCAGGATTGGAACCTAGTCAGTAAGTGTTGTATCTTCTAAGTGCATGCTTTAGACCACTCAGGATTGGAACCTAGTCAATAAGTGCTGTGTCTTATAAGTGCATGCTTTAGACCACTCAGGATTGGAACCTAATCAGTAAGTGTTGTGTCTTATAAGTGCATACTTTAGAGCACTCAGGATTGGAACCTAGTCAGTAAGTGCTGTGTCTTATAAGTGCATGCTTTAGACCACTCAGGATTGGAACCTAATCAATAAGTGTTGTGTCTTATAAGTGCAAGCTTTATACCACTCAGGATTGGAACCTAGTCAGTAAGTGCTGTGTCTTATAAGTGCAAGCTTTATACCACTCAGGATTGGAACCTAGTCAGTAAGTGTTGTGTCTTATAAGTGCATACTTTAGAGCACTCAGGATTGGAACCTGTGTCTTATAAGTGCATTCTTTAGACCACTCGGGATTGAAACCTAGTCAGTAAGTGTTGTGTCTTATAAGTGCATGCTTTAGACCACTCAGGATTGGAACCTAGTCAGTAAGTGCTGTGTCTTATAAGTGCATTCTTTAGACCACTCGGGATTGAAACCTAGTCAGTAAGTGTTGTGTCTTATAAGTGCATGCTTTAGACCACTCAGGATTGGAACCTAGTCAGTAAGTGCTGTGTCTTATAAGTGCATTCTTTAGACCACTCGGGATTGAAACCTAGTCAGTAAGTGTTGTGTCTTATAAGTGCATGCTTTAGACCACTCAGGATTGGAACCTAGTCAGTAAGTGCTGTGTCTTATAAGTGCATTCTTTAGACCACTCGGGATTGAAACCTAGTCAGTAAGTGTTGTGTCTTATAAGTGCATACTTTAGAGCACTCAGGATTGGAACCTAGTCAGTAAGTGCTGTGTCTTATAAGTGCATGCTTTAGACCACTCAGGATTGGAACCTAATCAATAAGTGTTGTGTCTTATAAGTGCAAGCTTTATACCACTCAGGATTGGAACCTAGTCAGTAAGTGCTGTGTCTTATAAGTGCATGCTTTAAACCACTCAGGATTGAAACCTAGTCAGTAAGTGCTGTGTCTTATAAGTGCATGCTTTAGACCACTCAGGATTGGAACCTAGTCAGTAAGTGCTGTGTCTTATAAGTGCATGCTTTAGACCACTCAGGATTGGAACCTAATCAATAAGTGTTGTGTCTTATAAGTGCAAGCTTTATACCACTCAGGATTGGAACCTAGTCAGTAAGTGTTGTGTCTTATAAGTGCATACTTTAGAGCACTCAGGATTGGAACCTGTGTCTTATAAGTGCATTCTTTAGACCACTCGGGATTGAAACCTAGTCAGTAAGTGTTGTGTCTTATAAGTGCATGCTTTAGACCACTCAGGATTGGAACCTAGTCAGTAAGTGCTGTGTCTTATAAGTGCATTCTTTAGACCACTCGGGATTGAAACCTAGTCAGTAAGTGTTGTGTCTTATAAGTGCATGCTTTAGACCACTCAGGATTGGAACCTAGTCAGTAAGTGCTGTGTCTTATAAGTGCATTCTTTAAACCACTCAAGATAATTTCACTGATATGATCATAATGCAATAATAAAACATATTAGACGTTGTAAGCTGACAACATGTACTGGACAATTATAAGTACAGTACATGATCTAATTTTTGTGTTAATTAATTATTGATATTAATTTCTTGATCATATCTATTGGATAATTTGTAATTTTGTTTTTTTTTTTTTTTTTACAGATTCTGCATTTTCAACTAAACTCTTGACAGCAGCTAAAAGTTTATATAAATTTGCTAAAGACTACAAGGGAATTTACTCACAAAGTGTTCCTGAAGCCAATCTTTATTACAGGTAATTATATCAACACAAATTATAAATTTTTGTGTCATTTGAACTACCAAATCATGGCATACACAGCTCCTAGCAGTTTGAGAAATGGGGGGGGGGGGGCATGGTGACCACATAGTTAAGGCTAAACCTCTTACTTGTGACGTCCGACTGCTGTGGGTCAACCCCAGTCAATTTCAAATAAGAAAGGATTTTCCCTTTCACAGGCCATTACTAGTTGTCTCTTTATAAGTATAATGAGCTGAACTAAGCAAAGTATAATGGACTAAGGCAAGTGTACTAGCATTCTCAAGGTCACCATAAGTGTGACATGTACAATGCAAATCAGAAACACACACACACACACACACACAACATAGTGATAATATCAATACTCAAGATTATTTTGTCACAAACAACTGGAAAATTGCTAAGTGATATAAAACAACATTCAACCAAGCAACCAACTTAAGAGTTATAAATCATAAATAAGACAAAAAGAGATTAAATAGTTTTGTTTTTCTTTCTTCATTTTCTTAACTACATGACTTTACTTCATGTGCAGAATTAGTAGACTCACTTAAAAACCATCAAACTGCCTTAAAACAGCAACAATATATTTATGATTTTGAAAAAATTTTTGGAAACAAAAATAAAATGTTCAAATAGGACAGACCATTTATAACATTTAATTAATTAAACAACATATCAAGAAATTAGAAGTTGACGTGTGTTATTTTCAATATAGATCAATATACTTTAATTATTATGTATTACTAGTTCAACCGGATATAGAGATGAACTATGTTTGGGTGCAGCTTGGCTTTACAAAGCAACCAATGATTCCCAGTATCTGACTGATGCTAAATCATTTTATGATCCAGCTACTGCATGGGCAGAGTCATGGGATGAGAAGAAAGTGTCATGTCAGGTACACAATGTTTTTTATGATTGTTTCTACTGTGAAGGGCCACCATGTAACCTAGGAAACACTATTATTTTTGTATTTAGAAGTTACTACTGTAACTGAGGGAATACTGTCATAATTATGTCTGTGTATCTGTTGTTACTCATAATCTTTATTATTATTATTCCTCGTTTCTGACAAATTTTTTCAGAGACATCTTCTCCTACGTTTCTTATCCCATCATGTTGAAATTTTGTCAACTGGTAGGGATTGACCATGGGGAGGTGGCTTCCTCAGCATTTTTTCAGAATTCAGAAGGACTTCGGAGAGATCCGGATAAAACCATGGAATCCCAGAGAGTTCTTTCTGGAGAGTTCTTTCTTTCTTGGAATTTTCTCTGCTATTTGGAACATTACTTTAGAGAGCTGATACGCAGACATATACTTGCTCGCAAGTATACATTCTAGTTGTATTTTGTTGTTACTACAGTGGGATACACCATTATCTATATAATTTATAGTTACTCATTTAACCAAGGGAACACCATTACCAATGTATTTTGTTGCTATAACTGTAATATCATTGTAGGAACACCATTAACAAAGCATTAAAATGATTTTATAATTAGTAGTTTAACCAGAGAGGACTGTTATGTAGCATTTGGTAGTTACTTCTATTTCTAGGGAAAATTGTCATCATTGTATTATGTAGTTACTTCTGTTACCAAGGGAAATCTGTTATTGCATTTTGTAGTTACTACTGTAACCAAAGGAACAATGTTATTACATTTTGTAGCTACTAATAAAAACGGGGGAACACTGTCATCGGTGTGTTTTGTAGTTATAACTGTAACTGGGGGATTTCCTTTACTTTTGTATTTTGTAGTTACTACTTTAACCATGAGAACACTTTTACAATTGTTATTAATGTATTTTGTAGTTATTACTGTTTGAATTAACAAAAGAAGATAAATATAAAAACAATGTTGAAGCCTTTATGCAAAGTTGGATGCCTGGTGGTAGTGTACCATACACACCTTGTGGTCTGGCATTTAGGATAAAATGGGGATCACTCAGATATGCAGGTATGTATTATATTATTTTGGAAACTTTATACGAGAAGCAGTACCCCTCCCAGCTGTCCAAGAAGGGTCTGTATAGATTTAAAACTAAATGATGTATATAAAATTAACATGCCAATTTATAAAACTGACAAAAACTGTTGTGTTTACTTTGACAATTCAAAAAACAAATGTAGGTGCACAAGTGATAGTTGATGTATTCATGTATATTTTTAAGGACTAATTTGTTTAAGACATATTTTGATATTGTTTGTTCATTACGTATAGAAATACCTATGAAATGTTTCCCAAAATACCAGCTCTGATATACTCAAAAATGTGATTTTAAATGACAAAACATGGAGATAAAAACATAGTATCAGAATTTCCCAAAGGCTTCTTGTTTTTTAATTAGGATAAAGAATGTGAAAGGTATCCATGATCACTCAATTACAAACAAGCTAGGTTAACATACAGGTGACACATTCTTGTGAGCTTCAAATAAAATACACAAGTAATTCTTCAAGTTCTGCTTCATATTTGGACTTAAACCTCAGCTAAGACATCAATGAATGCCTACCCTTGAAGCTATATGACAAACATAATGATTTTAGAATTTTTATTTCTATTTTGAAATACTGACTCAGGGATAATGCAAGGCTAGGATTGTCAAGGCCCTTAAGTTTTATGTCCTTCAACACAATATTGTTGATATGTATGATGTCACTGTATCTAATATTATCCTGGATATATTTGATGTCCCATAGTCTAGTGTTCCTTTCATTCTCAAAGTTGATTTCACAAGATGGGGTGTAGCTAGCTAGACAGGAGGTGCTCACCCTTCAGAGCACCTTGCCTCACTTTCCTGGTTGAAGTCCACATGTTTAACTGAACTAGCCAGTTTTCAAAGTTTACAATTGGCTTTCTGAATTGTGATTTGGACATGGATGAGTATGTTTGTGTTTGATTAAACATATATAATTTTAAGTTTTATATCTTTTTGAATATGATTATGGGTTTCATAAAAATCCCACCATTGATTTCAGCAAATACAGCTTTTGTAGCCTTGATGGCTGCTGATAATGGTATTAATAGTGATGCTTACAAAAAATGGGCCTTATCACAGATGAACTACATACTTGGTGATAATAACCTACACATTAGTTATGAGATTGGATTTGGATCAAAATATCCACAGCATCCACATCACAGAGGAAGGTAAATAAGTCAACATCTACATTAGAGAGGTAGGTCAACATTCACATTACAGAGGTAGGGATATCTAAATCCACATCACAGAGGAAGGTAAGACAACACCCACATTAGAGGTAGGTCAACATTCACATTACAGAGGTAAGGATATCTAAATCCACATCACAGAGGAAGGTAAGACAACACCCACATTAGAGGTAGGTCAACATTCACATTACAGAGGTAAGGATATCTAAATCCACATCACAGAGGAAGGTAAGGCAACAACCACATTAGAGGTAGGTTAACATCCACATTACAGAGGTAAGGATATCTAAATCCACATCACAGAGGAAGGTAAGGCAACAACCACATTAGAGGTAGGTCAACATCCACATTACAGAGGTAAGGATATCTAAATCCACATCACAGAGGAAGGTAAGGCAACACCCACATTAGAGGTAGGTCAACATTCACATTACAGAGGTAAGGATATCTAAATCCACATCACAGAGGAAGGTAAGACAACACCCACATTAGAGGTAGGTCAACATTCACATTACAGAGGTAAGGATATCTAAATCCACATCACAGAGGAAGGTAAGACAACACCCACATTAGAGGTAGGTCAACATTCACATTACAGAGGTAAGGATATCTAAATCCACATCACAGAGGAAGGTAAGACAACACCCACATTAGAGGTAGGTCAACATTCACATTACAGAGGTAAGGATATCTAAATCCACATCACAGAGGAAGGTAAGACAATTAACACCCACATTAGAGGTAGGTCAACATCCACATTACAGAGGTAAGGATATCTAAATCCACATCACAGAGGAAGGTAAGGCAACACCCACATTAGAGGTAGGTTAACATCCAGATCACTGAGGAAAGAATGTCTCCATCCACATCGATATCACAGAGGAAGGTATATTTACATCAAAGAGGAAGGTTAGTCAACATTCAAATAACAGTGGTGAGTAAACATCCATACTAAAGAGAAAGTGGAAGGACATGTTAACATCCATATCACAGAGAATGGTAGACTAATATTCAACTAACAGAGGAAGTGAGGTCATTATCAAAATTACAGTCAATGGGAACCTATAATCACATTTACAAACATTTCTTAAAGCATAAATAAAATTTAAATTTCATAAATGTTTGTTTTTACTACAGGTTCAATGTCTTATCAAGCAGATATTTAAAATAAAGATCTGTACACTTAATAAATTTTCATTGTTTAAGTTCATGCCCAGATGCTCCAAACGCCTGTACCATACAACATCAACATTCCTCGAGTCCTAATCCAAATGTTCTAAAGGGAGCTCTTGTTGGTGGACCCGGCCAAAATGATGATTATGTGGATAACAGAAACGATTATGTTAAGAATGAGGTAGCTGTTGATTATAATGCTGGTTTTCAGTCGGCTTTAGCAGGTATGTCTGAACTATATTCACCTTATCAAAGTCTGTCAGAAGTCATGTTTAGTGATGCTACAAAGTGCTTCTCATATTCACCAACTAAATTGACCATGAGAGTCAATAATTTATCTAATTACAGTAAATATGCTGTATTAGTTCAACTGTGAAACACTTGAAATAAAAGAAGGGAAAGATTTCTTTTTCAGTTTTAAAAAAAATTGAAAAATTTAGAATATACAACCACTTAGGAACAATGTAAAAATTATAAAATGTACCCAAACAATGCATATTAGGTCATCACTAGGTAATTATATTTTAACAGTATACATACTAGTACATGTATATAGTAAATTGAAAAGTATATTTGAAAAGAAGCAAGCATAACTTATAGTAATATATTTTTAATTAAGGTAAAACTATATACATGTACTAGTATTGTAACAGGAAGGAGAAAAAATGCAGGGTCGGACCGGGGATCGAACCCGGGACCTCCCGCTCTACCAACTGAGCTACCCAGACCGCTACAGTATATAACTGAGTATAAGACATTCCTGATTAAGTTATATGCTTCTTTTTTTAAGGTTTGGCACACTTTGAAAGCAATGGTGGATTACCAGAGCCTGATGCACCAAAGTGTTAACTGTTGAGGAAGTCATATTTATTTAGTTGCTACAATAAAATATGTTTTATATTGTTTAGGAGCTTTGTTGTTAATTGGACACACACACACACACACACACACACACACACACACATCATTAATTATTCATAAATGTGTTATAGGTACAAATAAATGTGTTATAAGTACAAACCTTATAATCCCACATTACAAACCTTATAATCCCACATTACAAACCTTATAATCCCACATTACAAACCTTATAATCCCACATTACAACCTTATAATCCCACATTACAAACCTTATAATCAAACCTTATAATCCCACATTACAAACCTTATAATCCCACATTACAACCTTATAATCCCACATTACAAACCTTATAATCCCACATTACAACCTTATAATCCCACATTACAAACCTTATAATCCCACATTACAAACCTTTTAATCCCACATTACAAACCTTATAATCCCACATTACAACCTTATAATCCCACATTACAACCTTATAATCCCACATTACAAACTTTATAATCCCACATTACAACCTTATAATCCCACATTACAAACCTTATAATCCCACATTACAAACTTTATAATCCCACATTACAAACCTTATAATCCCACATTACAAACTTTATAATCCCACATTACAAACCTTATAATCCCACATTACAAACTTTATAATCCCACATTACAAACCTTATAATCCCACATTATAAACTTTATAACCCATTTTTATTTCCAGACATCAATATTTTATCATCTTCTTCATGACATCTTCTCCGATAATTAATGTGATGCACATGGAATTTCTCTAAACACTTTTATCCTGATTTACAACAAAGTTTACTGAATTTGTTTTTTCACCAAAAACCTTCCAAAAGGATCATATAATATTATTATTCACTTGTGGATCCTAATACACATGTAAATAAACAGTAAAGTTATTTTTCTACTGCAAATGTTCCAAAGAATTACCTGTAAATTAGTTCTAAACTGAATAAGGCCACTTCTACATCTGTATGCACAATTTGTTCGTGTGTAATCTGTTTGAAACTTCTTGTGATCCAGAATCTTTTCATGGCTAATAAAACATTAAAGTAACATCACACTAACACAATCATCGAGTACGGGCTTAAAACAACAGAGGAAGTCGTACTACTTCTTTATCATGGTATGCCGAGTATTGATCTGATCATACTACATCTACATCTGTTAATAAATAATAAATAAATACAATGAATAATTAAATAATTAAGTCATATGAATCTTAATTAAGTATTTCACCATAAAGATCCATATACTACCTGCCTCAGGGGTAATTTCTCAGAAGAAAAAACTGTTGATTTATATAATTATATTACTGCCAATACATGTATTACTTAATACGTATCTGAAATCGTATTTCTTGACATGACTCAATACTCCTGACTGTTATTGAGGTGAGTATATAATTAATAACAAAATTATACTTTATGCTTAATATTGTTGAGAATTTCCTTATTTGAATGATTTCATTTAAATTTTTAAAAAAAGAGAAATTAAAAACTAATAAATTAATCGTTGCTATAGTAACTAAGACAAACATTCTGTTTTTTTGTTTAACAAAAACTAATTAATGTTTTATATCATGTGCCATAAGTTACCACACAACTAATAAATATCATGTGTAATTTTGAATACTAATTTTATCAACCTGTAGTCAACTTACAGTCATATTTTAATTAACAATCACAATAAGGTTCCTGGGTTAAACTTCCAATGATAAAGAGCTAATTGAATAGTGTAAAACAATTTTTTTTCTAATTTTTCTTTTTTTTTTCTTTAATGAACTTAAATTCATTGCAGTAAAAGCTAGTTACAATTAATCTTATAATAATGTTGTAGCTTATGACCACATTATTCAAAAGTCACTTGAAATTTTACTATAGATAGCCACTTATAACCACAGTATTCAGAAGTCACTGGTTATATTATAATAATTTTGCCACTTATCACCACAGTATTAAGATTTAGTCACTTGGACTGTATAAGTCACTTGGACTGAATAAGTCACTTGAACTATAATTTTTTTATGTTTTTCTTTACTTCTTCCTATTTTTATCACCACACCCCTTTATTACACCCAAATCTAAATAAATAAATAATTAGGATGAATCATTAGTTTAACTGTACAATATATCATTGACAAATTAGCAGCGTAACTTTGGTCCAACTAAATCACAGCAAGGTTCATGCTACCAGTATTTCACTGGTTTGAATTTGCTTTTTAATCTATAATTGGTTGTTACTTGTTTATCTACATAATCATACATTTCTTAGCCTCTTAGGTAAAATAATTCACAATTTCTTGATTGTTGAAATTTATTATTTTGTCTTGTTGCAAAAGAAACTTCCTAAAGTTGCTGAATATTTGAATTGATCTTATAAAGAGTCAGAAAACAGTTACATAAGATTATAGGTTTGTGTTAGAAAGAGGAATCATGGAAATTAAGCATGGAATTTGAGGTTGAGATTATGCTTATTAAAGGAGTCTTGGTGGAGAACTGGTCTAAAGTGTGTGATTATAGATCACAGTGCCTCACTCTGTCCACGTTCTTTGCTTTGACAGATCCTGCTGATAGAAAAATTGCCAGTTTGATTGCAGAAGATTTATGGTTTAATACAGTCATTCCAGTTTCCCCCACAATTCCAGAACTGACCACTTTAGAATAAAAGAAACTTGATTGGGACATAAAACACTATTACTTACCTCCACTCAACTCAGCATAAAACACTATTACCTACCTCCACTCAACTCGGCATAAAACACTATTACTTACCTCCACTCAACTCGGCATAAAACACAATTACCTACCTTAACTCAACTAGGCATAAAACACTATTACTTACCTCCACACAACTCGGTATAAAACACTATTACTTACCTCCACACAAATCTGTATAAAACACTATTACTTACCTCCACACAACTCGGTATAAAACACTATTACTTACCTCCAAACAACTCGGTATAAAACACTATTACTTACCTCCACAGAATTCGGTATAAAACACTATTACTTACTTCCACTCAACTCAGCATAAAACACTATTACTTACCTCCACACAACTCAGTATAAAACACTATTACTTACCTCCACTCAACTCGGCATAAAACACTATTACTTACCTCCACACAACTCGGCATAAAACACTATTTCTTACCTACAATTATCTCGGTATAAAACACTATTACTTACCTCCACACAACTCGGTATAAAACACTATTACTTACCTCCACAAAACTCAGTATAAAACACTATTACTTACCTCCACACAACTCAGTATAAAACACTATTACTTACCTCCACTCAACTCAGTATAAAACACCATTACTTACCTCCACACAACTCAGTATAAAACACTTTTACTTACCTCCACTCAACTCGGCATAAAACACTATTACTTACCTCCAATCATCTCGGTATCAAACACTATTACTTACCTCCACACAACTCGGTATAAAACACTATTACTTACCTACAATTATCTCGGTATAAAACACTATTACTTACCTTCACTCAACTAGGCATAAAACACTATTACTTACCTCCAATCATCTCGGTATCAAACACTATTACTTACCTCCACACAACTCGGTATAAAACACTATTACTTACCTCCACACAACTCAGTATAAAACACTATTACTTACCTCCACACATCTCGGCATAAAACACTATTACTTACCTACAATTATCTCGGTAAAAACACTATTACTTACCTCCACACAACTCGGTATAAAACACTATTACTTACCTCCAATCATCTCGGTATAAAACACTATTACTTACCTCCACAAAACTCAGTATAAAACACTATTACTTACCTCCACACAACTCAGTATAAAACACTATTACTTACCTCCACACAACTCAGTATAAAACATTATTACTCTACACAACTCAGTATAAACACTATTACTTACCTCCACTCAACTCAGTATAAAACACTATTACTTTACACAACTCAGTATAAAACACTATTACTTACCTCCACTCAACTCCGCATAAAACACTTACCTCCAATACCCACTATTAAATATATCCATCTGTGTTTAACAAAACCCACCATTTAATATATCCATCTTTGTTTAACAATACCCAACATAAAATATATCCATCTTTGTTTAACAATACCCACCATTAAATATATCCATCTTTGTGTAACAATACCCACCATTAAATATATCCATCTTTGTGTAACAATACCCACCATTAAATATATCCATCTTTGTTTAACAATACACACCATTAAATATATCCATCTTTGTTTAACAATACCCACCATTAAATATATCCATCTTTGTTTAGCAAAACCCACCATTAATTACATCCATCTTTGTGTAACAATACCCACCATTAAATATATCCATCTTTGTTTAACAATACCCACCATTAAATATATCCATCTTTGTTTAACAATACCCACCATTAAATATATCCATCTTTGTTTAACAAAACCCACCATTAAATATATCCATCTTTGTTTAACAGTACCCACCATTAAATATATCCATCTTTGTGTAACAATACCCACCATTAATTATATCCATCTTTGTTTAACAATACCCACCATTAAATATATCCATCTTTGTTTAACAAAACCCAACATTAAATATATCCATCTTTGGGTAACAATACCAACCATTAAATATATCTATCTTTGTGTAACAATACCCAACATTAAATATATCCATCTTTGTTTAACAATACCCACCATTAAATATATTCATCTTTGTTTAACAATACCCAACATTAAATATATCCATCTTTGTTTAACAGTACCTACCATTAAATTTATCCATCTTTGTGTAACAATACCCACCATTAATTATATCCATCTTTCTTGAACAGTACCCACCATTAAATACAGTCAAACCTGCCTTAAAGGTCACCTCTCTATAAGGGCCACCTGCTTATAAAGGCCAATAAAATTCTATCCCAGCTGTTCTTTATTTATATTAATTAAACTTGTATATAAAGGCCACCTGTCCATTAGGGCACTTTTACTGATTCCCATGGGTGGCCTTTATAGACAGGTTTGACTATATATCCATCTTTGTGGAACAATACCCACCATTAAATATATCTATCTTTGTTTAACAATAAACACCATTAAATACTAGTATATCCATCTTTTTGTAACAATACCCACCATTTAATATATCCATCTTTGTGTAACAATACCCACCATTAAATATATCCATCTTTGTTTTACAATACCAACCATTAAATATATCCATCTTTGTTTAACAATACCAACCATTAAATATATCCATCTTTGTTTAACAATACCCACCATTAAATATATCCATCTTTGTGTAACAGTACCAACCATTAAATATATCCATCTTTGTATAACAATACCCACCATTAAATACAAGTATATCCATCTTTGTTTAACAATACCCACCATTAAATATATCCATCTTTGTTTAACAGTACCCACCATTAAATATATCCATCTTTGTTTAACAATACACACCATTAAATATATCCATCTTTGTTTAACAATACCCACCATTAAATATATCCATCTTTGTTTAGCAAAACCCACCATTAATTACATCCATCTTTGTGTAACAATACCCAACATTAAATATATCCATCTTTGTTTAACAATACCCACCATTAAATATATCCATCTTTGTTTAACAATACCCACCATTAAATATATCCATCTTTGTTTAACAAAACCCACCATTAAATATATCCATCTTTGTTGAACAGTACCCACCATTAAATATATCCATCTTTGTGTAACAATACCCACCATTAATTATATCCATCTTTGTTTAACAATACCCACCATTAAATATATCCATCTTTGTTTAACAAAACCCAACATTAAATATATCCATCTTTGGGTAACAATACCAACCATTAAATATATCTATCTTTGTGTAACAATACCCAACATTAAATATATCCATCTTTGTTTAACAATACCCACCATTCAATATATTCATCTTTGTTTAACAATACCCAACATTAAATATATCCATCTTTGTTTAACAGTACCTACCATTAAATTTATCCATCTTTGTGTAACAATACCCACCATTAATTATATCCATCTTTGTTGAACAGTACCCACCATTAAATACAGTCAAACCTGCCTTAAAGGTCACCTCTCTATAAGGGCCACCTGCTTATAAAGGCCAATAAAATTCTATCCCAGCTGTTCTTTATTTATATTAATTAAACTTGTATATAAAGGCCACCTGTCCATTAGGGCACTTTTACTGATTCCCATGGGTGGCCTTTATAGACAGGTTTGACTATATATCCATCTTTGTGGAACAATACCCACCATTAAATATATCTATCTTTGTTTAACAATAAACACCATTAAATACTAGTATATCCATCTTTTTGTAACAATACCCACCATTTAATATATCCATCTTTGTGTAACAATACCCACCATTAAATATATCCATCTTTGTTTTACAATACCAACCATTAAATATATCCATCTTTGTTTAACAATACCAACCATTAAATATATCCATCTTTGTTTAACAATACCCACCATTAAATATATCCATCTTTGTGTAACAGTACCAACCATTAAATATATCCATCTTTGTATAACAATACCCACCATTAAATACAAGTATATCCATCTTTCTATAACAATACCCACCATTATATATATCCATCTTTGTTTAACAGTACCCACCATTAAATATATCCATCTTTGTGTAACAAAACCCACCATTAAATATATCCATCTTTGTTTAACAGTACCCACCATTAAATATATCCATCTTTGTTTAACAGTACCCACCATTAAATATATCCATCTTTGTGTAACAGTACCCACCATTAAATATATCCATCTTTGTGTAACAATACCCACCATTAAATATATCCATCTTTGTTTAACAATAACCACCATTAAATATATCCATCTTTGTTTAACAGTACCTACCATTAAATTTATCCATCTTTGTGTAACAATACCCACCATTTATTATATCCATCTTTGTTTAACAATACCCACTATTAAATTTATCCATCTTTTTGTAACAATACCCACCATTAAATATATCCATCTTTGGGTAACAATACCAACCATTAAATATATCCATCTTTGGGTAACAATACCAACCATTAAATATATCCATCTTTGTGTAACAATAACCACCATTAAATATATCCATCTTTGTGTAACAATACCCACTATTAAATATATCCATCTTTGTTTAACAATACCCAACACTAAATATATCCATCTTTGTTTAACAATACCCAACATTAAATATATCCATCTTTGGGTAACAATACCAACCATTAAATATATCTATCTTTGTGTAACAATACCCACCATTAAATATATCCATCTTTGTTTAACAATACCAAACATTAAATCTATCCATTTTTGGGTAACCATACCGACCATTAAATATATCCATCTTTGTGTAACAATACCCACCATTAAATATATCCATTTTTGTTTAACAATAACCACCATTAAATATATTCATCTCTGTGTAACAATAACCGTATTAAATATATCCATCTTTGTATAACAATACCAACCATTAAATATATCCATCTTTGTTTAACAATACCCAACATTAAATATATCCATCTTTCTATAACAATACCCACCATTATATATATCCATCTTTGTTTAACAATACCCACCATTAATTATATCCATCTTTGTTTAACAATACCCACCATTAAATATATCCATCTTTGTATAACAATACCCACCATTAAATATATCAATCTTTCTATAACAATACCCACTATTAAATATATCCATCTTTCTTTAACAATACCCACCATTAAATATATCCATCTTTGTTTAACAATACCCACCATTAAATATATCAATCTTTCTATAACAATACCCACCATTAAATATATCCATCTTTCTGTAACAATACCCACCATTAAATATATCCATCTTTGTATAACAATACCCACCATTAAATACAAGTATATCCATCTTTCTATAACAATACCCACCATTATATATATCCATCTTTGTTTAACAGTACCCACCATTAAATATATCCATCTTTGTGTAACAAAACCCACCATTAAATATATCCATCTTTGTTTAACAGTACCCACCATTAAATATATCCATCTTTGTTTAACAGTACCCACCATTAAATATATCCATCTTTGTGTAACAGTACCCACCATTAAATATATCCATCTTTGTGTAACAATACCCACCATTAAATATATCCATCTTTGTTTAACAATAACCACCATTAAATATATCCATCTTTGTTTAACAGTACCTACCATTAAATTTATCCATCTTTGTGTAACAATACCCACCATTTATTATATCCATCTTTGTTTAACAATACCCACTATTAAATTTATCCATCTTTTTGTAACAATACCCACCATTAAATATATCCATCTTTGGGTAACAATACCAACCATTAAATATATCCATCTTTGGGTAACAATACCAACCATTAAATATATCCATCTTTGTGTAACAATAACCACCATTAAATATATCCATCTTTGTGTAACAATACCCACTATTAAATATATCCATCTTTGTTTAACAATACCCAACACTAAATATATCCATCTTTGTTTAACAATACCCAACATTAAATATATCCATCTTTGGGTAACAATACCAACCATTAAATATATCTATCTTTGTGTAACAATACCCACCATTAAATATATCGATCTTTGTTTAACAATACCAAACATTAAATCTATCCATTTTTGGGTAACCATACCGACCATTAAATATATCCATCTTTGTGTAACAATACCCACCATTAAATATATCCATTTTTGTTTAACAATAACCACCATTAAATATATTCATCTCTGTGTAACAATAACCACATTAAATATATCCATCTTTGTATAACAATACCAACCATTAAATATATCCATCTTTGTTTAACAATACCCAACATTAAATATATCCATCTTTCTATAACAATACCCACCATTATATATATCCATCTTTGTTTAACAATACCCACCATTAATTATATCCATCTTTGTTTAACAATACCCACCATTAAATATATCCATCTTTGTATAACAATACCCACCATTAAATATATCAATCTTTCTATAACAATACCCACTATTAAATATATCCATCTTTCTTTAACAATACCCACCATTAAATATATCCATCTTTGTTTAACAATACCCACCATTAAATATATCAATCTTTCTATAACAATACCCACCATTAAATATATCCATCTTTCTGTAACAATACCCACCATTAAATATATCCATCTTTCTATAACAATACCCACCATTAAATATATCCATCTTTCTATAACAATACCCACCATTGAATATATCCATCTTTGTTTAACAATACCAACCATTAATTATATCCATCTTTGTATAACAATACCCACTACTAAATATATCGATCTTTGTTTAACAGTACCCACCATTGAATATATCCATCTTTGTTTAACAATACCCACCATTAATTCTATCCATCTTTGTTTAACAATACCCACCATTAAATATATCCATCTTTGTATAACAATACCCACCATTAATTATATCCATCTTTGTTTAACAATACCCACCATTAAATATATCCATCTTTGTGTAACAATACCCACTATTAAATATATCCATCTTTGTTTTACAATACCAACCATTAAATATATCCATCTTTGTTTAACAATACCAACCATTAAATATATCCATCTTTGTGTAACAATACCCACCATTAAATATATCCATCTTTGTATAACAATACCCACCATTAAATATATCCATCTTTGTTTAACAATACCCACCATTAAATATATCCATCTTTGTGGAACAATACCCACCATTAATTATATCCATCTTTGTTTAACAATACCCACCATTACATATATCCATCTTTGTGTAACAATACCCACCATTAAATATATCCATCTTTGTTTAACAATACCCACCATTAAATATATCCATCTTTGTTTAACAATACCCACCATTTAATATATCCATCTTTGTATAACAATACCCACCATTAAATATATCCATCTTTGTTTAACAATACCCACCATTAAATATATCCATCTTTGTGGAACAATACCCACCATTAATTATATCCATCTTTGTTTAACAATACCCACCATTAAATATATCCATCTTTGTATAACAATACCCACTATTAAATATATCCATCTTTGTATAACAATACCCACCATTAATTATATCCATCTTTGTTTAACAATACCCACCATCAAATACATCCATCTTTGTTTAACAATAACCACCATTAAATATATCCATCTTTGTTGAACAGTACCCACCATTAAATATATCCATCTTTGTTGAACAATACCCACTATTAAAAATATCAATCTTTGTTGAACAGTACCCACCATTAAATATATCCATCTTTGTTTAACAGTACCCACCATTAAATATATCCATCTTTGTTTAACAATACCCACCATTAAATATATCCATCTTTGTATAACAATACCCACCATTAAATATATCCATCTTTGTTTAACAATACCCACCATTAAATTTATCCATCTTTGTTTAACAATACCCACCATTAAATATATCCATCTTTGTTTAACAATACCCACCATTAAATATATCCATCTTTGTTTAACAATACCCACCATTAAATATATCCATCTTTGTATAACAATACCCACCATTAATTATATCCATCTTTGTATAACAATACCCACCATTAAATATATCCATCTTTGTGTAACAATACCCACCATTAAATATATCCATCTTTGTGTAACAATACCCACCATTACCATTTAATATATCCATGTTTGTTTAACAAAACCCACCATTAAATATATCCATCTTTGTGTAACAATACCCACCATTACCATCTTTGTTTAACAAAACCCACCATTAAATATATCCATCTTTGTGTAACAATACCCACCATTACCATTTAATATATCCATCTTTGTTTAACAAAACCCACCATTAAATATATCCATCTTTGTTTAACAATACCCACCATTAAATATATCCATCTTTGTTTATAAGAACACCTTTTTCCTCTAAGCAATTAGATTAAAAGTAGTTAACATCTGACATTATATTTATATTAGACATTAATTATATCAAATGTCAATGAGAATGTGTTAGATTTAATATATTAACTAGCATTATATATTTATTATTATAATAAATCACATTATGATATATTATTTCCTAAATCTTTATATACATTATATCTATATCAGCTATTTGTCCTGTAAATCAGGAAATCAAAATTCTATTAAGTTATAGACATATATGATTGTTTTCTCACTAATGGATCATGGTCTTTGTAAATCTATGTAGATCAGGTTGAATGATGTTTTACACCCCAGTCAAAATTCTTTAAGTTATACTGAGGTGGTTAGTTCTGGGATGGTGGAGGAAACTGGAGTGCCCAAAAAAATCACCAACCTTTGGCAAGGAAATGAAAAACTTTCTAACAGATGAATCTGCCTGGGTGGTTTAAGGTTTTGCAATAAGGGGCATTGGTTTTAGGTGACTCGCCTTCTGTGGTCCCCTGTAAATCTATGTGAATTATATATCCATCTGAAGATTACAAATGAATTTAATTTGCAAATAAACCTTCTGTGGCCTTGGCTTGAATTTTTTCAACTCTAAAAATGTAGTAATCTAAACCATTCTGGAACTCTTTGATATGGTTAAAATTGACTTGGTCATAAAACATTATTCAAACTAACCACCCATCCACCCTCCCCCATCCCACCAACTGAACAAACCTAAACAATTTCATTAGTTGTTATCATAATGCTCAATATGTTTCTTGCAAGGGAAAAAAATTCTGGAAAAAAAGTTTTCACTGCGAGTGTTTTTATCCAAATAAACATTAAATCCGATTTTCATTCAGGTCATTGAGCAAATTACAAATTATGCAAAAATGTGCACAGCGTCCATTCAGGTTATTTCTTAATGACCTGAATGAAAATCGGATTTAATGTTTATTTGGATAAAAACACTAGATTCAATGCTAATAATTAAATTTTAGAGACAACTTAATCAAATGAGAGAATAACTTTATGCCATTTTTGCTTTTTATGATTTTAATACAAGGTAAAAAGACGTGCATTAAAAGTAGTTCATTCTAGATGACGTCACAAATACTTCAACACATGAGTTCCAGTCAATGAAAAATGAACTGAACATAATTTCACTTTTCAACCAATGAAATAGGTCAAATTTAATTATAATCAAATAATTTGTAGTGTATTTACAAACTACAGAATCAGCAGGGCATTAAAAATTACACTTTTTATAACTCATCATTTATAAATAAATCAAGCAGAAAGTAGACTTAGGCTTTTGACCTGAGTAGGAATCAAACTTCGGCAGTGACAGATGTCCAGCATTGGGTCTGAAAATACATTGAAGGAAATTTTAAAAGAGTATGTAAACAGAAATTTGGGCTTTTAAATTTAATTTGTTGTGAGCATCTAGGTGTCAAAATAATGAAGGATGAAGTTTCACTGTATGAAGTTTACATTCAAGAGAAATGTAATTATTAAATGGTGTTTTATGTATTAAAACCTATATTTATTTAATCTTAATTACGTTTTTATAAAAATTATTTAGAAAAATAAGTCAAATATTTTCCTTGCACAAAATTTGATCCAGGTTTGAGGATTTCCTATCTGTCATCCTGGTTTGAAGATTTCCTATCTGTCATCCTGGTTTAAGGATTTTTCTATCTGTCATCCTGGTTTGAGGATTTCCTATCTGTCATCCTGATTTGAGGATTTCCTATCTGTCATCCTGGTTTGAGGATTTCCTATCTGTCATCCTGGTTTGAGGATTTGAGGATTTCCTATCTGTCATCCTGGTTTGAGGATTTCCTATCTGTCATCCTGGTTTGAAGATTTCCTATCTGTCGGTATCTAACTATAAATTTAGCTTCAGAGGATTGTAAATTGTGTAATAAGAAAGGGGAAAAATGCAGCAGCCAAACCCAGACCCAAGCCCCAAGCCCCAGACCTTCCCAACACTATCTACCCGGTCACCTATCAAGCCTGACCCACTACAACTGTATAAGAAATGCAAACTACATAATATTTATCTATACATACATAAAACAGGGCACTATTTTATCAAAAATTTTTTAAATTCTAAGCAATTTAAAAAAAATCAAAACATTTACATTTGATCTTAAAATCTTAGCTTTGTTATTGCCATAGGATTGTCAGAATATCCCATCATGATCCCATCATTATTAATCCCATCATGATCCTCACAGATGTAATTTATGCAGAATAAAAACATTTTACCCTGTGACTATATAGCACAATTGTAGGAAATGTACCTGATTGTGCTCGACACAGGATTTAAAAGATCATGACCATATTAAAATACTCATGAAATTAATCTTGGTAATGAAGGCTAATGCAGAAGCAGATTCTTTGACTTATATAGTGACAATTGTAAATGTAATATATTTCAAGCAAAAAAAAATAAATAAATAAATAAATAAAATTTTGACATAAATATATTTTAAAAAGTGCATACACCAGTTAATACATCTACAAATTGGAAAGAACAATCTACCGATTGCTTACTAATTACTAAATGCTAATTATAATTTACTGAAGAAAGTAAAAAATCTCAAGATTTGCGATTAATAAATTGAAATTATTTAAACTTTTTATATTTTGCTGCAATTTAAAGTTTAAATTAATAATAGAGTTCAATAAACACGTGCCATATCATCAGCCAGTGGCCGGGATCCTCCACACTTTCTTTAAATTAGGCTCCGATAAACTAAAAAAAACACTATTACAGGGTTTTATTCTGGTAAAGTTTAGTTAGTCTTAAACTTATCAGATTTACTTACAGTTAGTACATAATTATGGACCGCTGTCACAATGGCATTTCAAAATAATAAACTTATGCTGACAAAGAAACAGTTATTTGTATCATTGTCACTTACTTTTCACGCTTTATGTAACTACGGTATCTTTTATGTCACATTTATCATTGCAAGAAACTTTCTACATTTGTTTACATCACATGGTCTCGATTGGTTCCGCCCACATCCGGTTAAACTAAATACATGTAATAGCTTTTCCAAAAAATAAAGTTTCCTGACATCCGGGCATTTCAGGCACAAGGTATTTTCGACCTCTTAAGGTACGGGGAATAAAAAAGCATAGTAAACTAATACTACCGCTCTATCTTTTAACGCGAAAAGTATATTGAATTTTAGTTTTACGCGATTAAAACTGGAAATTAACATTTTTGGTCAATTCGTTGAAGCGGGGCCTGTTTACTATGCATGATAGAAAATAAGTCAGTCTTCATCACCACCACCACCACCGTCATTATCATCATCATCATTATCACCACCACCACGGAATCATCATCTTTGTTGCTTAAACTCACAAAGTTTAATTGAATTACTATAATTAGTAATGGTCCCATATAGACAATTTTACAACAAAAATTTTAAACATGAAATAAGTTATATAGTGTTACATGTGCTTATACATGTTTTATATAGTATATCTAAAAACATTAAGCAAAATATGTTGTGATAATATTGCAAGGTCTCGGTACAATAAATATTTTAAGTTTTCCGAATATAATCTGAATTATTCAGGGGCGTAGCTTACTATGAGGCAACCGAGGCAACAGCCTCGGTAAAAATCAGATCATATTTTTTAAAAACTTTTTACAGAAACTCGGGGAAAAAATTTTAAAAAAAACCATAGAAAATAATTTTTAGTGAACAAATATAAAATTGTGTTTTGCCCTTCAGTAGTACAGATGGTCTTAGCAAATATCAGTTGGAGGTGTGTCAGAATGCACTATTTAACGCCATTTTTCCAATTTTTTTTCGATTAGGAATGTCATAGACCACTTTTTGAATTTAATCATAAAAATACATCCAAAAAGTGGTATTGTCATATACCACTTTTTGAATGTATTTTTATGATTAAATTCAAAAGTGGTATATGACAGGAACGCCCCCGGACCCCTCAGATTTGAAGCGCCTTTGACATTTCTATGTTTTGCCTAGGTTCCTATCTACGCCCCTGCCGGTATTATTTACATTATTACATTTTATCGATGAAAGTAGTTAATATTTTCTTTTAGAACAAGTTGATTAAAAATGGTGAAGTTCTTAATTGAAGTGAAGATGTCTAGTTTGTGTATACATGTATAACGGCAGTGACATTTTAAAAAATGTTTTTAATCTTCCATGCAATGCATACTACAACAAGATTCTTTATTACACTCTGCACCACGGAGGTGGTATTAGAGGTTAAACTGTACAACATATACATATATACAATGGCAGAACACATAATACATAGGTCAAGTTTAATTTTCGACAACAAAATAGATATAATTACATGTATATACTGTTTGTGACAAAATCATACATAAGGATACTGGTAACATGTTTGATAATTAAGTGTAATATTTTAAGCCATCTTTTATAAACTTACATAAACCTTTAACAGTTCTATCCTGTTTGTACTATTCAACAAGTATTGTAATTTTAGAATATTTAGTCTTACATAATATTGTTTCTTTATATATTTTATTCTATTTATTTTAAAGAAGCTACATTCCAATAAAAATGAAATTCGTCCCCAATTTTATCAGAATTACAAAGAGTACATATTTTGTCATTCCTATCTACATAAACCCACCTACCCTTGGAAGCAAATGATTAGATGTACGAAATCTAGCAGATATATATCTTAAATTAAAAGGTAAAATTTTCAAATATTTTTAAGCCAAAATCTACTTTATATATTCTATAAATCACAGCCTTGCTTGAGTTCTGAATTTGAGAGTACCATGTTTGTAAAAACTGGTTTTTAAGTTTAAATTCAACAGCTTTACCGTGATAACCAATTTTTGTTTATGTTAAGTGCTTGACTATTCCAAATATTACAAAACCCAGTATTGTTTAACAAATTTTTGATTTCTGTTATCCATGATATATTTTTACCATTATTATTAATGAACAAAAGTGTTCTGTAGATAGAGTTTGACAATTTATCTTCACAAAGTAGTAGCTTATACCAAAATTACAACATTCTTTTTGAGATCTGTGTATAAATCGGGTATCTACCTAGCTCACCATAAACCATATAACTTGGAGTGTTATTTTTCATATTCAGAATTCTTTTACAAAAATTTTAGATGAAGAGTTTCAAAAAGCTTTATATTCTCAAATCCCCAAACTTCACACCCATATAACATAATTGGTAAAACCAAGTGATCAAATAATCCTAACTGGCATTCTATCGATAACTGTAGATTATTAATTTTTTTTGTAAACTCCATAAAGTGCCTTATTTGCTTGATCCAATAATCTTTTCCTAGCTTTAAAAAAATTATTGTTACAGTTAAACAAAATTCTGAAATAACAATAAACATCTGTATATTCTAATGAAATATTATCAAACATTAATCATTAATAACAACAAGCATGTATCCGGTCATCTAAGCTTACATATGAGTGTATCGGCTTCCAGTTTCAATCACTGAGTTCAAAGTTAAGAGTTTCTGTTATTCCGTGTTCTAATGGTGCCATCCGTAATATATAGTATCTCATGTTTTGGAGAATAATGAGTTTTCGGATAATAAAATATAGGTATTAAATGAATGAAATAGATGAAATATGTACGGTAACAATGTATAAACCGGTACACGAAAGTTTAATATGTCTAGTTCACAATCTGTCACTGGTTGACAAGATAATAAGAATCCATTATGAGTATCCATGTAGGATAGGGAAATCTCACCCGAGGGGTTGAATATTTCAGTCAGAGACGAGGCTTGCCGATCGAGTCTCTGACATAAATATTCAACCCCGAGGGTGAGATTTTCCTATCCTACATGGATAAACTCATAATGGATTCTTTTTCTTCCATTTTAATGTCAATTTTTGGCTTCAAATATGATTTACATATCCATGGGCGCCATGTTTGAAAAATCTAACTCTGTTATTCAACATTCTATATAAAAATAAATATGACCATTGGATAGACTATACTTAATTTTGGTTTATACAAGAGGTATAAAATATAAACTTGAAGAAAAAGTTATTTATGTATTATAAAATCTGAGTATTAACATTTGAAACGCATTTAAAATTTCTAAATTTTGGAGGTCCGGCTGTCATTTTCCCGCAATATGACGTCATTTACTCAAAGGATCACATCATGTGATTGTCACGTAACTGTGACGTCAAGCCCATGTGAGATACACATTTCTCACATAGGGGAAAACCCTATCTCACATGAGCAGATATAGAAGAAATGTGTTTCTCGTACCTCGAACAGAAAAATCCCACGCGCACACCGGTGATAGATTTTTCGGTCTAGTCCAGTTTGTCTGGTACCGCCTCACGCGACGATTGACGCCTTTACCCAGGATGACGTATCCGATCATTGTGCTTGACGTCATCAAAACAATAGGTTTATTTATTTATTTTTCAAATATGTGTTTCATTGTTTCTTGTCAAAATATTTTATTGTCAAAGTTGATTTATATTTGCATTGAATACAAATCTTTGATATCTTAAACTTTTAAAGTGTTGTCGATAGGATTATTTTCAAAGGGCGGATTTTTATAATGCATAAAGTGTCCAAAGGAATGCAAGGGGTTCCATACGGGTGTTTTGTTTTGTACGTATCGCAGTTATAAACATTCTAATGGTACGAGAAATAGAATCTGTCAACTGTTTGTGACCGATACAGGTTGTTCTCAGTCTCGGGTGATGTGATGTAACGTATCCCAATCTCGGCACAGCCTCGATTGGGATATGTTACATCACATCACCCTCGACTGAGATCACCCGGTATCGGTCACAAACAGGTGACAGATTCTATTAATCTCACATATGGACTTGACGTTAAAGTTACGTGACAATCACATGATGTCATCCTTTGAGTAAATGACGTCATCTTGCGGGAAAATGATAGCCGGACCTCCAAGCAAGCCTCGTCTCTGACTGAAATATTCAATCCCTCGGGTGAGATTTCCCTATCCTACATGGATACTCATAATGGATTCTTATATTCTAACATAGGGGAAAACCCTATCTCACATGAGCAGATATGGAAGAAAAATGTTTGAATACAATGTTCAACGTCGTAAAATATAACGACAGATTACCCAAGTTAAAAACTAAAGTTCCTGAAATTGACTGTTTCTCGGAATCTTGCCGGTAGATTTCAGCTGTTAACTCTGGTCTATCGTTTTATGGCATTTAAAGAGACCAACGATTGTTAGAGGTAACTTTTTGCTTGCTGCACTTTGGAATCTCTTGACAGATTACTAAACTGTCGGAAATTAATAGTTATACAATATAGCATATTAGCTTATTTTCAGAATTGGTTCTGAAACATATTGTTCGTAAAAAAGCATGTAAACTAGACTCTAGTTATTTCAAAGTTCTGAATTTTTTTTTCTTTGTCAATATTGTAATGAAGATGATAACCTATCTGTTACGAATGCGATGTTGTCGTTTCCCCATTTAACATGAATTTCTCACTAGTTTAACCAAAACAAATTTAGATCAATTTCGAACACGACTCAGTAAGTTTTTTAATCTATTTATTTATTTATTTATTTATTGTTGTATAGACCAGCGAAATTGTTTAAGTCGCTGATATAGACGCAAAATTTATTTATTTATTTATTTCAGATTTATTTTCTTATTATTTGTTGTTGTTGTACACAGAGACATAATATATGTCTCTGTTGTACAGACCAGCGACATTTTTAATCACGGTCACTGATACAGAACCAAAACCAACGATGTCATACTGCGCATATTATACACTCTGCATGGAGACTTTGCAAAAGAATCATACAATCATGCAAAAAAAAGTCTAATATGAAGTATTTTAGGTGTGTCAAAAAAATCCTAAAATATCAGCCAATCCGTGTTTCCAAATAATTTTCGTCTGTTTCAACTTTTAAAAGCCTGTTCTCAAGTTACATTCCTATTTCTGTTTTCTTCAAATCAATCAATAAATTTCTGAATTTTACCACCAAACTCAAAATAGGTCAATTTCCAAAGAAATGCAACTTTCTTCTTGTTGTCTTTGTACTTACCATTGCAGCAATACACACATTGGGCGAGTTTATAGTCTACATGGGGCCTTGCGGCCATTGTGCAGACTGTACAAAATACAAAATCTCCGAGAGCACCTCCACGTTCGCGAGTTGCGTCCCTTGGCAGGGTTCTCCCGTTCTGAGATTTTAATAATGCAGCAGTGGTATTATATGAACTGTATCAACTTGTATCAATCTCGCTTGTATTGAAAACACAAATAAATAATCTTTAACACCAAGTATCTAACCCAATGTACATCTGAAAAGATTCAAAGATTGGTACTTCATAAATGGAACGTATTTGTAGAGGGTTCGTTTGGTCTTTGTTGGGTTAGTGTATACCACGCTAGGGCAGCATACACAAATTATAGAGAAAGGTTCCAATATAACAATGGGTGTAACGAAGGAAATAGTTAAACAGGGGACTGGTAAAATCACTTTATATTTTTACGCTAAACAGTCAATGAAAACAAAGAAATCATGTTTATACTGCTGACTAAGTGTTTCACGTTACCGTGAGCCTGACATGGCGCACGCGCGGAGGGAGGGGGTATATCTACCTTGCAGGCATTCCTTTTTCATGAAACAGACAGTTAATGGTACATCATTAAATATAAAGGTGATATTTGGTACTTGTGATGATAAAATTTAACGTTGTTATTGGTTGTGGTGGGAGTGTTAAAGGGGTGCATGCTCTTTTGCTTCTTTCTAAGGTAACCTGGTAACGGATTTTCTCCAACTCTAGGAGCACCGTTTTTCGAAGTTAACTGCAACAACATTTTCAGTCCAAAGCTCTTGTCTGGAAAAAAGCACTGTAAATAAAAATGTTCCATTTTAAATGGATTTTTCAATCCTCTTGATCTATCATTATCTTTAGGTAACCAAAATTGGCTTTATACAATGGCCTACTAATGTCTTGAGTTCGGTATCAGGTCAAATCGCCCTGGTCACTTTCCACAAAATCGCCCCCACTTTTTGCAATATCGCCTACATGGCCACCCCCTGAAAATTCGCCCCCTTTTCGGAATGACAAAGATTTCTGATTTTCTTGAGATTTAAAAAGTAGATACCTAAAATGAGATACTGATGTTTTTGGCGATCAAGCTGCAGATATTTTGTGTTACTGTTTGTAAGTATGTGTAGTTTGAATGCTTCTTCTACATCAGTAATTTTTATATAAAAATCATTTTGTTAAAAAAAATATCGGCTTGTGTGTTAAAAATTATCAATTTACAAAAATAACATACAAAACCATGGGTTAAAAATCTTATTCACCATGTCACATACTGCCAAAAATCAACACATAATTACATATGTAACAGGAGGGAGAAAAAATGCAGGGTCAGACCGGGAATTGAACCTGGGACCTCCCACACTATAGGCGAGCGCTCTACCACTGAGCTACCCAGACCACTACACTTAATTTTCAGAATTTCTGAAGTCTCAATGTTTTCATTCCAAAAATTGGGCAATTTTTCAAATTTTGGGGCATATTTCTGTACCCGGGTACCCGAAATCTTGCACCCGACCGGATACCGAGTACTCAATGCTTTTCAACTTTCACATATTTCAATTAAGAATCTATTTCATAAACCGTGAATAAATAACTAGAATAAACTTATATTATTAAATAAATGATTATTAATCTATATAGATGATTTTACAGTAAACGCTGTAAATTGTAGATTAATCTGTAGAAATCGGCATCTTGTACATATATCTCTATAGTAACCTACCGTGAACTGGTGATTTCCACATCTCTAATGAAACCTTAAATATGCATGCTTAATGCTCATACAAGTTACGGCGCATAGGTTTTGTCTTGCAATGTTAAATAGAATCAATAACTTTCATTGTTTTGTTAATTTCATTGAATAAAGTAACAAAATATTTAAAATAGTAAATGTATGAAATCTGCTTGAAACAACTTTCAAATGGTTCCCCGATAATAGGAGGGATACTATCAGAGTAACAGTTTTCGCCGTTTCGGAACCGTAGTTTGTATTATTGGGTTAAATGTAGTTACTCAAGGTGTTCCGATACTTACCTTGTGTGTCACAAACTGACAGAGATATATACAATTTACATGATGACTGACATGCCAAGTGTCATTTTGAATGAAATACAAAGTTTAATTGAACTTATATACATTTTATTTTAGGTCAACAACAATGATACATGCTTTAACCGGTAACAGGTAAACAATTTGTTACCGTACAGTCATTGCCCTAACCGTGAACAGGTATCCGGGTACTCGTCACAGTACTATTTTATCCAGTGATTTCACCTGTCACTGCAGCTGGCAATAGTGATTGATTACTTTAATGGGATTTTATGTCCCATGCAAGATTTTTTCACATATGTCACAGCTGCATCAGCTGTAAGTGAAGTGGCAGAAATTTTGACCTTTGCGTGCACTAAAGACAATGTGCAAGGAGGGTTCTTTACTGTTCAATGCCTGCCCTGGAACAGTGCATTGGTTTAAATTCTCCTCTGAAGGACCCTGTACCTTTCATTTCCAAATACCGGTACAGAGTGTTTGGCAAAAGAGCAGTCACTACCTGTTTTCAAATCTTGAGATAGAATAAGATTAGAAATATCTCTGGAGTTGGATACAGTAAGTCTGATAAGTCTATAATACATGTATATATATTCCTATTTTGCTTTTTTAGGTGGTCAACCAAAGCCGGGTCAAAAGGTTATAGTTCATTATGTAGGTAAGTATGGTTTTCCCTTGACTATAACATGGCTCTGGTAACTATTGTTTTAGTTTCAAATCCTTTATATAAGGTTTTTCATGCAAAATTTATCCACATGTAAACTTTTTACAGTTAAATTTTCTCCTGAACTACTAGGCAAAATGTTAAAATATTTGATAATAATCTTGTCTTGGGTAAGGGCTTTTAGATTCACACAAATGAAAGGAATACTAGTATGAGTTGAGAAACAGTGTTTTATGCCCCAGTCATTAATCTTTAACTTATATTAAGGCAGTCCATTTCTGTTATGGTGGATGAAACTAGAGAGCTTGGAGAAAACTGCCAACTTTGGCACACTTTGACACTCGGTTCTTCCAAAGTATGATTCTACCTAGGTAGTGAGAGGCACTGTGATTTGTAAGAACACGCTTCATACAACTCGGACACTGAGTCCCAGGTTATAATAAGAGAATCACAAAAGTAAATTGCAAAAAATAAAGTTGGTTTACAGTAAGTGTGGACAATTTGTATTGGAGAAGGTTAGGGTTTATTCATACAAATCTGCATTTAAGATGGTCACCAATCATATAAACAGCACTGGAAACGCAAAAAGGTGGTAATATATTGACACTTTATAGTTTACATTAGATGTAGTATGTTAAGAAAGTACATGTGTAATTATTAAACAGATGTCAAAGATGTCATCAGCTTCTTAATAGTTGATTATAAATCACTATCTTTTATACCAGTTAAGCATAATACAAGACATTTCATTTTTTGTTTTTCATCCGAAGCCGGTCAAATGTCAAATTTCTTTAACTTCTGATGTATATATGATACAGTACAATCCATTTTAAATGGTTGTGTTTAATAAATTTATTTTGATTTTTGTTTTAGGGACTTTAACAAATGGAAACAAATTTGATTCTTCTAGAGATAGAAATAAAGAATTTAAATTCACACTAGGAAAAGGAGAGGTCATCAAAGGTCAGTGAAACAAAAGCATATGTGTGAGATGTCATCGGATGTCACTGTAACAAAAACATGTTTGGTTTTCAATCTAGAGGGGTTTATTCTATATTGGCCCTAAAAATACTAAAAGTTCCAAATGTGTCCCTCTAATCTTCATCGATTGTTGAGTAAACATGGCTTTATATCTTTTCATTAATCTTTTCTTATGTCTTCATACCTGACTAGTGTATGTTTGCTATAAGATACCATGTTTGCTATAAGATACCTGACCAGTGTATGTTTGCTATAAGATACCTGACCAGTGTATGTTTGCTATAAGATACCTGACCAGTGTATGTTTGCTATAAGATACCTGACTAGTGTATGTTTGCTATAAGATACCCGACCAGTGTATGTTTGCTATAAGATACCTGACTAGTGTATGTTTGCTATTAGATACCTGACTAGTGTATGTTTGCTATAAGATACCCGACCAGTGTATGTTTGCTATAAGATACCTGACCAGTGTATGTTTGCTATTAGATACCTGACCAGTGTATGTTTGCTATAAGATACCTGACTAGTGTATGTTTGCTATTAGATACCCGACTAGTGTTTGTTTGCTATAAGATACCTGACCAGTGTATGTTTGCTATAAGATACCTGACCAGTGTATGTTTGCTATTAGATACCTGACTAGTGTATGTTTGCTATAAGATACCTGACCAGTGTATGTTTGCTATAAGATACCTGACTAGTGTATGTTTGCTATAAGATACCTGACTAGTGTATGTTTGCTATAAGATACCGGACCAGTGTATGTTTGCTATAAGATACCTGACTAGTGTATGTTTGCTATAAGATACCTGACTAGTGTATGTTTGCTATAAGATACCTGACTAGTGTATGTTTGCTATAGCCTATAAGATACCTGACTAGTGTATGTTTGCTATAAGATACCTGACTAGTGTATGTTTGCTATAAGATACCTGACTAGTGTATGTTTGCTATAAGATACCTGACCAGTGTATGTTTGCTATAAGATACCTGACTAGTGTATGTTTGCTATAAGATACCTGACTAGTGTATGTTTGCTATAAGATACCTGACTAGACTAGTGTATGTTTGCTATAAGATACCTGACTAGTGTATGTTTGCTATAAGATACCTGACTAGTGTATGTTTGCTATAAGATACCTGACCAGTGTATGTTTGCTATAAGATACCTGACTAGTGTATGTTTGCTATAAGATACCTGACTAGTGTATGTTTGCTATAGCCTATAAGATACCTGACTAGTGTATGTATGCTATAAGAGATTGGACATTGTATGTGTCATGTATTAATAAAAAGGTCAGGTGATTTTTATTTGCTGATATTTATTTTTTGCAAGTTCCAGTAAAGTGTCAACCCAATATTTTGAAAATATCCCCCCCCATTTTCAAGGTCTGTGCAAGAATATTCCAATTATTCTTGATTAAACATTGGTAAACAAGGAACTGGTATTAAATGTGGATAAATAGCAGATATACTCATGCCATATGGATATATAGCAGATATGCTCATGTTCTATTAACTGGATAAAAAGCAGATATTCTCATTTCATATTAATTTTGGATAAATAGCAGATATGCTCATGTCCTGTTAACTGGATAAATAGCAGATATGCTCATGTCATTAATTGTGGATAAATAGATATGCTTATGTCATATTAATTATCGATAAATAGCAGACATGCTCATGTCATATTAATTGTGGATAAATAGCAGATATGCTCATGTCCTATTAACTGGATAAATAGCAGATATGCTCATGTCCTATAACTGGATAAATAGCAGATATGCTCATGTCATATTAATTGTGGATAAATAGCAGATATGCTCATTTCCTATTAACTGGATAAATAGCAGATATGTTCATGTCATATTAACTGTGGATAAATAGCAGATATGCTCATGTCATATTAATCATGGATAAATAGCAGATATGCTCATGTCACATTAATTTTTAAAAAATAGCAGATATGCTCATGTCATAAATATCATATATGCTCATGTCCTATTAACTGGATAAATAGCAGATATGCTCATGTCCTAATAATTGGATAAATAGCAGATATGCTCATATCATTAACTTGATAAATAGCAGATATGCTCATGTTCTATTAACTGCATAAATAGCAGATATGCTCATGTCATATTAATTGTGGATAAATAGCAGATATGCTCATGTTCTATTAACTGGATAAATAGCAGATATGCTTATCTCATATTAATTATGGATAATAGATATGCTAATGTCCTATTAACTGGATAATTAGCAGATATGCTCATGTCATATTAATAGTGGATAAATAGATATGCTAATGTTCTATTAACTGGATAATTAGCAGATCTGCTCATGTCATATTAATTATGGATAAATAGATATGCTAATGTTTTATTAACTGGATAAATAGCAGATATGCTTATCTCATATTAATTATGGATAAATAGATATGCTAATGTCCTATTAACTGGATAATTAGCAGATATGCTCATGTCATATTAATAGTGGATAAATAGCAGATATGCTCATGTCACATTAATTTTTAAAAAATAGCAGATATGCTCATGTCATAAATATCATATATGCTCATGTCCTATTAACTGGATAAATAGCAGATATGCTCATGTCCTAATAATTGGATAAATAGCAGATATGCTCATATCATTAACTTGATAAATAGCAGATATGCTCATGTTCTATTAACTGCATAAATAGCAGATATGCTCATGTCATATTAATTGTGGATAAATAGCAGATATGCTCATGTTCTATTAACTGGATAAATAGCAGATATGCTTATCTCATATTAATTATGGATAATAGATATGCTAATGTCCTATTAACTGGATAATTAGCAGATATGCTCATGTCATATTAATAGTGGATAAATAGATATGCTAATGTTCTATTAACTGGATAATTAGCAGATCTGCTCATGTCATATTAATTATGGATAAATAGATATGCTAATGTTTTATTAACTGGATAAATAGCAGATATGCTTATCTCATATTAATTATGGATAAATAGATATGCTAATGTCCTATTAACTGGATAATTAGCAGATATGCTCATGTCATATTAATAGTGGATAAATAGCAGATATGCCCATGTCATATTAATTGTAGATAAAAAGCAGATATGCTCATGTCATATTAATTGTGGATAAATAGCAGATATGCTCATGTTCTATAACTGGATAAATAGCAGATATGCTCATGTCCTTTTAACTAGATAAATAGCAGATAAGCTCATGTCACGTATAGTGAATTAATAGCAGATATGCTCATGTCATAAATAGCAGATATGCTCATGTCATATTGTGGATAAATAGCAGATATGCTCATGGCCTATTAACTGGATAAATAGCAGATATGCTCATGTCCTAATAATTGGATAAATAGCAGATATGCTCATTTCATTAACTTGATAAATAGCAGATATGCTTATGTCGTATTGTAGATAAATAGCAGATATGCTCCTGTCAAATTAATTGTGAATAAATAGCAGATATGCTCATGTTCTATAACTGGATAAATAGCAGATATGCTCATGTTCTATTAACTGGATAAATAGCAGATATGCTCATGTCATTAATTGTGGATAAATAGCAGATATGCTCGTGTTCTATTAACTGGATAAATAGCAGATATGCTTATGTCATATTAATTATGGATAAATAGCAGATATGCTCATGTCATTAACTGGATAAATAGCAGATATGCTCATGTCATATTAATAGTGGATAAGTAGCAGATATGCTCATGTCATATTAATTGTGGATAAATAGCAGATATGCTCATGTTCTATAACTGGATAAATAGCAGATATGCTCATGTCCTTTTAACTGGATAAATAGCAGATAGGCTCATGTTATATTTATTGTGGATAAATAGCAGATATGCTCATGTCCTATTAACTGGATAAATAGCAGATATGCTCATGTCATATTAATTGTGGATAAATAGCAGATATGCCCATGTCATTTACTGTGATGAGCTTCATTATCCATTTTGAAGTATTTTAGTTAATTTATTTTAAGTTTCAGATAAATCTTAAATTTGTTCTTTTAAATATGTTACATACTTGATTATTCTTCTGAAGTGTATGACCAGTTGGCCTTAAACAAAACCCCTTTGTGGACTATTTAGGTCTGTAAGAGTAATTGTTGCCATTTTGTCAACAAATCTGTAAACTGGCTTTCTCTGTAAGACCATATAACTAATTAATAATACATTGACAAGGATATTTCCAGACTAGGCCTGTGGAAAGGATATACTTTGACCTTGAATCCTCAAAAGAAACTTTATAAACTTAATGGTTCATAAACATTAGATTGATCTTAATATATGTTTATTTTTTATGTACAGTGTTTATTCATGTCATTAAATTATAACTTGCAATTTTGTATAGGTGCTACCATTTTCACAAAACAGATTGACCTTGACCTTTATTTTATGATTTCAGGTTGGGATGAAGGTGTTGCTACTGTAAGTTGATAATAAAGAAATATAAAATGCCTGTGACTATTTTAATGAAGGATGGCAAATCTTGATATTATAAATCATATTATTATTATTTTGAACTAGCTTGATGTTCATACATTCTAAGTGAATGAACTTTTCCTTTCCATTATTTTAGGTTGGTCATATTGTTCCAAAACAGGATATATACTGTGTACTTAATTATTTTATTTTGAATTAATAATGATGGCGATTTAATAAAAGAAAAATGAAGATCGTAATTTGGTCTTGGAAATTACTTAATACACATGTATATGTAATGAAAAAAGTGTAAATTATTTCACAAGATGTACTTACTGATTCTTTTAATTTTAAATCTACAAACATTTTTAATGAAACTGTCATATTTTTTTACCTCCTTTTCAAAAGAGCAAACTTGTTTGATTTGATTTTGTAGAATATCACTTTCATTACTTGATGCTTTACTTCTGCATGGCTTTTCAAAGTATACTAGGCTATTGATTGTGTTGACTTAGTTCCTACAATACTATACTTGTTATGGGTTTTGTCAATATTCTTTTTTTTATTTTGAATGTCAGTAGATGTAGAAACTTATTCTCTTCACATTTAACTTGCATTGATTAAAAACTGGTATTTTATTTCAGATGAAAATTGGAGAGGTTGCTAAATTAACATGCACACCAGACTATGCCTATGGAGTAAGAGGTTACCCTCCAGTATATCCTTTTATATACCAATCATAAACTAACGGCAATACATCATCTTTATAAGTGCAAGTCACTGAATCTTAATTGTTATCAATTTAATCCAATACCATCTCACCTCCCCCTAAAATAGTTTTTTTCAATATTAACGGTTATTTCCTACAAATTGTTTGTTGACCAAATTTTCAAAGACCATGCAAATGATATTTTGTATTTTAAGACTTTTCTTTGGAGATCTTCTCTAAAAGTGCTTGGCAAATTAGAACTAACAGTAAGAAAGTTCCTTGGTTAATGCAGATTTGAAAATGTCCCTAGCATGGCTGCTTGATATTCATGATTGCCACTTAATTTAAAAAGAAGAAAAAACTGATAAGTGCTGTTAATGTTTTATTTATGAACCAATTTGGTTCATCTGTAAAAAAAGATGATGTGGATGAGATGTTACTTAAAAGCTGATCCTTTGAAAACTTGTCTGAAAACCACTTGTCTGTGTGGACTAAATGCAGGTTAAAAATTGTTTCAGACATGGCTGTCTGACATCCAAGGTAGCTAACATTACTATAAATAGAAAAACAACTATTACAAGTTTAAGTATAGACATTATGTTTAAAATAAGTTCAAACTTGGTGTATAGCCATTCAAAATCCAAGATGGCCATATGAAAAAAGTGTGTTGATTTTCTGAGTAATAATTTCTGTAATTAGCTAGGCAACTTCATTTAAATATTTGTAGATAAAATGTATATATTAAAATTCTATTGACTTTGCCCTGCCAAAATATCAAACCATTTTTTGATATTGTTATTACATTTTTTAATACTTCAGGTGAGCATTTCAAGGCCTATTTAATCTGTTTCTTTATTTAATTAAATTCCTTAATATGATGTTTACTATACCTCCAAATTCCACACTTATATTTGAGGTGGAACTCATAGGTGTTGAATAAGCAGTAATGTGATGTCATCATTGAAGAACAGATAAATTACAGAACTATAATGCAGCTGACCTCTGAACTCTGTAGTTGTACCTACTATATATATGTATGTCACTTTAGAATATATAATCCTTACTTCCTATTTATTTGTGATGATATGTCAAGATAAAACTTATAATAAAACAAAATGGATTTGTATATAGCAGGGTTGACATGATTCTAGATATAGTACATGTTTATAAGAATTATGTAAATGAATGTCCATTTGGCTAAAAATTTTATTATTATTTCCCCTGTGGATTATTATCATTTTCCCCTGTGGATCATCATTTTCCACCGTGAATCAACGTTTTTCCCCTGTGGAAATTCCTTTTTCTCTTGTGAATTTTCATTTTTAGTGGATCAATACTGGGAAATAGATTTTAGGTGAACATTGTCCATTAAAAACTCAAAATGTTGTAATTACCATAATTCTGTTAAATAGATAAACACTTTATTTATAGTACATGTAAATCTTTATAAAATTGATACTTTTTTATTCTCCTTATCAGTAAGATGTGAGATTCCAGCTATGTCCAAGCAAAATGTTGCTGGAAAAAGTGAATATATAACAAATACCTGCTAAATTTTGATATAGAAATATTATATAATTGATGCATCACATTTATAAAAAATAAAATAATAATAAGGGACATACAAGCTATTCAGTATTGTTATGTTTTCTAGTCTAGAGTCTGCTTAAAACATTAAGAATTGCCTTCTTAAATATCTTTAATTTTTTTTTTAAAAAAAGGTCAATGATATTGCTGTCTGAAAATTTCCATCAAATAGAATAAAAATGTGCAATATTTAAAAATCATCACTTTTATACAGGAACTGATTCTCTGTCAGTTACCAGTGTGGGATTATGATAAAACATCCAGGCACCCAGAATGTTGAAGAAAATAAATTTTCTGTCTTTGATATTTTTATCAATTCAGTGTGATCATGTTGTTGAATTATGTCATTTTTTGTGACTTTGATCAACTTGACTGCCAACTTTACCTCTAAACAACTTGATTTTTTTAAACTTAAATATTTATTGTGGTAAAAAGTTAAAATTTACTTGATTGTTCAAGGCTTGTACATTTTAGATTTTATTAACATTGTTTTTCTTGCCTGTTGGCATTCTTTTTTTATAATTGTTGAACTTATTTTAGCCAACTGTTAAATTCTATTCAACTGTTCAATGCTGGTACATTTTACATTTCATTGAACTGCATTTTTTTCGTAATACATATTTTCATGTATATAGCATTTATCAAGCATGGTATCTCTCAGGGCAATTTGGTGTGCCCAGTGATGTAACACATAGGGCAATTTGGTGTGCCCAGTGATGTAACACATGGGGCAGTTTGGTGTGCCCAGATATGTAACACATGGGGCAGTTTGGTGTGCACAGTGATGTAACACATGGGACAGTTAGGTGTGCCCAGTGATGTAACACATGGGGCAGTTTGGTGTGCCCAGTGATATAACACATGGGAAAAATTTGGTGTGCCCAGTGATGTAACATATAGGAAAAATTTGGTGTGCCCAGTGTTGTAACACAACGGGCAATTTGGTGCAACATTTTTATCTTTACTTTAATGTTTACAACTAGTTTGCGTGTCATTGATGCCAAGTTAAGCATCCAGAGCATTATAACATTCTGTGAGAAAAGGATTTTTTTTATCAAAATCCACAAAATGTCCTTTATAATGGGCAGTTTTACAGAGTTATGGTTTGGTCAACAGGTAATTCCTTATCTGATAGAATCAGAAATTTTGAATTCAAACTGGTTAAATGAAAAAAAAAAAATATTTTCAATTTTTTGTGAACATTTTGTTCCATTGCAAGTTTTGGTTGATAAACATTTTGAGATGACTTGATATTGATATTTTAGATTTATAAACGATTTAGGATAACTTTGATATTTTTTATTTTGGTATTTTTTGTAATACTTGTATGTGTATTAGATTGAGGTCATGTTGTAGCTGCTCATTTATGTGAAATAAAGAATTTAACAACAGGAATCACGTTTTGTTTCGTTTCTGCATAATATACTACAGAATCGGTATATTTTCGACTCTAGTGTCACTGTTCCGAAACTTGCACATATGACATATCAAAATTAACACGTTTTTTTGTTCAACATACTTAAGAAATGACATTCTTTTTGTCAGTGTTCATGCTTACTGAACGACAGTGGGCTGTCGCAAATTGCATGAACGGCTTTCTTATATTTACAATATAATCTTTAACCTTTTCAGTTCACTTTCAGATGATATATCTTAAAAATCACCTTTTTAATATGTCAGTTTACTGCCAACCTCCACATCGTCAAAATGGAATATCCCAACGTCATGACGTCAGAAAGTTCAGAAAGATTATCAGTGTTCATAGCATATGCCCACAAAGAAAAGTAATTGAGTCATAGAAAGAAAGATAATATAACACGATGTATGTATTGTAAAAAAAATCTGTTTTCAACGCATGTTTGTGACGGTTCTTTTTGCCGCCGCTGCACATATTGTTGCCGGAAAAACTTCGAAAATTTGAAATAACCATTACGAACATAGGAGATACATTTTGCGAAAATACGACGTACATATTGTGAAAAACAAAAATACGAAATACCTATTGCGATAAACAAAAATACTATTGCGAAAAACAAAAATACGAAATAGTAGTTCTAAAATACGTAATAACTTGTGGGTATACAAAATGTTACATGACATTTTTACACTACGATGTTTTTACCTGTCAATTTATATTTAATCATTATAATGGAATATATTAAGTAACTGTTTTCAGTTTTCGTTTAAAATCTTGTGTCCGACCACGGGCTGACGTAGCAAAAACCATCTATCATCCCATCGGCGGATTCAGGGGGTGGGGTGTTGCAACCCCCTTTAAAAAATTTAAAAAGAGAAAAATGTAGCCAAAAGGTCCTCAGAAATATTAAAATTCATTTTTCGCCTGGTTGTTTCGAACGTGACGTTAATTCCAGATGACAGAGTTTCTCTTTCTTGTGGAAATGTTATTTTTTTATGTGTTATTTAATGCAGTCAATGAAAGAGTTTTATAAAAAAAAAAAAAAAAAAAAAAAAAAAAAAAAACTTCAACATCGTGGCTCGTTAAGTTATCGATATTTCAGCAAAAAATAGAAAGTTAAATGACCCAAAGTGGGACAAAAACTGTTTATTCAAGATGATGATAGACGGTGTATGCAAATGAATTTGTTACAATCCTAGCTACACTGACTAGGTTTGAATCTGTTGATGAAATCTGCCATTTGATTACCAAAGATGGCGATTTTGCGGTATGCATGATTTAATCGGAGAATATCTATTACTTTTCATTCTTGAGTTGTTTCTTTTGTTCTGACTTTGTACCTTTGCAAACAAAAAATATTTTGAGGATGGTCCGTTCTGAAAGACCTGCATGTCACTATTGCAACCTCAGAAATGGTAAATAAGGTTCATGATATTGTTACGACTGACAGGCAAAATACAGAAATATGTACAGCTAGTATAGTTGGCATTTCACAAGAAAGAGTACATTCTATTCTAATCTAAAGCTTTAAAAGACAGATCGTGCTAGCTTTCTTCAGAGATTTATTACAATGGATGAAACGTGGATCTTTTATTTCACTCCAGAGACCAAAAACATTCTAAACAATGGAAACACCCTGCTTCACCCCTGTCAAAGAATGCAAAACTTTTCCATCAGCTGGAAAGGTTATAAACCAATGTTTTCTTGGATGCAGATGGTTTTCTGTTAACAGGTGATCTCCAAAAACGGATAAACAATCAATGCCACATACTATGCATCAGTTCTGAAGTAGTTACGGAAAAATATCTAACTCAAGCGCCGTGAAAAACTCGGTAAGTCATGGCACCAGGACATTGCCCTGTTCACAAGTTTGTCATTGCTATGGCGACCATTCACAACTGTGGATTTAAATTTATTGAGCATCCGCCTTTTAGGACTGAATTCGAACTTTCATCCATTCCTGAAAACGACCATTTCCGGTACCCAGGTTGAGTTAATGATGACGTCATACACGCAATAGAGAAATTTCAGAACGGTAAAGAAAAGGACGTCTTTAAAGTGACATTGAGGCCCTCACTGGCAAAAGTGTTAAGAGTCTAAAAAGGATTACGTTGAATAGTAATGCAACATGTCCGCCAAAATTCAAACCCTTGCATATGAGGCTCACAACATCTCGAGCAGCCCTAGTACACATCCGCAACTTGATCTGCATAATGATCTAATGCAACTTGAGTGTTAACACATTCCACTTTTAACAACTGCAGTTTTAATTTTAACATGAAAATGTAACATTCATTATTTACTATATTACTATAATTAAACTATAAACGTTTATTATTTCGGACAATGTTTATCTTTGCAAATATCGTAGATCGAAGATGGAGTCAAACTATCTATCAACCTTAGATTATCGTCATTGATTTCATCGGAAGAAAGCGTTTCAAAAACTGAAATAGTATTGAAATTGAACAGTTTTGTAAAGAATAAATTGTAAAGATAAAAACGAACATTCTACTCGGGGTATTTCAAGAGGTAATGCAAGAAGTTGTGGCCCGTGTCAAATTCAAAATAAATGCCTTATATTTAGCAGGTGCAACACTATCTACCATGCGCAAAATATTATTTCTTAAATAATTCAAACTGTCTGTCTATCTTAAATGACCTATGACCTCTTGTCAAAAATGTCTGACAAGAAATGAAACATAATGGTATGAAAAATATCTGGTTTGTTGAGATACGCCGGATGTCCAGCATCTGGAATTTCAATTATTTCACTATTCGGCAAGTGTTTAAAATGAGTTTTGCACTGTCCAACCATCGGCGTTGTATCATTTGATCCGTTTATTGCCACTGTTGGTATCTGAAATATATAAAGCGAAAAAAAAAAACGAATGAGAGAAAAGTAGAAAGATACAAGAATATTAAGTGTAAATATGACACTTAGAATACCCATCGTAATGGTAAAAACGAAAGACAAATTGATAATAACCACCCTTTTAGATCGACTGACACAAAACGGTAGTATTTAACTTGCAGCCATAAAGTAAGTTCTTAGATACACTGGCCTAGTTCAATTACCAACCATACTTTAGTTTTGTTGGTATTAGTGCGCATGTCTAGTTAAGTGAATAATCGAACTCACTTTGGTACCAGTTTAGTAAGTTAATATGGCGGCGTTTTTGTGTAAACTGGAAATGTTTGATGATGAAGACGAAGATTTTCTTTTGATTTCTTATGATTTTTTTTTCATTATTTACTATTGGTTTTTACTATAGTTCAAGCTGCCGCCCCGCATAAATAAAATGACAATATAAGCAGAAAAACGTAAAATAATGAAAAGATATTGCAAAGGCATATATTTTAGAACTAGCATGATATGAGAGAAATCGCTCTCGAGTATCAATGTCACTCGGAATGTGCGAAGTTATATTTTCCGAACGAAAACGCGTTTATTTTCCATACAAACATATCTTAGTTCGCTATGTGCTTTCTGGTATCGGTTCTACTTCTTTGTAATACTTATTGTCTACTGTATAAGAACATTTTCCCATTTATCAATAACGCCATATTTGATCCAGAGAAACCAACGCTTTCAAATGGTTGAACCTTAGTCGAGCGGTGACGTCTCTTTAGTCGAACCAGAGGCAGTTCGATCACACTTTGGTTTCACCACTGTTACTACGGTTGATGATCGAACTAGGCCATAGTAGAAGTAACTGGATGGCGGTAAGAAAACCAGCAACTTTCAACAAGCGAAGTGTCATTGCATGGACAGATGAAATGGTATTTCTATTCTGACAATCCGAGGCGCTCTAAGATGGTGTTTTAAGTGAATATATCATTAAAGACCTTTGACAGGTAAATAATATCTTGAGGATAGTTTCACAAGCAAACCCTTACCTTTACCGCATGATGGAGTTAAATTTTTTACATGAATGTACAATGTACTTAGTTCATATTCACAGATTCTCATATATATATATATATATATATATATATATATATATATATATATATATATATATATATATATATATATATAATAATTAGAATAATCGGTTGTTAAGGCTGTTTAACTTCTTCTGGTTAGGTTATATATAGCTAAAAGCCAATCAAATATGATTGTCTTAGAATGTTTTGTTACCTGTATTTTCTTGTACTGTTCGGCAGTATATTTGTCCGTATTGACACACGCCACTGGAACGTAGCCACTACACCTTTCCTTTGCTGTTTGTGGTTCCTTCATGAGGTACGGAAGGGAAAACCCACCGCTCATACTTGGGCTGACTATAACTGGTGCTGTTAGACCTAAAGCTGACACCAGATTCTCCATAAACTCTGGAACATTTTCGGCGGCGACAGAAAAATCTTTACTTTGACCATATCCTGCAATGGTAATCAGAAGAACGAAGTTCCGTGATCAGTTCAAGTATAATTTGTGACACAACTATAAATCAGTCAAAGGCTCACACTGATAATGCTACGGTAAGTATTAAGCTTATGTAATAAACCATCCCTAAACTGACTGCTTCAATATAAGTGAGGGAATCTTGACTGGGGTGTAAAAAACTATAAATCAAATCTAATCCCATCATCGGTTTTGACCCATCAGATAGAGAAATTTGATTTAAATAAATAATATACTGTTTTACCATTTTAGTGGCTCAGTGGCAGAGCGTCGGCCTCAAGAACGAGAGGTAATTGGTTCGAACATCGGCTTGATTGGTTCACCCTATGCCAAGAAAACACTAATATGGAATTAAATGCTTGTGTCATGTGCTACTTTTGAATTGTATTATTTCATAAAAATTCAAAACTTTTGATTTGACATTTTTAATTAAATAAGGAATATTTTGATTTTATTATTACTTTAAGTAACTTTAGTTAAACACTTATTTTCTACAGTTAATCTTTTTTTTCATTAATTGCATTATTTGTATAAAGATTTATTCAATAAGCGTTTTATGTAACAAGTCGGCTTTAGATTGAGTGACATCTCGAGATTACTCATTCTATATTTTTCGGCATTTTCTTAATTTTTAAGGATATTGTTAAAACAACTAATGGATAATCTCGGTCTCTAAAAAGGACGTAATTAACACTTATATCGACCAGCTTAACTTAATAATTATTTTTTCATGGCAATCCTCCCAGGTAATACCTAGCGACAATATTGTTAAGTCGCGTAATTTCATTGGATATTCACATTTTTTTCTGCAATTTAATTGGTTGAAAGTTATTTTCGAATTTCATGTAAAGTGAATTTTGGCACTGCTTCGGCAGTCTAGTCGGAGGCCGGCTTAGTGACTGAAGTTTTTGATTATAACGGAAAACCGTTTGTTTCGTAATATTTTTATATATTTGTAACCATGCACTTTTCATGATTTTTGTAATTCATGTTTTATTTCATAAAATATGAATTAACCATTTAAATGAAATGATCCATTGTAAATATTTTTATTATTCTTGTTTAATAAATTAGTTAAACTTTAATTGATTATTTTTAGTTTATAACTTAGAAATTATTTTATAAATGTTAAAAGTTTTTATCAATAAGTCGAAAATTTCTGTAACAGATTATTCGAAGTTATCTAACATTTTCCCCAATATTTATCCAGTGTTAAAGTTTCACAGTAAGAAACACTTCAGATTTTTCCTGTCTCTTTGTGTTAAGAAATCCTATTACTTTTTAAGTATAGAGAAAAACTATCACAATATGAGAAACATCTGCATTTATTCCCATGTCCTTTCATCTGTTGTTTACAACCATGTGTCCGAGTCAGATTAATTATGTCATAGGTGTTAGAGGAACATTGTCCTAAGTTAAGCCTGTTTATTTTGTAATTATGGTAAACCTCATTTTGCAATTAAGGGGACGCTATCTCCAAAAATGGTCACTCTGGCATGTTAAGGCCAAAGAAGGGATTTTTGTTATAATTGACCAATCACAAATTATTATCTTACATGTAAGGCCTCACCAAGGTCACGTGACTTAACGAAAAAGTTGGAAATTATATACGCTATCGCTCGCAAGTCTGATCACTCCAAATACAGACACCGGCGAATAAAGATAGTGAAACTTACTAAATTCTTCAACTTTAAATTTTTTTTAGGTAAGTCAAATATTATTTACTTTATATTGTCAAACTTTAAGTTTAAATTTCATCATCCCAAACTTTTTAAGTATTATTATTATTTATTTTCAACAAAATTTTATTTAGATGCTTAAGATTCATGTTGGGACAATTTATTTATTTTTATTCAAGATTTACTATTAATTTAAATCTAATTATAAACTTTTATTTAATTTGCTAGTTAAGTAAATTAATTACACTTTAGTCATGTGTGCACTATTTTGTATTTTTGTGTGTGAGGTGTGATTTTCATAATGTAATGTTAAAGATTTTTATTCCGATACTTTGTCTATTACACTTTTTCAAGTATTAAACTATTATTTTATGTTTTGGATATTTTTCGACATTCTAAAAGTATTGACCACCTGAGCCACCTTAAAAAGGCTCTAATGTAACTGAGTTGCATCCCTTCATTGTTTTTATATATCAGTACTTCCGGTGAAGTCAGCATGTGGCTGTCATGTAAAACCATGCCGAGATTTGTATTTTTCAAGCCTTACAAGCGTTGGCATTCAGTAAGCAACTAGATATCAATATTTTAAGATTGTTTTTAATGAATTCTCATGCAACAATACCCGATAACTTATTTTTAACGTTTTTATTCACAATTTAAGTTTCGGCATGTAACAGACATGTTGTCTGCAGCACTGACATGTTCCACCTCTTGTCCCTTAATGTTTTAAGTTTTATTTTTGTAATCAAGCAAACATGTCAGATGCACAATCATGATGCACTTATTTTATTATTCATATTTTGAAGTTTAAGTCATTTTATTCATTTTTCTCACCAAAAACCTAGCATGTGACGTCATTTATTGTCTCAGCCAATCAGATCTGGGAATGACTTATTATTATTCATAATCTCCCCAAGTCAAGGATTCCCCATGTAAATTCTCTGAAATATTGTAGTTTAAATTGTTTTATTTTATATATTGTAGTTTTTTTGTCTGCTTACTATTTTCTTAGTGTAACTTGAGTTAGCACTTTATTTTAATTATCAATTGCATTGAAAAAGAGTGATGTGTATTGAAATTTAATTCATGTTGTTTATATTCTGTGTCAGGTTTATTGTTGACTGTTGCACCACATTTTGAGTTAATTTCCCCCCAACTTAGTTAAATATTCTTTTGAATATTTACACATTATAATTATTATTATTCATCCTCAACTAATTTTGGAAATCATTAATTTGAAACTTTACATCTGAGACCTATTTTTAATTCATGTCCAAATTCAATTATGTTGTGCAGCCAGTCTTTGTTATTACGATTTTTGTATGAATGTATGTGTATTGTAAGAGAGTGATTGTATAACCACATGTTGTTATTTTAGGAGCATAGACTCCAAATACAGACACCGGCGAATAAAGATAGTGAAACTTACTAAATTCTTCAACTTTAAATTTTTTTAGAAAACCAAACAAAAGCTCCCCAAAGGCAAAACTCACAACGTGGTGGAGGAAAGGAAAAGATCCCGTAGACAGCTTAATAAATGAAAGGTGCAACACCAATTAATTATCAACTAAGATCCGCTTCTGGTAGTCAACAAATCTCAACACAGGAGTCTAACATCACAACTACTCAAACAGCATCAACAACAACAACTACAGTTTCAACAAATACAACAATGGCTCAAGATGCAGAACTCATTCAACAAATTGCTGCATTGTTGAATCCACCCAATACCTTAATACTGGACAAATTCTCTGGTGATGGTTCATCATCTCCAGCTGTGTGGTGGCCACTTTTTACCAATTGGGTGGCACTACAGAAGTACAGCGATCAACAGGCTCTACAAAGCTTGCCACTCCAACTCAGTGGACCAGCTGCCACATGGTTCCACATGTTACCCCAAGAAAAAAAGCAGACAATAAATTCAGTGAAGGAAGAATTTTATGCAAGATTTCAAAACAAAAGTGCAAACAAAAAACTTTACAAACTTGAACAAACACAAATGGAAACAACAACTCAGTACTTGGACAGAGTTCAGTGCTTGGCATTTAATGCCCAAGATATGACTGAGGAGTCAATTGTAGGCCTTGCTGTTGAAGGACTATTACCAAAATATAAGTCGTGTGTCTTGTCACACGATCCAAAGACATTTTCTTCTTTGAGGAACGCCTTGGAAATTGCCTCAGCCGTTGCTGAGTGCAACCCTCAAATAAATGCTTTAAACTCCATGACTGAATTAGTTCAGGCCATAAAAGAAATCAAAGAAGAAGTGAAAAACATAAAGACGCCAAGTTTTCAGCCTGTAACCCAACCACCACTGCCACCAGCATTCCATGGGTATCACATGCCACCACCAATTAGTCGTCCAGCTCAGCAGTTTCATCATCAACCCCAGGCACAGATGAAAACCTGTAACGGATGTGGTGAGTTTTGTCGCAGCAGGCGACTTTGTCCATTTTTTAATAGACAGTGTACCAACTGTCTTAAATTTCATCACTCTGCTAAAGTATGCAGGTTAGGGTCTCGATCTAATCAACAAGCTGCTACCCAAAATATGTCTGCTAGACCTTTTTCTAACAGACAATTAAACCAAAAACGATTTTAGGAATTCGCGCCTATCCATCAAAGTTTGGATAGGCCCCCTTTTCAGAAATCAAACCCAGATCCAAATCAGAACCAATTCATTTCCAATTTAAACATCCATTCCATTAATCAGTTAACCCCCCTTGAAAAAAATTTGATTTCGGTACAAGTCCAAAACTTTGATGTCAAAGCACTTGTTGATACTGGATCTGCTATAACCTGCATAGCTGTTCAATTGTTACATAAATTGTGTATAGATGTAGCTCAGATAAATTCATCTGAACAAACAAAAGCTTCAGGTATAGGTGGTGAAATTCTCACAACATTGGGTACAATCCCATTAAAAATTCAAATTGGTTCACGTGTTATTACACATATTTTTCATGTTTTTCCAAATTTTCATCAAATAATGATATTAGGTATTGATTTTTTAGAACAGAATAAGGTCATCTTAAACCATGAAACAAAAACTTTTCAAATTCCTGACATAAAAAATGGAAACATTATTCATTCTATTGAGATGAACAATGGCTTAGCTCGAACTACAAGGTGTTGTAAAATTCCGGCAAACTCTCAAGCAGATATTCCAGTCAAGATTTCAAACAATAAAAACGGTCAAATAATCTTGCTTGAACCATTTCCAATTTTACCCCAATATCAACTTGCAGGTGCAAAATGCTTAGTCTCTGTCTCAACTAACAGTAAAGCAATATTCAGATTAATGAATCCTAATAACTTTCCTATTGTCTTACCTACTAACACAACTGTAGCTTCTGCATGCAATATTGATAATCAGTATGTGTATTCATTGTCCACCTGTGATGATAACAACAAGATCTCAAGTCAATGTGTGTCGGACACTACAAATCAAGAACCAATATCATTTGATTTGTCAGAGTCTGAACTTCCTGATAAAGATAAGCAGCTTTTACTTACATTTTTAAATCAAAATCGAGATGTTTTTGCTGCAGATCTAAGTGAACTTGGCAAAACCAGTCTCTATCAGCATCACATTGACACAGGCGATCTGCCACCTGTACGCAAGAGATTTTACCGTCAGTCACCCCAGGTCATGGATGAAATGAATAGACAGATTGAACAATTACTCAAGCATGACATAATTGAAGAATCTGATAGTGAATATCAATCACCTGTTGTAATGGTGAAAAAGAAATCAGGTGAAATGAGGTTTTGTGTTGATTATAGATCCCTTAACAAACAAACCAAGCCAAAATACTTCCCGTTGCCAAGACTTGATGATGTATTTGATGCATTAGGTAGGTCTAAGGCTCAGGTTTTCTCCACGCTTGACTTAATGAATGGTTATTGGCAAATAGGCATGGATAAGTCAACTGCACATAAATCTGCATTTGTAACGCCCTCTGGTGTGTACCAGTGGAAAAGAATGCCATTTGGTTTAATAAATGCACCAAGTTCATTCCAGCATCTCCTAACAACAGTGTTAAAAGGCCTAAATTACCAAAGAGCTTTAGTCTATGTCGATGACATCCTGGTGTTTTCATCTACACTACTTCTCATATCAGAGATCTAGCCCTTGTTTTTGAAAGATTACGCCAAGCAGGTTTACGCTTGAAACCAAGCAAATGTAAATTTGCCTGTAAGGAAGTCATATATCTAGGTCACAAAATATCCAAAGATGGTGTCAAGGTCGATTCCTCTAAAACCGAAGTTGTTCAATCATTTCCAACACCAAAAACTCAGAAAGATGTGCGTAGTTTCACTGGCTTATGTTCATATTATAGGAAATTCATAAAAGGTTATAGCCACATAGTGACACCTCTTAACAGGTTGTTAAGAAATGATGTCAAGTTTGAATGGTCAGAAAATTGTGAGCTAGCTTTTAATAAGTTAAAACATGCCCTCATGTCCCCTCCAATCCTTGCTTATCCTGATCTATCAAAGCCATTCATTCTCACTACAGATGCTAGCGGCACCTCACTGGGCTACATTTTAGGTCAAATTGATGATCAAGGTCGTGAACGTGTCATTCACTATGGTGGTAGATCACTAAGTAGAGATGAATCAAAATGGCCAATACCTGAACTTGAATGTTTGGCTGTACTCTGTGGTATTAAGGCATATCATGTTTATCTTGCCAATAATCATTTTAAAATATACACTGACCATAGAGCACTTACTTGGCTTAGTAAAATTAAAGAATCAACTGGTAGACTGGCTAGATGGTCTATGTTCCTACAAGGTTATGATTATGAAATCCATTATAGAAAGGGAGTAATTAATCAAAATGCTGATGCCCTTTCACGTAGAACTTACCCTGAAAATCAAACCACTGAGGAACCTGAAGATATCATTCCATCAGTAGATGTCAATGAGATCTCTGTGCAAGATTCGAAACCCTTTGAAACTACTATTGTCTATGATAATTACCCAACATTACCAAAAATCATGTCAATTGATCAGATTACAACAGTTGATCCTGGTGATGACATTATAGATACAAACATAGGTTTCCTCCAAAGTCAGTGTCCAGATTTTAAAGACATATATGCATACTGCAAAAACGGGACACTACCCACTGATAAAGCTGAAGCTCATAAAGTTCTTTGTGAAGCTGATCATTATTGTATGCTGGATAATATACTTTATCACCAATTTCAGCCCCGAAGTAAGGGAAAGAGAAAAGACGAGCGTTTCATTAAACAATTAGCTTGTCCCAGAGTGTTAAGACAAGATCTGCTTAGTGCTTACCATGAGTTAGGCCACCTAGGTTTTGACCGTACTTATCGAGCTATGCAGTTAAAGTACTACTTTCCCCGTATGTACCAAATTGTGGCTGACTATATCAGAACATGTGATAATTGCCAAAGGGCTAAACAACCCACTCACAATAAAAAGGTTCCACTGACATCTATGCCAATCACTGATACTTTTTCAAAATGGCATATAGATGTCATTGGTTCATTCAAAAAGGTGACACAGGAAGGTTACAAGTACATTTTGGTCATTGTTGATTCTTTCAGTAAGTGGCCTGAAGCTTTCCCTATGAAAACCCAAAATTCAGATGAAATAGCCACTATTCTTTTTAATAATATATTCACTAGATATGGGGCACCCAGATACTTAGTGAGTGATAGAGGCCAAGCATTTATGAGCAGACTTATATCAGCTATTGCTCAAATATTCTCAGTCAAGCAGCATTTTACATCATCATATCACCCACAGACCAACTCAGTGGCTGAAAATTGCAATAAAACACTCATTCAGTGCATCAGAACAGTTATTGATAAGAATCAGACTAACTGGCCAAACATACTTCCAAGTGTGTTAATGGCATTAAGAATGAGTCCATCTGCTTCATCTCAGTACTCTCCTTACCACCTTGTATTTGCTAAGGAAATGCATTTGCCATGTGATACTTCACTTATACCAAGTGACGGTTTAAGTGTGGAGGCAAAGTCCCACATTCAACAAATGTTAGATAACCTCAAAATGGCAAAACAAATAGCAACTGAGAACATTTCTAGAGCCCAAGTTAAACAAAAAGAGCAATATGACAAAAAGTCAATTCCAGTTTCATTTAATGTCAGTGATGTGGTTCTTCTCCATTCAACTAGAGTCCCAGTAGGAATGACTCCTAAACTACATTGTAAGTATGATGGACCATTTTATATCAGTGCTTGTGGTCCAAATCACACTTATAAAACTCAGGAGATGTAGTAATAACAAAGAATTAAAAAGCTACATAAATGCAAATAGACTAAAATTGTATCATGACCCAGCCAATAGGCCATGTTTGAACCCACCACCACTTAAAGATGATACAATTCATAATGAGAGAGAACCTGAAGTCCCTCCAACTCAGTCTGAGGTCATTGAAACCCAAAATGACACTCAAACTGATAACGCAAACAATAATGATGCTGTTGTTGCTGAGCAACAACTAGCACAAAATACTGAGCCAGAAGCAGAAGAAACAGTGTCAAAAACAAATGAAAGTACTGAAAAATTATATCCTGTTGACAAACTTCTCAGAATGAAATATAAAAGTGGCAAACGCACTTTTCGTGTCAAATGGCAAGGTTATTCTGAAAGAACCTGGGAACCAGAAGAAAATCTTCCAAAACACATGGTTCGCCAGTTTCTTATCACAAAAACACAAAAGGGTACTAAAAGAAAGAAACCAGCTGTGTTTAAAAATGCATGAGATGAAATTATGTACGAATTATATAATAATCCCAGGATGTCTATTTTAACAATTTTTGTTATTTAAAATGTTAATTAGATAGATTTTTTTTTCCCTCTAACCCATCTAACAAACTTCTTATACTAACATTAGCATTACATGTTTTATTTGTTTTGGATCCATAATATTACATGAGCTGGTTCTCATATTAACATAGTGCTAAAGGGATTAGCTACCCCTTATCTTGGCATCCAATACATCTAAAATGTTCAAATGTGAACCAATTACTAAATGTCTACAAATCTAACAATTTTTCTTTCTATCTTATTTTCCTTAACAAATTACTAATTCTATCTTTCTATCTACTGTAGGATCCTGGGGAGTCATTTTATGCTACATCCTTTTGTCAGTAATGGTAGTTACAGCTTCTGCACAGGATAGAATAGTCCAAAGACTCAATTATGGGGTTATTTTTAAAGAAATTTCCAGTATCCAAATGGGACAAGAATACTGGACTCATACATTTGAGTTAGAGTTGCCAAAGCAGGTAACAATGCCACCTTTTGCACGTTGCCATACCATGAAAACTTCAAAATGTGACATTTTGAATAGACTAATTGATCAGATTAACATTTTTAAATTACAAGTGGCATCTAAAATCAACCATTCAGCTAAAATTATCCATGATCTCATTCCTAACACCCATGGTGATCTGCTTGCATCTACAAACAGTAGAAGAAAGAGAGGTTTATTTGATTTCATAGGTACAATTTCAAAATCACTATTTGGTACAGCGACAACTGAAGACATAAACAATTTGGCCAGACATATGAATGTAATTTCTAGAAATAGTAATAAATTAGCTAATGCCATGGTTCATCAAGAAAAACAATTCCATTCTTTTATGATTAATTCAGACAAAAGATTTAATAATATTATGTCAAGTGTCAAAGATAATTTTAAGTACATTCAGAATGTAACTAATGATTTTAATTTTGCTTTAACCAATTTTGAGAACACAATATATTACATGTTAAATGAAACTTTCAAGCAGGTTAATACAACAATGGTTTTAACTCAACATTTAGAGGAATTTTTATTTGGAATTCAGGAATTAGTGTTTGGACAAATCTCACCATACTTAATTAACCCATCAATTTTAAAACATACTATTCATAAAATACAGTCAATTATGACTGAACACTTTAAAGGTTTTCATTTAGTTCACACAAATTTAGATTATTATTATAAAATGTCCAAGTTTATTTATGCTAGAAATAATTCAAATTATATATAAGTCTTCAACTTCCTATCACAACTATGCAGCAACCCCTTAAATTGTATAAAGTTATAACATTCCCAGTACCTATCAATAAAACTTCCAAACATGCTACTCAACTTTTAGATGTGCCTAATTATTTTGTAGTGAGTCATGATAGTCAGCAGTTTGCTTCCCTAAGACCAGATGAGCTTCACACCTGTAAAGGCCAACAATCATTAACATGTGATTTTAATGTTCCGCTAACTTCTCATGCCTCACATACTTGCATTTCCTCCATTTATTTTAATCAAAAAGAATCTGCTCACTCTATCTGTAACTTCAGATTTGTACCTAACAGTTTATCACCTAATTTGCATGAATTAACACCATCCTCAGTATTGGCTTACAAAATTAACATGCTAACATTAGACTGTCCAACACATCAGAAAATGATGCAAGGTTGCCATTTCTGTGTAATTAATGTCCCATGTAGATGTTCTGTTTCTACAGATAACTTGTATTTACCCCCTAAACTTCAAAAATGTCAAAATAACACTGATTCCATTACCAAATTACACCCAATTAACTTAGCTCTACTTCAGCACTTTTTCTCACCTGATGATTACTCTGCTATCAGGGCTGATACTACTTATGCACAACCAATTGATATTAACATTCCAGATTTCCATATTTTTAACCATACCTTTTCCACTCACTTAGCAAATGATAACAAGTATCACCTTAGTTTGAAGCGAATGGCAAAAGCTGCACAAAATGATGAAACAATCTTTACTGATCTTTCAGAATCCATGCTTGATGGACAAGTTTTCTATTCAAGATTCTTGGCCTGATCTAAATAGTTTCTTATCTGTTTCATCATTAACTGCATCAGGCATTTTCATAGTTTGACAATATATTTACTGTGTAAAGTAAAAACTCTTACGGCAGCTTTGTTATTGCTTCAAAAATCCCTGCCTACGCATGGTTTCACACTTTCACCTCCAATTCCTTCATTTCATTATATTCATTCACCTACACCCTCATCTTCCATACATCCAGCTCAAACATTACTGTATAATCAGTACTTAACATGGTCATATTCATATGTTCAGTATTAATGGCAGTAGTATTATATGTCTTTTGTATATCATGAAGACCAAGTTTAGAAAGCATTCAACTATGCTTATCCTGGAAATTACAACAGGAGCATCATGTGTTATGATACCAATAGTTGAATTGCCACTGTGTCCAAAAAACTGGGATATCATAGCTCCAGGAACAATTAGTGACCTTAGAGTAACTGGATGCTTTCTCAATCATCTTCATGTTTATTGGCCTGATTTCACTGTCCATTAATTACAGAACTAAACAGGAAATTCCAGCTCCAGAATTAATTGTCCTTGATCCTTTAAACTGGTAGAAAAGTTAAAAATATGCTAAAACAACCCTTTGCTGCATATATCTTATTGTCTCATCAGGATTACCTCACCTTATTGTAAGCAAATCTTTTATACTTGCAATAATTTTTCCATATTCGACACAAAGCCCAAATATATATATATATATATATATATAATATATATATATATATATATATATATATATTTTTCCCTTTATGACACAAAGAAAACTAAACACCACATTTGTTGTGGTCACTTTAATATTGTTTATGTTGTGAGCACCACCTTAATGTGAGTTTATCATTTTTGGTAAACACCATGTTTGTTTGTTGTCAATTATGTATTTTTTTTTTGTAAACACCACATTCATAGTAGTCATACCTTATTAATAGTCATTTTTTTTCAACACCACATATGTTGTGGTTACAATTTATAATGTACATAGTTTTAAACACCACATTTCTTACATGTGGTCACATTTGCATTTGTTTCACTGTGGATACACCACTTTTGTGTGGTCCCACACATTACCACAAATATTATGGTCTTTTTCAACTCCCATGATTGTAGTGGTTGCACAAATTTGTGCCCAATTATTCAGATGCCACACCATTGTGGTCACATCTCATATTGTCATAAACACCACCAAATGGTTCATATGTTAATTTCTCCACAATCTGTGTGGTCAATTGTTCTGTATATAGATGTATCCTAGTACATTTTTGTTGTGTTTATATTGTCATGATAATTGTACATTAATTTTGTGTATCTGTCATTTTTCAATTCATTTTTTATTCTCATTTATGATATTTCAATTTTTCGACATTCTTTGAGGACAAAGAATCTTTTTCAGCAGACGGATATTGTAACCATGCACTTTTCATGATTTTTGGAATTCATGTTTTATTTCATAAAATATGAATTAACCATTTAAATGAAATGATCCATTGTAAATATTTTTATTATTCTTGTTTAATAAATTAGTTAAACTTTAATTGATTATTTTTAGTTTATAACTTAGAAATTATTTGATAATGTTAAAAGTTTTATCAATAAGTCGAAAATTTCTGTAACAGATTATTCGAAGTTATCTAACATTGTCCCCCAATATTTATCCAGTGTTAAAGTTTCACAGTAAGAAACACTTCAGATTTTTCCTGTCTCTTTGTGTTAAGAAATCCCTATTACTTTTTAAGTATAGAGAAAAACTATCACAATATGAGAAACATCTGCATTTATTCCCATGTCCTTTCATCTGTTGTTTACAACCATGTGGTCCGAGTCAGATTAATTATGTTCCATAGGTGTTAGAGGAACATTGTCCTAAGTTTAAGCCTGTTTATTTTGTAATTATGGTAAACCTTATTTTGCAATTAAGGGGACGCTATCTCCAAAAATGGTCACTCTGGCATGTTAAGGCCAAAGAAGGGATTTTTGTTATAATTGACCAATCACAAATTATTATCTTACATGTAAGGCCTCACCAAGGTCACGTGACTTAACGAAAAAGTTGGAAATTATATACGCTATCGCTCGCAAGTCTGATCACTCCAAATACAGACACCGGCGAATAAAGATAGTGAAACTTACTAAATTCTTCAACTTTAAATTTTTTTAGGTAAGTCAAATAATTTACTTTATATTGTCAAACTTTAAGTTTAAATTTCATCATCCCAAACTTTTTAAGTATTATTATTATTTATTTTCAACAAAATTTTATTTAGATGCTTAAGATTCATGTTGGGACAATTTATTTATTTTTATTCAAGATTTACTATTAATTTAAATCTAATTATAAACTTTTATTTAATTTGCTAGTTAAGTAAATTAATTACACTTTAGTCATGTGTGCACTATTTTGTATTTTTGTGTGTGAGGTGTGATTTTCATAATGTAATGTTAAAGATTTTTATTCCGATACTTTGTCTATTACACTTTTTCAAGTATTAAACTATTATTTTATGTTTTGGATATTTTTCGACATTCTAAAAGTATTGACCACCTGAGCCACCTTAAAAAGGCTCTAATGTAACTGAGTTGCATCCCTTCATTGTTTTTATATATCAGTACTTCCGGTGAAGTCAGCATGTGGCTGTCATGTAAAACCATGCCGAGATTTGTATTTTTCAAGCCTTACAAGCGTTGGCATTCAGTAAGCAACTAGATATCAATATTTTAAGATTGTTTTTAATGAATTCTCATGCAACAATACCCGATAACTTATTTTTAACGTTTTTATTCACAATTTAAGTTTCGGCATGTAACAGACATGTTGTCTGCAGCACTGACCACCTCTTGTCCCTTAATGTTTTAAGTTTTATTTTTGTAATCAAGCAAACATGTCAGATGCACAATCATGATGCACTTTTATTATTCATATTTTGAAGTTTAAGTCATTTTATTCATTTTTCTCACCAAAAACCTAGCATGTGACGTCATTTATTGTCTCAGCCAATCAGATCTGGGAATGACTTATTATTATTCATAATCTCCCCAAGTCAAGGATTTCCCATGTAAATTCTCTGAAATTGTAGTTTAAATTGTTTTATTTTATATATTGTAGTTTTTTTTGTCTGCTTACTATTTTCTTAGTGTAACTTGAGTTAGCACTTTATTTTAATTATCAATTGCATTGAAAAGAGTGATGTGTATTGAAATTTAATTCATGTTGTTTATATTCTGTGTCAGGTTTATTGTTGACTGTTGCACCACATTTTGAGTTAATTTCCCCCCAACTTA
>CM056606.1:37347343-37356540 GCA_029721355.1 Tegillarca granosa | reverse complement strand
ATAATCACTAAACTCCATATATATGTTTTCAAAAATATATATCTTAAAAGAAGAAATAATATAACAAACTCGTGCCACGACATAAGCGTAAATGAAATCTACGCCTTGACATACGGAGTGTTTTAACATGATGGCCACCATGGTCCATGTGACTATAGACATGTACTCATGACTTTCTGAATTTTTATTGGTCTTTTATTACCTAATCAGGGCAGAGAGAAATTCATTCAAAATTTAGAAGTGCGCATTTTGTTAAAGCATAATGGGCGAAAAAATCAGTTTGTGCACTTTTAGCATAAACTAATTGCGCCAAAAAATGACAAGTCAAATAATATAGGAAACTGTCCGGAACAAAATTCGTTCGCCGCAGGGCAAAATAAATACACTGTAAGTGGTGTAGCAAACTGTATGCTCAACGGTTATCTACCGCATACTCAACCGAGAAAATTGTATTTTATGAAGTCAGAAAATGCGCCCTGTTGCTCTCTGTTGAGTTAATTTGACCACTTTTACTTTATAAATAAATAAAAAAAACTAATTAATTAATTAATTAATACTGAATAAATTTAAAAAAAAAAAAAAAAAAAAAAAAAAAAAAAAAAGACGATTTTCGAGTGTTCCTGATTTGATTGTGTAATGATGCCCGTGTCGTGTACATATGGTTTTTCAGTTAAAAATCTTCTATCTTTTATTTTAGGTCATACTTTTTATATAGACAGATTATCAGGGATTTTCAGATTAAACAAAACAAGGTGGATTTTTTTTTAACTTTTCTAGAATTTTGAAGGCTAAATTTTAGTGTATTCTCAAGCATACAAGCGTATATGTACGCTACTCCAATGGATATAGAGAGAAATATTTAAATGGTAAATAAAAATAATCATAATTTAAAAACTTTCAAATTAAACCTTTCAGAGATTTGAATTGCAAGTAGAGACCTTTTCGACCATTCTTTAATTCTCAGACTATAATCTCTCAAAAATGATATTTGATTTTTTAAAGTATATACCGGTATACTGATACTCGGACATGAACACCTTGTTCATTGGCCTACTGAAACAGGGTTTCAAACTTTAGTTTTAACAGCATTATTTCAACAATCGCATGTAATTACAAAATTACTTGTACAGCCGATAAGCGACTCCGAAAGAAAAAGTAATTTTATATTTACCAGTCTCTCACGGAATATAACACATTACAATGTATCAATCAACATGGCACTGTAAATAAATTTAATATGTCATGCGAATAGATTTTCGACGTAGAATTGTTTAAGTCATGAAAGAAATTTTTAATTATCAGCAAATTTAGCGCACTACCATAGACCGTTCCGTACTTCTAGAGTGGAGTGGAGTAATGGTGTTTTACGCCCCAGTCAAGAATCTTTCACTTACTAGTATTTCGAGGCGATCAGTTCTGGGATGGTGGAGGAAACCGGAGTGCCCGGAGAAAACCACTGACCTTCGGCACGTACTACTAAGAGATAATTGAAACTTCCTAACAGATGACTGTGTTACATATATAGTGTTTATTATATACGATAATTACTATTTATCATTAAATTATCATACATCCAAACACCCAATTTCACAATAATTATCTTAAATTAATTTTTGGCGTGAAATAAAAAGTTTAATAAGTGCTAAATCAGACGGTAATTAAGGTAAACCACACTACCCGATCACCCGGTCTTCATCACTTTGTTACACTTCCGTAAACCAAACTACCCCGATCACCCGGTCTTTATCCACTTTGTTACACTTCCGTAAACCAAACTACCCCAAACACCCGGCCTTTATCCACTTTGTTACACTTCTGTAAACCACACTACCACGATCACCCGGTCTTCATCACTTTGTTACACATCCGTAAACCAAACTGCCCCGATCATCCGGTCTTTATCCACTTTGTTACACTTCCGTAAACCAAAATACCCCGATCATCCGGCCTTGATCCACTTTGTTACACTTCTGTAAACCACACTAACAACGATCACCCGGTCTTTATCCACTTTGTTACACTTCTGTAAACCAAAATACCCCCGATCACCCGGCCTTGATCCACTTTGTTACACTTTTGTAAACCACACTACCAACGATCACCCGGTCTTTAGCCACCTTGTTACACTTCTGTAAAGCACATTACCACGATCACCCGGTCTTTAGCCACATTGTTACACTTCTGTAAACCACACTGCCACGATCACCCGGTCTTTAGCCACTTTGTTACACTTTTCGTAAACCACACTACCCCGATCATCCGGTCTTCATCACTTTGTTACACATCCGTAAACCAAACTGCCCCCGATCATCCGGTCTTTATCTACTTTGTTACACTTCCGTGGGTCCGTACAAAGTCAGGAGAGTTACATGTCGCCTTTATTCGTATTCCGAGACATTCGTTTATTGTATTTGAACAAAAAACAATAACCAGATCTGTAATTTCTAAAATCTTGGGCGAATATCGGTAAAACAAAATGTCGATAAAAATTAACTCAGTGATCAGTACTGTTTATCGGCTATATATGGTCTTGATAAAAATATCACTTACCTAATTAATTATATCAATTGTAATTTTCTTTTATATAATTGCCTAAAATTACAAAGAATCTCGTTCTACACAAAGTAAAGCGTTTTTTCACCAGTAGTTAATACACTTTTCTAAAACATTTTAATGATCCGTACTGTTTTTATTATTTTTATGTGATATTCAGTTCACTATGTCAGTGTTGTAACAGTTTTCTTTACAATTAATCCAAGATTTTAATATGATTCTTAAGAAGAAGCTTGCCACCAACTTGATCAAAGATTATAAAAAACAAGTCAGACGAGCGACAAAGATCATGAAGTCTAGTCCAAATAGTGACCAGAGATCGAAACCATTAGTCTGAACAATGACCAAAGATCATAAATCTAAACCTATAGTCCGAATATTGAACAAAAGTCATAAATCTAACCTTTAGTCTGAATAGTGACCGAAGATCAAAAAACACTAGTCTGATTGGTGAACAAAGATCATAAATACTTGTCCGAATAGTGAACAAAGATCATAAACAGTAGTCCGAATATTGATAAAAGATCATAAACACTAGTCCAAATAATGACCAAAGATCACAAACACTAGTCCGAATAATGACCAAAGATCATAAACACTAGTCTGAATAGTGAACAAAGATCATAAACACTAGTACGAATAATGACCAAAGATCATAAACACTAGTCTGAATAGTGAACAAAGATCATAAACACTAGTCCGAATAGTGAGCAAATATCATAAACACTAGTTCGAATAGTGACCAAAGATCATAAACACTAGTCCAAATAATGACCAAAGATCATAATCACTAGTCTGAATAGTGAGCAAAGATCATAAACAGTAGTCCGAATAGTAAACAAAAATCATAATTCTAAACCTATAGTCCGAATAATGACCAAAGATCATAAACACTAGTCTGAATAGTGAGCAAAGATCATAAACACTAGTACGAATAATGACCAAAGATCATAAACACTAGTCTGAATAGTGAACAAAGATCATAAAACACTAGTCCGAATAGTGAGCAAATATCATAAACACTAGTTCGAATAATGACCAAAGATCATAAACACTAGTCTGAATAGTGAACAAAGATCATAAACACTAGTCCGAATAGTGAGCAAAGATCATAAACACTAGTACGAATAGTGAGCAAAGATCATAAACACTAGTACGAATAATGACCAAAGATCATAAACACTAGTCTGAATAGTGAGCAAAGATCATAAACACTAGTACGAATAGTGAGCAAAGATCATAAACACTAGTACGAATAATGACCAAAGATCATAAACACTAGTCTGAATAGTGAACAAAGATCATAAACACTAGTCCGAATAGTGAGCAAAGATCATAAACACTAGTCCGAATAGTGAGCAAAGATCATAAACACTAGTTCGAATAGTGAGCAAAGATCATAAACACTAGTTCGAATAGTGACTAAGATTATTTATTGAAACAAGTTCGAATAATAAACAAAAATTATAAACTGAAATATGTTCAAATAGTAATTAAACATAATAAAAATAAAAGTCCTAACAGTGATCGAACATTATAAAAAAACTAGTCAGATTAATGACCAAAGGCCTTAAAACAAGACTGATGGTAAACAATTGGGAAAGATAATGTAATTAGTCGATCTGACTAGTGACCAAATATCTCAAAAAGTAGTCTTACTTGCGACAAAAGATAATAAACATTAGCCCGACTAATGACCAAACATTATAAAATCTTGTTCGAATAGTAGCCAATTGGAAAAGATAATAAAATTAGTCCGACTAGTGACAAATGTTAATTAAACCTAGTCCTAATAGAGACCAAGAATCATTAAAATTAGTCTGACCTTTGACTAAAGATAATAATATAACTAGTCGGACTAGTCAGTGACTAAAGATCATAAAAACACTTCCGAACAGTGAATGGAGTGAAGAAATTGTGTTTAACGCCCCAGTCTTATATCGAAGTGGTCCTAGTCGGAGGTAACTGAAGTAAACGGAGAAAACCATCGACCTTTGGCAAGTGAAATAATAAACTTTCTCATATTATGATCTGCCCAAGGGGGTTCAAAACTAAGTGGAATGAGGCACTGTGATCCGTAAGTGAGTGCTTAAGACTACTTAGCAACAGAGGCCCTAAGTCCAACTAGTCACCAAAGATAATAAAACCTTAGTCCAAATAGTGACCAAAACCTTAAAAACTAGTCAGACCAGTTTGTTGATTTGCCAGACTGCATTAAATCCTGTTTGAAACATCTAAGACCTAACTCAGACCTAAACATTTATCAAATGATACAATTTACATTTATCAAATGATACAATTTACATTTATCAGCAACACATCATACAGATTTTGTTATTGTATTTATATGGATTTAAAGTTATTGTGCGAAACCCATTGTTGGTTTTTTATTTATTACATATTTATTTATCTCTTTTTGTTTATTTATTATTTTTTAACGTTTTGGCAACCAAGTCCATAATATATAGAAGTAGCGGGCGTAAATGTATTAATATCATGTGAAATTCCTAGCCGGACTTCCGACTTTCGATAATCAACCATCTTTGATAATGACGCGAAAGTTTGTCCGAGTGTTTGCAATTTGCCTGGTGATTTACCAAACGTTAAGGTTACATTTGCTTATAAATAATCCTCAATTTTTTCCATCTCTGAAGAAATATTGATAGAAATGATTTATATAAACAGATAGAGTACTGATTAAAGATGTCCGTCTTGTCTGACGCCTGAAATAGTTTGGAAAAGTATCAGATTGTTGTCCTTTACTTCTGCATGATAAACGAGATTACAACAAATCACAGATTTGATGGAATCGCAGTATAATCCAACTTTAATAAGCTTGTATCACGGTTTCCGTCTTACTATCTGTCCAATCTGAGTCCTTATGGAAGTCCGTGAAAAATGAAAAATAAATAAAACACAATTGATCATTTCCTGATCCTGTAATATATATATATATATATATATATATATATATATATATATATACAGAGCCACCAGATTGAAATCTTGAATACAGATTGAAGTCCACAAGACAATAGTTAACTGCTTTATAGCTGAAGGTGTTTTTAAAGAATAAATTATAAAGATAATATTCCTCCTGTCAGTTATTCCTTTAATAATGTAATTCTTTCATCTTAATTCGGCAATATTATCATGGTGAAATTTTATATAATCCTGGACCCCAATTTCTTTTTCACATTTCTTTTAAATCCAACACCATGTAGTAAATACATGTAAAAGTTTGCATATTAATTCATTTGGCCTTTATTAATCTTGAAATACCCTGATGTAACCGTAAAAGTAATTAAATCTCACTTTTTAAAAAAAAAAAAAATGTGTTCTATGTACAGAAGAACTTGGAAAAGATTTTTATTGAAAAATAGAATTTGGTTAGGTTAATGTTTTTTAATTTAATCTTATTGTTTTTATGAGGAAAGTTTTGAATAAAAGAAGGATCTGAAAAAAAGCATATGACAAACAATTATGGACCAATAGTATGGGGCGCTGTACTATTTTATACTTACTATATGTGGATATTCTCCATATGTGGATATACTCAATATGTGGATATTCAACTGAATTGCAATCTATGGAGTATCAGAATTTCCATTCCCTCTGTGTGTGTGTGTGTGTGTGTGTGTGTGTGTGTGTGTGTGTGTGTTTGTGTGTGTGTGCAAAAAAGCTCTGTGATGTATTCTTGGCAAATGTATGTGAAAATAGCTCGACTTTTACTTTGTGATAAAAAAACAACAACAACAACAACAACAACAATAATAATAATAATAATAATAATAATAATAATAATAAAACTATTGGTTGATTTATTTTATAAAATTTATATTCATTAAGAAAAATTTTTTTTTTAAATCAATTTTGCGCATGTAATAATTACAAATTGATTGTCAGAAAATCATTATCAATTTGTCCCTAGAATTAACTTCTGCAAATTCAAGATTTGAATGGATTAAGATTAAACAGTGGTTTCATAATTTTACATGAATTTTACATGTGTTATTTTCCCGTAAACTTGGTTTATTCAGGTTATGAAGAATTGTCGTATTTCATGAGTTGATTTGAGGCAAGGGTGTGTACCTTGCTGTACAATTAGTTTAACCATCACAAACGAAATACGCATGCGCTACTTATCCAAACATGTGCAATGGAGTAAATGGTCGAAATATTGTTATTGTGTAGCGGGAAAGCCGGCTTTTTACATGATAATTATTCCAGTATATTACAGCTGGTTAAAAACATTTAAGAAAAAGATTGATAAAATTATTTGCTAGAATAAGACGTCTAGCAGGATTGGAACTAAATTTCAAGGTGCACATTTTTTGATGGAAAAAAAGGAGGGGGGGGGGGGGGGGTTCGTTTGTTGAAAATGAACAAAATTGTTTATAGTAAAAGGGTACTCGGCAAGTAAAGTAAGCTAAGTACAAAGCTGACGTTTAATTTGAAAGTTTGATGAAATTAATAAATGAAACTAAGGAATAAATATGGTATTTATCTTTAACATAGCACCACATGAGTTTGAAAATTGCAAATAAATGTATAGATTGTGTAGTATAGTATAAGCCTGATAAGCCTAGAGTTTGCTTCCTGTGGCCTCGGAGCAGATTCTAAAGTTGAGAAAATTTATCAGTTTGTTTATGACGAGAGCAGGTTTATTTATCTCTTAAGGATTAGTGTAAGAACAAGTTTATGTAGGTCTTAAATGTGTGTATTATTGTCTGACTCGTACTTTCACATACTTCGGGGCGACTTTTAGTTAAGGTGCTAGCTCCCCAAGTCAGTTTGCTTGATAAAATATGATAAAAACTCCATTTAAGGAACACATATTTTATGAACTGAACACAAATAGTTGTAGCAATATAGAAAACTGTGATGTTCAAATAAATAGCATGTCATTTTCTCCCCGAACACAACCAGACTTGACACAAGGAAACAAAAGTTACTGACATACTGAGCAGTAAGTGTCTATGGCATGTAGATTTAGATTTTCCAGTCTGATATTGAATATTTAACACACTTTGCAGCTTGCATTGTGTAGTTTCTATTGGTACTAATTTTTTTGGTATTACAATTTCAGATGTCTACAGAATCAAGCATTAAGCCAGAAATGGGAGAAACAAAAGTACCATCTACCACATCACAGTCATCACTAGGAGGATCCATGACGCCATCATCACAGACATTCTCCACACCTAAATCACAGTCCTCACAACCACTGGTATTATCAATATTATTTTATTTGCACACAATTTTAGCTTAATTACTACCAAAGAATTTATGTGGCACACTCAAGGGGCATAGTTTCATCCGTGAATTTCAGTGATAAAAAAAAGAAAGAGTTCCTTTTGTACCCCCACTATGTTCAGTATACACTAAATAGGTAAAACATAGTATATATAGTATATTTTAAGTGGGGGTTACCAAAGGAACTTTTACCAGGAAGGAATGTGTCAAATAATCTGATACACCTAAATTTTTATCAGTGCATTTAAATTAATTTCTAAATTGTACTGTATCACCATTAATTTTATTGCTATTTATTTGTGAAATATGACAATTATTTGAATTATGTTCAAGCAGACAGCTTGCACCTATGACTTTCATTCTTTTATATTGATCACAGCCAAGCTTACTGCATAGGTTTGAATCCTACTTAGACAGGCCCCTCAGTGAAGAAAAAAACTTGCCAATGCTTGCTGAAGGTCTTGTTTCTTTTTATGGGAACTGTGTGAATATATAAAGAAATTATGTTAATGAACAAAAATCCAGTATTTCTATAAAGTTATACTTTCGATCATTCTTGTAGATACAGTTTATTTATCAGGTTATAGGCCAGTGTATTCCTTCAGGCCACCTATGCCTAAACTTGTTTTTTATTTGTTTTTGTTTTTTTTACAATTTTAGATCTTATTTTTACAATTTTGATTTAAACATACATTAACTTATACTAAAACTATTTTGAGATTGTGTTACTCTGATACAACTAATAGGATACCTGTAGTATCATTATAAGTTGATTTTTGTGTTGCTGCTTTGAAATAAAATCCCCAAAATTATGCATGTTCTATAATTCTAAAATGATTGTTACAAAATGAGACAAAAAGCCACTTTTTTTTTCAATTTTAAGGCCCATTCCCAGAGAGAGTGTAAATCCTGGAGTAATTAATAGACTTGAGTTTTGAAATCATCTTTAGAGCAGTCTTTGTAACTTGATTCTATTTGTTGATTTGTTTTTACATGAACAGTTATCATTTTTATTTTGCAGAAACCAAATTATACTTTAAAATTTACAATGGCAGGTCATACAAAAGCTGTATCCTCTGTGAAGTTTAGCCCTAGTGGAGAATGGTTGGCCAGTTCTTGTATGTAATAATTATCAAAGTTTTGTTAGTTTTTTATTTATTTAAAAAAATACACTACCCTAAAGTTAAGAATTTGGAATGAGAGTTCTATTTCTCTCACATAATTTTATGATGTGGGGCTTATAAAATGAGTCCAGTTGGTTTTCCTGCAGCATTTTTAATTAAATTTACTTATTCTTTTCCTTCTTAATTTAATTGTTTTAAAACTTGGCTACAAATTAAAGTTTTGGGACATTCTTAGACATCAAAATTCATCAACAAGACACAAAT